>MU227099.1:1387526-1417211 GCA_018584345.1 Thuja plicata
TTGGAAAATACTGGATGGTTTGTGCTAACTATAGATATTTTGAGTAAAGCCAAGGCATTTTTTGA
Source organism: Thuja plicata (assembly GCA_018584345.1). NCBI lineage: Eukaryota > Viridiplantae > Streptophyta > Pinopsida > Cupressales > Cupressaceae > Thuja > Thuja plicata. The sequence continues at coordinate 1,387,592 of MU227099.1, forward strand.
ATCTTGGGAGGTAGAGATTGAGAAGGCTAATAGTGATTGGGAGGAGTTCAACAGCCAAAAGGGTGAGGTTCTCAATTTCAATTGGCCAAGTGATGAGGTGTTCACTACATGGGTTAGCAAGTATGGAGTAGTTACCCCGGTAGCGTGAGACAATAAATATGAAGGGGACAGCTAACACCAAGGAGGTTGAGTGAATGGAGAAAATCAGATATTGGGGCCTCTTCATTAGCAAAAGAGAAAAAATATAGATGACAAAGACCCAACTACCTCGAAACAAATTCAAGCATTCAGGTAGTCACAAGACAAATGATCACATGGCTCATAGCAAATATTGTTATCTCTTCAGCTAGAAGTTTTGTCTCTTCTTGGAACTGTATTTTGTCCTGTAGCCCAGTCATCCGTAGCTTGTTGCATCCTTATTTTCCAAAAGGATTCCAAGATGACTGGGGCTACCTATAAGTATCAAGTTATGACACTGTTATAAGGATGGTAAAAAAATAAGACTACAAGGCAGATTACTAAATTGGTTTGACCATTGGTTTTTAAGTCTTCAAGATGTACTGTTATTGAGTTCATATCAATAAAATACAATGGAATCTCCATTTTTGATGTCAATGGTGTCTTCTTGCATTTGCAATTAATTATTGTATGTTCAATTTGTGAGGCATTTTGAGTATACTGGTTACAAGGTAGTCATGTTCTTGTTTGTGAGTTATTTTCAAGGAGAGTTTAAATCTTATAGGTGACTGCATAGAATTAGGGTTTGTGCAAGGATTTGATACATTGGTGTGAGGAATGAGAGGATAGTTTGTAAGGCACTCTATCTGGGGTTCAATTGTGTTTCAATTAATTATCTTAATATGTGTATGCTATGTTATGACTCTATTACCCATGATTAGGCACTAGTCAATATGCTGACATGTAGTTGTTATCATCAATTCAAATATTAAAACCTTTACCTTTTGTTGTCAAGAACTTGTATGTGTAGTTGATTATATTGAAGAATACAATTCATCTTAGTGATTCCTTGAAGAGTAAATCAATAGGTTAGCCTTCCTAGGCCAAACTGGCATAAAAATAAGAAGGATTGAAAATCCATAATCCACTGTGAGATTCTCTATTATTTAGTGAGTCTGTCAAAGGTGCACCCGCCTGGGTATGTGGAGCCAAAAGTGTAGGAGGAATTTTTATCCTTGTTAATTAGCCTTATTCATGTATGAATCTGAGTTGGGAATAGAGGGTTAAACATTTATTATTGTTTTAATCGATTCATACAAGAAAATGAGCTAACAGGATCCTAATGATAGATATTGGTAGCAAGGCCTTCCTAGCCGCCCTAATGGCTGGTAAAATCTAAGAAAAGGAAAGCCCAGGTGACGGCCACAAGTGCTCCACTCTCATTGGCCAAGATGATGGCTAGGAATGCCAAGGAAAAGAAGCCCAAGAAGGTGTGGGTTTTCCATACTCTCCGGACCAACCCAGCAGGCAGTACCATTATGGTTATCGCAACACCCCCAATAAACACAAATGCAGCAGTCGTAAGGCCTAAATACTACAATATCACAGAGGTAGAATTGGGAAAGAGAGACAAGCAAGGCAAATTGGACTTGTTGAAAGAGGCTACCAGGGAAATAGAGGCTTGGTACATAAAGCAGGGCCAGAAGTTGTAAGAGGAAAAAGAAACAAACGCTAATCTCCTTGTGCTTCTGGTAGAACTAACACAGCCTTTAGCCAAATTCCACCCCAAAACCCCTTCTTTCAGATTACTGCTTGCACAGGTTGATGTGGACTCTCTGCACATAATGAAGAAGAAAGTGCAAGCAGTGGATGGGTGGGTAGCTGAACAAGTAACAGTGATGAGAGAATTTCTAGCGACGTCCCTCCCAGACCTCTACAAGGTTGATCTTGTCCTTAGCCACGTGAGAAGATCTGCTTAGATATGGGAGCAAGACTTAGAAAAATATGAGAAGTGGAAAGCCAAGTTGGAAGAGATCCGTAGCCTAGGCGAGGAGCTTGCCATGGAGTCTGGTATTTTGGGAGAAGAATCATATGATTCCCTCCAGGTCCAGTACTCCAGACTTGCCTTAAAAATTGAGGTTTGCAAGGAACTGGTTAAGACCTTAAAAGAGAAGTTGGCAGTTTCCTGATATCCCTTGGGTTTATTTAAGGCATTCATGGTTGGGGTATCACAAGTTGATCCCTTCACCATCGGAACATGTACCCTAGAGGACTATTTCCTCAGCAAGTTTGACGAGCGGATGGAGTCCCTGTATCTACCTGCCAAAGATTTTGACTAGGGCTGGCTGTCTAGATTGTCAAAGACCATGATCTGGCCACACAATGCCATCAAAATGGTGGATGAATTTCAAAGCAGGGCCAAAGAAGTTGAGGAAGCATTGGAGGCTATCCATAGCCGGTGGGATAGCATCTTGAGTGTAGATGAGGAAAGCATAAGCCAAGTGTTGGAAGCTTGAGAAAAATCATAAAGTAATAAAATTCTCCGGATTCTAGAGAATCCAACCAACATCATGTTTTTTATTCTTTATTCTTTTGGAAAACAAGTTCCCAGATCCGGAATTCCCGGATCCCACTTTTTTGAATTCTTCACATGACCCGTGTCTTGGTTCCCAAAGCCGACCGATCACTTTCAATGCAGTTGATGAAGGTTGTCAGATGATGGGTAACTACAATAAGGCACGTCGGCATGAAAAAATATTTTTTGACAGATAGTCTTCCTGAGGTGCCATTTCAATGTTACACCTGGCACATCAGAGACAGTGAGTCACCCTCCCATTTATGAGGCATGTAGCCTCGATCCCCAGGGGATCAGATTTCTTCTTTCTCCTTGTGGCTCTCTTCTTGAGGCCTATTCTTCCACTGCACCTTTCTTGTCTTATTCTTCTCACAAGTCAGGCCTTTCCCATCTCGAGGTCTTTTGTAGCATGGTGCAGGTAGTACCAGCCACTAGATATTATCCTATATTGTAAAGTGTAAAATAAGTTAGGGTTAGGTTTAATTCAAGTGATGTGTATAAATAATAAGTCTGACCTTATTCCAAGGGTCAGAAAAATTGATGATTTTGCAGTCCATAGCTAATAGAAATCTAGTTTTCTCATTTCTTAGTTGCAGAGCTCAATGCTCCATAGTTTTTCAGCTTTCAATAGTTAAATGCTCCCCTGGAGTCACCATTGTATCACACATCAATTCTTGCTGGAAAGATGTTAATGAAGAAGGAAGGGTTCTCTCAATGATGTTGTTGGCACTCTGTCCTCTGAGTTAATGGTATTTTACACTTTGTGTTCTTCATGTCCTTTTCTTTGATGCTTAAAGTAGATTAACGACCTCCTTTCTTTTGCTACTGATAAAATATGAACTGATGGTTGTATATTTCTTTGGTATTTAGTGTAGTGTGTTAGAGCATTGTTAATTTTTTGAATGTTACCATAACTATAGGTAGATGAAATACTTCTAACTCTACAATATCTTTTTAAGTTTATTAGCTAAGTGAATGCGCGCTTGGAGAAAACCCCACTTACCTAAATCCCCAGAGTGGATGAGTTGAAGATAATCAACCATCCCCCTCAAACAAAACAGTCACATCTCCCAACTGAGTCCTGCACTGTCAAGACCCAACTCTCATGTGCTTGGAGGCCCAGGGAATCTCATTTCCCCAAACAACCTTTACAGGAAAAGTTGGTCAGTACTCTAGTACCCAGTGACAACTTACCTCTGTTGGCAGACCCAGTCACAAAGTCTCATCAATAGAAACTAGCGCTAGAAGGAGGGCATGAACTCGTCCCCCTCTTAAGATTCATATTTTACACCACCCAAGGGTTCCCCAAGACATAGTTTTTAGGAGTCAAGCCTTCAGTGGGATTGGATCATTCTCCCTAGAAAGATTCGAAAGAGTCCTTAGATTAGCCCCCAATCCCAGAAGGTTTGTCAAACTCGAGCCCCCTACTCAAAAGAAATGGACCCTGAAAGTCAAGCCAGCCACCATTGTCTGGGGATCTAGCATACCAAAAAATAACCAAGTCCCCCAGGCAATCCCATGGATTAACACTCAATCTAGTCAAAACCCAACACCCTCAATGGCTGCATATTTTGGAAATATCGGGTCCCTAATGGGAACTTTTCTAGGTGTAGCCAATGATTTACCCCCGCACCCTGAAAAGATTTGTCCCCGATATGAGCACTTAGGCTCACAAACTATAGAAGAGCATCTGCATGCATACAAAGATGTCATGAACTGACACTAGATCCAACATCAGGATGTTGTGACCCAGATGTTCCCTCTATCCCTAGGATAGAATGAATTGAATTGGTACCTCAATCTTCCCGCCAACTCCGTTAATAGTTGGCAGGACATGGAAGATGCCTTCCCCATACATGTGGACCCAGTGTGGTCCCACAACCAGTTTATTTCTATCAGGAAGGAACCGAATGAACCCCTCGCAACATTTAACCACTGGTTCCAATGTGCCTTGAAGTGATGCACAAGTCCCTTCATCCCATCTATGGAAGTGACTATTCAGACCTATCTCAACGCGATGGACCCCTTCATTGCCACTCTCCTTTGGAGAACTACCATCTCGGGAAACTAGGATACTTTGGAAAAATTTTACAACCTAGCCTTAGAACTGTCCCGCAGCCTCAACAAATCCCCAGGTGGGATTGGGCAGAGTATGCCATTCAACATGATCCCTGACAGAACTCCTTATGCTAGGGGATACAACCCCAATTTAGCAATGGGTGCCCCCGTGATGGCCATGAATCCCCCACCACCGCTGATAGACCAACAGGCCTGATATGTGTATCCATCACAAACCTAGATGACACCAGGTTTGAAATCTTTTCCTTGGAACCAGCTGCAGCAGACACAACAACCATAGACACAACTGCCCAGAGTTCCTTTCTTCTAGTCATCCGTGGCTGGAGGATTTCCGCCCTCAACTCTGGTGAACAGTGTTGCCTTCCTAAGAAACCAACAACAACCGTCACACTATGACGCAAACACCCAGTTGACTGCCAAGGTTGAATCCCTTTGGAAAATGTTGTCTACAATAACTGTGGACATGGGTCAACTGAAGGTGGGGTCTTATGCACTCCAAAACTCTAATTCCCAGAGAGGGAATATTTTCTCCAGCCAACAAAACAACAATGTCAAGGGGAGAAATTTTAACAATGGGCCTTAGCCCAACCAAAAACAATGGAACAACAACACAAACACCAGAGGTCTGCCTCTGAACCAAAATGCCAATCAGAGTGGTGCTAGACCATCCCATTTCACGTCAGAAGAAGACTTCTAGCCCATGACCAACTGGTGTAGATTGCATGACACAGGCTCCCACAATGAGGTAAACTGTGCCACACTGAAGAAGGTCATCATGATTTCCCAGTTGGATAGACAACAAGCGTTTGATCCTACTCCCCCAAAGCCTCCTATGTAAGAGCCCACTCATGGTGCATTCACCTATGAGACTGTCTTCTTTGGGACCGCCAGGGAAGACGAAGAAGAATCTGAGTTACAGGGATTCTTTGAAAAGTCAATTCTGGCCTTCAAGGCCAATGTTTTCACCAACCCAAGGGCTCCCTACAACACTTAGATTCAGGCTGGTAAAGGACCAGTTTACATGCCAACACCTCCCAAGGATACTCCTCCCTGGGACAATACAACCGACCGGCCTATCCCTCCAAAAGGTTCTAGCTCTAACCAAGCAAGGGACCCAGTCAAGGGAAGCCACCAATTCTCGGGAGGAAGGTTTGACATCAAAAAGGTGTTAGAACAAACCACCACCTCCATGACCTTGATGGAGGTTTTGCTAAACTGTCTCGAGCAGAAGAAGTCTCTTATGGAGCTCTTAGGAAACCCAGAAGCTGTCAGCCACCCACCCAAGACTATCTCTTTTGAGGATGCCAATGCGGCTATGTTCTAGGGAAATATTGAAGATCCTCCGTTCTTACTAGGCCTGAATATGCAAGGCAAAAACATACACAATTTCCTAGTAGATATCGGGGCTTCAAGAAACATCATGCCCCTATCCATATGCTAGAAGCTCAGATTCTGACCTACCCCATCTATTGATGCAGTAATCCAATTGGATAAAATTGTTGTGAAAATGGTGGGTGAATTGAAGAATGTCTGGATACAGCTCATCCAGGACCCCAGAATAGCCAGCATAATCGATATCCAAGTGTTGGACATCCCAGAGACTTATGGGATGTTATTAAGTTAGAATTGGTCTAAGTCCCTGAATGGATACTTTTCGACTAACTTCTCCCACTTATGGCTCCCCTGGGAATGAGAATCAAACAAGATCCGGGTTGAAAGTGAGCTTCGGATGAAACAAGCCCTCACCAAAGTTGGAAGGGTTAAAGAGGTCTTATTCTCTGAGACTTCCCCCGGGGTGTAACAACCCCTTGAAATCTTAATGTTCAATTTCACCCTCGGGGAGGATCTCATAGTTCTGCAGAGAACCCAGGACCTAGAAGAAAAATTGAGGGTTGAGGTTAACTCTCAGGGTGCCACAGTGACCCCCACCACACTCTTATCTAGAACTTGGTGTCAAGTACATTACCAGAAGCACTCAGAGCTAGAGTGTGAGCCTTGTCTTTTCATCGCTACCCGGCGCATTGACGCCCTCCAAAACAAAGAGCATGTAGCTGATTCCCCAGAGCCCAGTATTCTCACTAGAAGCACTTCTTCAGTGTCATTTCTTTGGGGATCTCAATCCCAAGTCCCTCCAGAGGTAAACCTTACTCACATACCATCAGTACTAGGGGAAACTCCTCCCAAGTCTCCCAAAGATAATCCAAAGACTACTCCATCTCCCCAGCTCTAGATGACAAATGATGATTTGTGGACCCTTAAGTTCGATGGGTCCTGATCCAAAAAGGGCTATGGGGCCAGAGTAGAATTAATCAACCCATGGGGGAAATCCTTCCTCGCATCCTATAGGCTATAGTTCAAAGGCACAAACAATGTCATAGAGTACGAGGCCCTGGTCTTTGGACTCCTATTTTCATTAAGGAAGGGAATCACTCGCCTCCAGGTCCTGGGTGATTCAGATTTGATTGTCAAACAATTTTAGAGTCAATACACGTATCATGATAAGAGGCTGGCTGCATACCGCAACCAAGCATGGAGCCTTATTAAAGATTTTGATGCCTTTGGTATTGATCTTATTCCTTGACGATGGAACTATGTCCCAGATTCCCTTGCTATTTCTACCAGCACACTTGAGCCCATGGCCAGCTCATGACTCCAGAGATTCTCCATTGAGATGAACCCCACCCCATCCATTCCAAATAATATCACCCATTTTCAAGTTTTTGAGGATGATCAGTATATCCTGGCCTTCATGGCCAATGTTGGTGTCTTCAAGGATCAGATAGTGGAGGAATGAGACCACGATGACACCAAATAGGGTGATGAAGATGATGGGATCATGGACCTACCAACCAACACCATCCCGAAGGGGATGGTCACACTTCAATGAATCTTTGACTCGGACCCTCGAGGCCGAGAAAAGATATCATCCTCCTCCGAGGGAGGAAAATTTAAGAAAATGAACATCGGCCAGCCCGGTGAAGAGAAAATGATACACATCAGTACCTCCTGCTCCCCTTAGGATAAGGAGAAGATTCTCACAGTCCTCCAAGAATATATAGGTGTGATTGCATGGGGGTATGAGGATTTGAAGATATATGACACATCCATTATGACTCATACCATCCCACTCAAGCCTGATGCTAAGCCTTTTTGGCAAAAGCAGTGACCCGTCAACCCACTGATAGAGCCTCTAATTTATTAGGAGGTGCAAAAGCTATTATCAGCCCGAATAATCTTTCCAATCCGGCATACTACATGGGTTGTCAACCTGGTCCCTGTGAGAAAGAAGAGCGGTGAAATTTGCCTTTGCGTGGATTTCCAAAATTTGAATAGGGCCTCCAAGAAAGATAATCACCCTCTCCCCTTGTTGGATGAGGTGTTGTAGATAGTGAATGGATCCCAAATAATGTCCTTCTTGGATGGGTACTCTAGATATAACCAAGTCATGGTTAAATACGAGGATAGAGACAAAACGGTCTTCACCACCAAGTGGGGAACGTTCACTTATTGGAGGATGCCCTTTGGCTTGATTAACATAGGAGCCACATTTTAGAAGGCCATGGACATTGCATTTGAGGGCCTTGTGAACTAGTGCATAATCATCTACATGGATGATTTGACCATCTTTTTCCAGGACAGGCGTGACCATTCCGCCCACCTCACCCAAATTTGTGAGAGATGTCACTGGTATAGAATATCCCTCAACCCCAAGAAGTGCATATTCGGGGTCACTGAAGGGAATTTTCTCAGGCATATTGTCTCCAAGAAGGGTATATCCATTGACCCTGAGAAACTTGAAGCACTATGAAACTTGCAAATGCCTGGCAGCAAGAAAGAGATGCGATCTTTCTTCAGAAAGATCAACTTTGTCCGGCGGTTCATCACTAGATTCACTAAAATCATGAAGCCACTCAACAAGATGATGAAGAAAGATACCAAAATTGAGTGGAGTCCTGAAGTAAAGTAGGCATTTGCCTATACCAAGCAAACGATAATGGAGGCACCAGTTTTAGCTAGTCCAGACTACTCCCTCCCTTTCTATATTTACTCCTTTGCTTCACCGCATTCTACCGCGGCAAGATTGACCCAAAAGGTCGAAGGGGAAGAATGACCAATATCTTTCATGAGCTCCCCCTTTAAGAATTTTGAAGTCTGGTATTTGTCATTGGAAAAGAAGGCCTTTTCTCTTGTTCACGCCGTGAAGAAATTATGGCATGACATTCTCCGGAACAAGGTGCATGCTATCATCCCAGACAAGGCTGTAAAATCTCTGCTAAAGCAGAGTGAATTAGGTAAAAGATGGGGGAAATGGATGTCCATCCTCTAGGAATATGATTTAGAAATGAAACCCATGAAGATAGTCTAAGGTCAAGGACTAAGCAGAGCGATGGCAGAAGAGACTCCCCACATCAAATGTCAGACATACACAGTGGAGTCTATCACTCAAGATTCATGGTACACCGATCTAGTGTACTTGTTTTTAAATAATAGATGTCCAAAGGGATTGCCTCCAAATAAACATTGTGTCTTGCAGTTGAAAAGCAAACACTTCATGATCAAGAACTCCATGCTTTTCCGCAAGAATTATGAAGGAGTGTACCTCCAAGGCATTGATAGGGTCCAAGCTACAAAAATAATTAGAGAATTCCATGGGTAGTTTGGAACTAGGCATGGATTATCTGACACCACCACCCATCAGATCCTTTGGGCCAGATATTATTGACCTTGTATCTTTAAAGATGTCTACACTCACATCTGGAAGTGCCATACTTGCCAAATCGTGGCACATCATGAGCGTAACCCGGCTATGCCTTTGCAGCCAGTTTTCAAAGCTAGACCTTTTGCCCAATGGGCATTTGAATTTATCAGGGAAATTAACCCCAACTCTTTTGCCAACCACCGATACATCCTAACTACACCTGGTGGTCTGAAGCCATACCTTGTAAAAATAACACGGCAAACATAGTTATCAAATTCTTGGAAGAAAACATCGTCACAAGATTCGGAATGTCCTTCGCTATAGTATGTGACAATGGTCTGGAATTTTCTTTGGTACAACTACTTGAATGGGCCTATGACCGGAAGATCACTCTAAATTTCTCCAGCAACTATTACCCCCAAGGCAATGGTATTGTTGAATCAACTAACAAAAATTTTCTTAAAGTGATCAAACACCTATTAGAACAGAATCCCCAGGATTGGCACATTCAAGTCACTCTCTGGGTGGATCACATTCAAGTTAAGGCTGCCCTGGGAAAATCCCCATTCCATCTAGTTTATGGCCAGAACCTAGTGTTCCCCATTAACCTACAGATCCCAGTTTTAGAGTTCATGCAGGAATTTAGCAACCGGGACAACATCGTGGAGGTTCAGCTCCTAAATCTGGTGCGAATGGAGGAACAAAGAGACATAGCCCTAGAAAATTTCATCCAAGCAGTGGTAAAATGATGGTTTGACCAGAGAGCCTAGTATAAGGCCTTTCAGATTTCAGACTTGGTCCTTTTGTGGGATACAGCCTAGGAAAAGAAAGGAAAGCACACCAAATTCCAATAGCTCTGGCTCAGACCATACTTTATCTCAAAGATCTATGGGGAAAATACCTATTGCCTTAGTACCATGACTGGAGAACCCGTCCCATTGCCCATCAACAGACAATTTCTCAAACATTACTTTGATTAAGGCAGGTTTGTCCAGAGTTGTACTATATGTAAATCTTCTCGCTTGTAAATATCTCTTCCCCAGTTTGGGGTGCCTTGTTTTGTAAATAGTTTTGTTGGATGTCCTCCGAGACTGCCCCCTTTCTGTTTGTTTCACTTTCAGTTTTGTTCTTTCTTTTCTGGGTTTCCAGTGTTTTGCTCCCTTTTTGTAGGCTGGTGTGCTTTGCATGACATCTAGTCTCCGGGATGGTGCCTTCTGCATTTGTGTTGAACATAGAATCTATTGTTAGCATGGTGGAATTGGTCCGGTCTCCGGAGTCATTTTGCAAGTTTGGTAGTAAACTATGAGTACCCTTCATTGGATTTATCCCTGGAAGTCTGGTAATCAGTTAAATCAAAATTAAAGGAAACAAGTAATCGGACACACTGAGGGTAGATTGGTCACATTGGTTAGTTGACCCAAGTCTAAACTTTTAAGATTCTTTATGGGTCTGGAGTTTTCCTTCCCATTCAGCAAATTAAGGTGGGTGGAGGGGTGAAAGAAGTACTGCCATTAAAATTTGGCTAAGCTCAAGTTCAATGGTGAAAGAAGTACCACCCTCCCACCCAGAAGAGAATAAAATAACAAGGAAAAGAAACGATGGGACAAAACTCTGGTATCCATGAGAAATGAGCAAACTTGATGACTTTGGATTGGCTATATTTAGTGCCTCTTCTCTGCTCCTCCCAGAGGTCATCGGCTTGATTTCCTTCTGAAGCACACACTTCACAACTGATGAAAGACCATGGATTGAATCGCGTATGGCCAAATTTTATCAGACATTTCATGCCTTGCAAGCTGGATGCTCTAAGTAACGATTAGTTCTGGTTTTACTAACCAAAGATTTTGTGGTTCTCAAATGTGCTAAGGCATTTGTCCTAGATAGTCACCATTTGTTATTCCCTACATACCCGTCCCTACATTTTGTGTGCAAAATGTTGGGTCCCCTCTTTTTTCTTTTGGCTCTTGCCTTATTTTCTTTGTCTTTGTTTTTTTTTTTTCTTCTGCAGGTTTTCCTTCCCATGAGGTTTGTTTTCTTTTTACTTTTGTCTTTCGTGTCTCCGGGACTTGGTCCTGGAGTTGGTTGTTTCCTTTCCAGAGCCAGATTTTAGACTTTGGGATTCTCCGCCATGATGTCTCCTTCTCGTAAGGAGACATGGTTGTTCAGAATGCCCGAGCCTAGAATCTGGAGGATCACTTATTCCAAAGTTTGCGGGAAAGAGGGTAACTTTCTTTTTACCTTAGGTATAAATAAGATTTACATGTCACTTTTGCAGTTACCGTGATTAAAACACTTAGAGTTTTCAGAGCGATTCCTTGACAATTTGAAGTGTTTTTAAGTGCAAATTACTCTGAGCTTAGTGGATAATTACAAGTCAATTTTTGGTATCTATTCGTGAGTGTTGGAGGTTGAAGCTGTTGCAGAGTGGTCCTAGTGCCTCCTCTCTTTGCTGTTCTTTGGATTCCCAGGTAGGTCTTCTGGTTCCTGCCTTCATTTTTTTTTTTTTGGTTTTGGGTTTTGTTTAGGTTTGTGCTCATTCTGGTTTTTGTGTTTCCAGCTTTTGGTTTGGCACCCATTGGTGGGTTGGCTCTGCCAGAGGGTTTTCTGCCCTCTGCGCAGCTGTAGAATAATGTACATTTTGTATTTTGGGTCTTAGGGTAGCTGTTGTACATCATGTTTATTTTTTTATGTTGTGAATGATGTATATTTTTGTATATTGCATGTATATATGCTTCAGCCCTTGACCCTCCTATATTTTATGTATATATGTTCTGTATATCCCTCAGAGCTTGCGAGTTCTTTGCGCTTTGTCATGCATTTTGGCTTCCTGAGGTCGAGCTCATCGAGATGGAGTCACCACGGTTTGAACTCAGTACCTCGCTAGTTCAAACCATGGCAGCTTTCTCTCTCTTCTGTCTCGTCACATTGATGGCGAGATTAATTTTCCACGTATGAGCATTTAAATGTGTCCAGTCTGGCATTCATTTTTTCCCTGTGTCAGCCCACTTGTCTTAATTAATTCCATAAATTTATTTACACCACCTGCCATCTTACCATGTGCCAACACATGTCGACCAAAGTATGGCTTGCTTCAAGTCATATCAGCAACGGCTAGTTTGTCCGGACTCTAAACCTCCAACAGGACCTTGTCTTCTCCTTCTCCTTGCCACCTTGTCAGCAAAGCTCCGGAATGATAAGTCATGTTCCTTCTAGATACTCTGGAACTTTTGATATACGTACTAACACTTGTTTGACAGATATGGGTTGGTGAAGAATCTCCTGGAGTTATAATTTATGTTTATATATGTCCTGATGGTTCTCCGGTCTTGCAGGTTGCGAATAGAATGATTGAAGATGTCTGACGATTTCACTCCTCCTAATAGTCCAGAACTACCTACCACCTCTACCCAGGTAGATACAAAGTCAAAGATTGAAATAATGTTAGAAAAGTTTCCTTTGACCTCCAAGTATCCAAAGGACTGATGTATTGCGGGGTCCAAGATAGACTCCAAAGTTTAGGAAATAAAAAATCTGGATCCCGGGACTTGGGCCGAATTACAAAGTTTAATCCAAGCTATTTACAAGTTAAAGGCTGAAGGAGATAAGATATCCACCTGCTTAGCTTCCTCTGGCATCATAAAGGCCATAAAATTTCCATGTATGATGTAGTCACCATAACTAATAGGGTAGCTAGCGGTACTATACAATGCAGCCACTTGCTTAGTTCTACTTCCAGATCCTCAGCCACTACAATATCCCACCACAGTTGTCACATTGGATGGTCCCACCTTTGCTTTCGGGTTGGGAATTCCTCAGTTCAAGGGATCTTCCATCATCACCATGGACAAATATTTGAAGGAATTCAGTGATGCCGAAATCATTTCCCGGCAACATCTTAACAGTCAGTGGTTGAAGTCTCCAAAGTGAGACTACAAAAGAATAAAGTTGGAAATTCTCCATGGGGATTTCAAGGAGCCCATTCAAGCGGGCATCATATTTTTATGCAGGATATTTAGATGGACCCACACATAGAAATTCTTTGTGTGGATGTATTATTTCCTGTATTGCATCACAACACACAACATGACCTTCAACTGGGCAGCCATTATATCTAACCATGTGGATACATAGATGAGGACTGTTGCCTAAAATTCCTAATTTTACATGACATCATATGTTTTTTGGGCATTAGCATAGAAAAGGTCAGATTTTCAAGGTTTGGGAATAGCTAGGGAACTTGGGAATGTTTCTAGCCAAGTCACTCCATGGGATCATTATCCCCAACTGTAGTGGGAGCTTAGTTTCCTGAACTTTTGCTAGGTAAATGATGCCTTCATTTACCATAACATTCTAACACTTACTCGAGATTCTGGGTATTGCCTCTCACAGGCAAAAATTATGTTGGTTAACTCCTACGGCCAGTATTTCATTCAGTTCTAACATCACACCTACATCAAGGTGATAGGCTTCAATGGGAAGCCCTATCTTCTTCCCCGATATTGTGGGGATAGAATTATTCTCTTAGAATTTTGCTGGTAGATGATGGATCTGCACGCCTTCTTCATATTGAAGAAGGTCATCAACGTCCCATTCCCTTTCTCTTGTAGGAATTATACATGCTGCCTCACCATGGCTCAGGAGGTAGACAACAAATTAAAGATCTTGGGGCTAGTTGAATTCAACTATGCCTAGAGAAATTATGATCCCTGCGGCAAGATTGCCCTCGGGCGTCCCCACCGCATAAGGAAGATATTAAAGATTTCTGAGTGGACTGCCAGGATAGTTTTGATCTCCAGACCCAAAAACATACAAGGATGAGCAAGGGGCTCATAGAAACGTTGGACCTTTGAACTTTCCTGAAGGGTTTCAAAGATGGAGGGCCGCTGGAGGATCCAGCATACAAAGGACAGGGTCTAGATAAATTGGACCTCCCTCTAGTGGATTGGGCCACTCTAGAGGATTTAATTATTGAAGAGGTATGCCACCCCATCATAGAGGCAAGTCATAGATACTTTTCTTGGGTGTGCCCCAAGAGCACCTGAAAGAAATCAACGATCAAGAAGACCATTCCCTCTTCAGTCGGTGTTAGACCTTGTTCATCTGTCGCAGCCGCTGAAACAAGTATAAGTAAAGGAAAAGAGAAAGAGGGAGTCCAGGTGCCCAAGGAGCCTCCTCAGATTCCCACCCTTTTGATGGCCCAGCTGCATGAGAAAATGGAGGTGGCGAAGCTGGCCAGCCAGCAAATCAGCATGCAAGTATCTGCTAGCCTCCCAATCACTCTAATGATGTCTTCTTGCCCAGCGGAGTCCCCTTCATTGGTAGCAATGATGAACAGACAAAATTTCACTAAGGCAGAGTCTACCAGCATTCTAGATACCAAGGCTTCACTCACAAGGAGAAATAAAATAGTCATGACCACTGTACCAAGCACTGACCTTGGTATGCTAGAGAAGCCCCATGTAGATGTAAGTTCAGACTCTCCCGAACCGGAGGATATTTCAAACTCCTCTCTACCACATGATGATTTTGATGATACCTTCTCGATGGAGGAGCTTCTAGAAATTTAGCAAGGTGTTAGTCATGCAGTGGAAGAAATTGAAGCTCAAGATAAAGAAGAAGTCCCTACAGAAGAAGAAATTCCCATAGAAAAGGATACATCAGAGAAAGAGGCTTGGGAAGAGATTCAAATAGAACCTGAGCAGGAAAGGATACCGGTCCAGGAGACTGAGGATTTATCAAGGTAGCCTACAAACGAGCAACCGATGGTAGGAGAACCCTGACCTAAGGGAACAACTGTACCTCCTACCATCACGCTCCAAGTGCCTTTGGTAACTCCAGGTGACCAAGTGCCCCAGAGCACTTTCAGTGAGGTAGTAACGGTGGTTGCCTTGTTAAACTTTGGCTAGCGACTTCACCCACCTCCAGAAGATGTCCCAGTGGAGGAGAATATTGCAGTAGATGAGGCCAATAAGGCCCAGGAAAAGCAGCAGTAAATGGACCAAGAGGTCTCAGATGAGGAAAATGAAGAGGCTGCTGATACCACCAGGGAAGATGAAGTTCCTAAAAATATAGAGACTGAGACTGGGGAAAAGATCCTGGGTGATATTACAAAGGATGCCAGCATGGTAGAAAACATTGAGGATTCCGGAGAACAGGAAACAAGAAAGAACAAAAACAAGGAGAACGGGAATAGGAGCAAGAAAAGGAGCCCAAAGATAATGCACACTCTGGGAATGTGTCGTCGGATTCCAAAATAGATCCTAATGAATAGATATTGGTAGAAAGGTCATCCTAGTCACCCAATGGCTAGTAGAATCTTAGAAAAGGAAAGCCCTGGTGGTGGCCACAAGCACTCCACTCTCATTGGCTAAGATGATGGCTAGGAATGCCAAGGTAAAGAAGCCCAAGAAGACACGTGTTTTCCATACTCTCTAGACCAACCTAGTAGGCAGTACTATTGCGGTTATCATAACACCCCCAACAAACACAAATGCAGCGGTCGTAAGGCCTGAAGACTACAATATCATGGAGGTAGAATTGGGAAAGAGAGACAAGCAAGGCAAATTGGACTTGCTCAAAGAGGCTACCAGGGTGATAGAGGCCTGGTACATAAAGCAGGGCCAGAAGCTACAAGAGGAAAGAGAAAAAAATTCTTATCTCCTCACACTTCTGGCAGAACTAACACAGCCTTTAGCTGAAGTCCACCCCGGAACCCCCTCTTCCGGATTGTCATTTGCATAGGGTGATGTGGACTCTCTACACATAATGAAGAAGAAAGTGCAAGTAATGGATGGGTGGGAAGCTGAACAAGTAACAGTGATGAGATAATTTCTAGCAGTGTCCCTCGTGGACCTCTATAGGGTTGATCTCTTCCTCAGCCACGCGAGAGGCTCTGCTCAAATATGGGAGCAAGACTTGGAAAAATATGAGAAGTGCAAAGCCAGGTTAGAAGAGATCCATAGCCTAGGTGAGGAGGTTGCCACAGAGTCTGGTATTTTGGGAGAAGAATCATATGATTCCCTCTAGGTCCAGTACTCTAGACTTTCCCTCAAAATTGAGGTTTGCAAGGAACTGGTTAAGACCTTAAAAGAGAAGTTGATAGTTGCCCGATATCCCTTGGGTTTATTCAAGGAATTCGTGGTTGGGGTATCACAATTTGATCCCTTCACCACCAGAACATGTACCCCAGAGGACTATGTCCTCACAATTTTAACAAGCGGATGGAGTCCCTGTATCTGCCAACTAGAGATTTTGACCAGGGTCGGCTATCCAGATTGTCAAAGACCATGATCCAGTCACATGATGCCATCAAAATGGTGGAAAAATTCTGGAGTGGGGCCAGAGAAATTGAGGAAGCATTAGAGGTTGTCCGCAATTGGTGGGATAGCATTTGGAGTGTAGATGAGGAAAGCATAAGCCAAGTGTTGGAAGCTTGGGAAGAATCAAAAAGTAATAAAATTCTCCGGATTCCAGAGAATCCAACCAATACCATGTTTTGTATTCTTTATTCTTTTTGAACACAAGTTCCTGGATCCCACTTTTTTGAATTCTTCACGTGACCCGTGTCTCGGTTCCCAAATCCGACTGGTCACTTTCAGTGTAGTTGATGAAGGTTTTTAGAAGATGGGTAACTACAACAAGGCATGTCAGCTTGACAAGAGGTTTTCTGACAGATGGTCTTCCCGAGGTGTCATTTCAACATTAGACCTGGTGCATTGGAGACAGTGAGCCGCCCTCCCATTTATGAGGCATGTAGCCTCGATCCCCAGGGGATCAAATTTCTTCTTTCTCCTTCTGGCTCTCTTCTCGAGGCTGATTCTTCCACTCCACCTTTCTTGTATTATTCTTTTGACATGTCAGACCTTTCCCATCTTGAGGTCTTTTGTAGCATGGTGCAGGTAGTACCGGCCACTAAATATTATACTATATTATAAAGTGTAAAATAAGTTAGGGTTAGGTTTAAGTCAAGTGATGTGTATAAATAATAAGTCTGACCTCATTCCAAGGGTCAAAAAAATTGATGATTTTGTAGTCCATAGCTAATTGCAATCTATTTTTCTCATTTCTTAGTTGCAGAGCTTAGTGCTCCATAGTTTTCATCTTTCAGTAGTTAAATTCTCCCCAGGAGTCACCATTGTATCATGCACCAGTGCTTGCTAGAAAGATGTTAATGAAGAAGGAATGGTTCTCTCAATGATGTTGTTGGCACTCTATCCTCTGGCTTAACGGTATTTTATGCTTTATGTTCTTCATGTCCTTTGCTCTGATTCTTAAAGTAGATTAACAACCTCCTTTCTTTTGCTACTGATAAAATATGAATTGATGGTTGTATATTTCTTTGGTATTTAGTGTAGTGTGTTAGAGCATTGTTGATGTTTTGAATGTTAGAATAACTATAGGTAGATGAAATACTTCTAACTCTGCAATATCTTTTTAAGTTTATTTTCTATGTGAATGCACGCTTGGAGAAAACCCCACTTACCTATATCCCCAGAGTGGATGAGTTGAAGATAACCAACTATCCCCCTCAAACAAAATAGTCACATCTCCCAACCGAGCCCCGTACTGTCGAGACCCAGCTCTCACATGCTTGGAGGCTTGGGGAATCTCATTTCCCCAGACAACCTTTATAGGCAAATTTGGTCGGTACTCTAGTACCCAGTGACAACTTACCTCTGTTGGCGAACCTGGTCACAAAGTCTCCTCAACAATTGGTGATGATGAAGACATGATGTTTTCTTAACTTTTGTGTGACTGTTTTGAGGAAGATCCTTTAACTTGTGTGAATTCATCTAAGGAAATGGTCATCAAAGAACCATCAAGGAAATTCATATAGGAAGGAGGGTTAACCTTTGTTTGTTTACACAAAAGGATACCTTGGTTATTCAAATCTTCCATATCTTAATACCAACCTCCACTTGTAACATCGAATTCGATTAAACCGGTATTCATACTCCCATAGTTGGTTATTCAACTAGTGAGGATTGTACTCAGTTTCACAGATGGTTACCAAATGAGATGAAAGTCATATTCATATCCTTATGGTCGTAGTGCCACCAGTAAGGATTGTATCGACTCCTCGTTCCACAAACGCTCAATGATGAAAATCTATCTTTGTTTTCATTTCTTTCACAAACCTCAAGGACAATTAGTTGCATTGCATTTTCATGATAGATTAATTGCATTAATTTAAATATCTTTCTAAGTGAAGGGGGTGGAAGTTCATCATGATTACATCATCAAAGTCCTAATCAACATCATCAAATGTCTAATTTATCAAATGATCAATGATACATCAAGGATATCATCAATATATATCTTCTCACCTAGGGGCAACCTCACCATCTGATCAACTAGGGGCAACCTACTTTTGTCGATCACTTATACCTATATCTACACCTGACTCATATCAAATGCCCCTATCTATAAGCCTCACACCACCATCTAATCCAATCAAATCCAATCCAATCCAATTGAATATCAATCAGTCAAATCATCCAATTGAGCATCTAATGTCAATAATTTATCCTATCATCCATTTTCTCATCTTGAGCACATCAAATTTCCTAACTCTAGATCTTGAGGAAGGAAAATCAATCCATTTGTTCGTCTCTCTAAATATTGAGAGAAAATTATCAGTTTTTCCTATCAATCCATCAACCTACCTATCCTATCTGATTGACATCAATACAACATCAACCAAGTGATTCTGACTAACATCAAGTGATATCCGAACATCATCAACTTATCTAAAACATCAACAGTTTTTTCTCAATCATATATGTTCTCATCATATTCTGTCATGACCGAGGCATTTTCAAATTGATTTTATTGGGAAATGAATATCAATTTCCCCATCTCAACCAAATCATCCAAACATCATCTTAATTCATTTCCCAAGGGGGCATCATATCCATATTAGATTATCAAATCAAGATTCTGCATCACATTTTATATCAAATCTGGGGCATTAAAATTTCAAACTTTTATCAGTGGGGCATCAAATCAAGTTCTTCATTAGGGTTTCACATCAGGGTTTCACAACAAAGTTTAACATCAAGTGAATCTAATTAAACCGGTATTCATACTCCCATAGTTGGTTATTCAACTAGTGAGGGTTGTACTTGGTTTTGCAGAAGGTTACCAAATGAGATGAAAGTCATATTCATATCCTTATGGTCGCAGTGCCACTAGTAAGGATTGTATGGACTCCTCGTTCCACAAACGCTCAATGATGAAAATATATCTTTGTTTTCATTTATTTCGTAAACCTCAAGGATAATTAGTTGCATTGAATTTTCATGATAGATTAATTGCATTGTTTTAAATATATTTCTAAGTGAAGGGGGTGGAAGTTCATCATGATTACATCATCAAATTCCTACTCAACGTCATCAAATGTCTGATTTATCAAATGATCAATGCTACATCAAGGATATCATCAATATATATCTGCTCACCTAGGGGCAACCTCACCATCTGATCAACTAGGGGCAACCTACTTTATCAATCACTTATACCTATATCTGCACTTGACTCATATCAAATGCCCCTATCTATAAGCCTCACACCACCATCTAATCCAATCAAATCCAATCCAATCCAATCGAATATCAATCAGTCAAATCATCCAATTGATCATCTAACATCAATAATTTATCCTATCATCCATTTTCTCATCTTGAGCACATCAAATTTCCTAACTCTAGATCTTGAGGAAGGAAAATCAATCCATTTGTTCATCTCTCTAGATCTTGAGAGAGAATTATCAGTTTATCCAATCAATCCATCAACCTACCTATCCTATCTGATTGACATCAATACAACATCAACCAAGTGATTCTGACTAACATCAAGTGATATCCAAACATCACCAACTTATCTAAAACATCAACAATGTTTTCTCAATCATATCTATTCTCATCATATTCTATCATGACCGGGGCATTTTCAAATTGATTTTATCAGGAAATGAATCTCAATTTCCCAATCTCAACCAAATCATCCAAACATCATCTTGATTCATTTCCCAAGGGGGCATCATATCCATATCAGATTATCAAATCAGGATTCTGCATCACATTTTATATCAAATCTGGGGCATTAAAATTTCAAAATTTTATCAGTGGGGCATCAAATCAAGTTCTTCATTAGGGTTTCACATCAGGGTTTCACAACAGATTTTAACATCAAGTTCCACATCAGGGTTTCACATCAAGTTCCATATCAAGATTTCACATCAAGTTTCACGTCAGGGTTTCACATCAGATTTTGAAATCAATCAGGTTTTGCATCAGTTAATCAATCAAACATCAGTATCAAATCAATGATCAGGACATCAAGTTTTCTTTGAATCAATGTGCTTCGCACATCAATTCAAAGAGGGGCATTTGTAGACACCTAAAATTGACCAGTTGTCTCTTAATCATTCAAATCTGAAAATCTCAACCAGTTGCCCTGAATCTCATCAAAATGCATCAAAATGGATCAAAATCATTCAAATGAATATTTATCAAGGAAATTGGACAAAATCAAATTAAAATCAAAGGATTAAATAATCATGAAATCAAATAATCAAATTCAAGCCTAAAAGGGATCAATAAAATTATATAATTGATTTTAATCAATTAATTGTATAGTTTTAAATCAAATATCAAATCCAACCCATTCACCCTTACATGGATAATTTAATTAAATGATTGAATTAAATAAATACTAATTTCTTTCAACTCAATTTGATCAACCAATGAGAATTGAGGATCTTGTCTTCTTGTCCCACCCTTTGAGGACAACCATTTAAATGGTCCCCCCATTTCAAACCATTTGAGGGATCAAACTCAACTAAGCATTGACCCATGGTTAATTCACTCTACCCCCTACCCTTGGGAATTTTCTATAAATACAAGCCATTTTGTATGCATTTGATATTCTAGAAAAGTCGAATGCAAAGCATCCTTATTATAGGCAATTTGTGAGCAATTGAGATCATTATAAGCAATTGAGAGTATTTTTTATCATTTGTAGAAGCAAATTGTTGATTTGAGGAGCATATCATGAGCATTTGAGTTAAAATTCCATATCATTTGAGAGAATTGAGCTAGATTTAGGCATTTTATCTTTAAATTTCTCATTATAGGATTGTCCTTGAGAGAGATTAAGGTTGGGATCTCTTTCAAGAAATATTAGATAGGGAGCCATGAGCTGTCATGGATTTAATTGCAATTCTTAGATTAAATTGTCATTTTCTTTCCATAGAATTGTAGTTTAGAATCCTAATTTCATGAAGGTATAATTTCTCACACACACTAACCTTATTTTATTTCTTTTGACCTCTCCATTCTCATTCAGCTTGTTTCTGAATATCCATTTGGTACCAATGACATTCTTGTCATCTAGTCTTGGTACTAGTGTCCATGTACTATTCTTATCAATTTGTTCTATTTCTTCATTCATAGCACTGACACATTCTTCATTCTCAAGTGTAGTATTAACAGATTTAGGCTCAAAATCACAAATTAAACATCTAGTGTTTTGTGACTTACTTCTTGTTCTTATTCCAGCCTTCTTGTCTCCTATGATTTTATTCTGTGGATGATATCTTCTGACATACTTGGCAAGTTTTGATTCAACTCTATTTTCATCATTCTGATCATCTTCTTGACCTTTGTTATGATCTCCATCACTTGGAACATCATCTTGAGGATTTTCTTGATTTTTGGTAATTGCAGACTGATGCTCAAGTGCAATGTTCTATTGCTCAGGAGTGATACACTATTGCTCGGGTAGAGTGTCAGGTTTTGTATAAACAAACCTGTTGTAGTCATTTGTTTCTCTTCTACTTTCCTTATCATTCTTTTCTGCAAATTCATCTATTTTCACATTTGCACTTTCAATGATCTTGTTAGATGACTTGTTAATAAATTTATAAGCCTTGCTTTTGGTTGAATACCCTAGAAAGATACCTTCTTCACTTTTGGAGTCAAGTTTTCCATTTCTATCATCTTTCAAAATATAACATTGATTGCCAAAGATTCTGATGTAACTTACATTGGGTGTGTGACCATACCAAATCTCATAGGGTGTATTCTTTGTGTCCTTCAATTGTACTATGTTTAATGTGTAGACAACTTCCCTCCAGAAATCTTGAGCGATGCTCTTCTCAATCATCAATGTTCTTACATAGTCAACAATTGATATGTTTCTCCCTTTAGTAATTCCATTTTGTTGTGGTGTTCTTGGTGCAGAAACCTGTCTTTTAATTCCATGCTCATTGCAATATTTTTTTTTATCGGTATGCTCATTGCAATATTTAGTGAATTCATCTGAAATATACTCCCCTCCTCTATCTGACCTTAAGCATTTAAATTTCTTTTCACGTTGTTTTTCTACCATAGCCTTATACCATTTAAACATCTTGAATGCTTCTGATTTATCTTTTAAAAACATAACTATCATCATTCTAGAATAATCATCAACAAAGAGAATAAAATACCTATATCCAAAGTAACTCTTTTTCATCATGGGTCCACATAGATCAGTATGGACTAATTCTAGAATTGCATTAGATGTATGGGTTTTACTCTTGAAACTAGACTTTGTCATCTTACCTTTTTCATAATTCTTGCACATGATATGCTTGGGCTTAGTCATGCTTGGTAATCCTCTGACATTCCTTTTATTTCTTATCTTTATCATGTTGTCAAAATTCAGATGACACAATCTTTTGTGCCACAACCATATGTCTTCATTTCTAGCCATTAAACAAGTGGTGTTAATGTCATCAAGATATAAAAGGTTACCTTTTGTCTGCTCACCGGTTCCGATCAACCTTCCTGATTCATTGAAGATCTTTGCCTTCTTATTTTCAAATGCCACTCGGTGACCTATATTATTCATCTGTGTAACACTTTACAGATTATAACTCAGTCCTTTTACCCAGTAAGCATTTTCACATTTGATCAGGTTATTCAACATTATAGTTCCCTTACCTTCAACTGGACAAGGTGTATCATTACCCATTCTTATTAAACCACCATTATAGTATTCAAAAGTCTCAAACTTGTGTTTATCACCAGTCATATGGTGAGTACAGCCACTATCTATGATCCAGACATCATTCTTACTAACCTTAGATATGAGTGCAGTTTCTATATACCTGTATTCTTCTTCATCTGAATCATCCTTCATAGATACAAATACCATCTCAATGTCTTCTTCTGATTTGGTGTCAGTGTCATCAACTCTATTCTAAGCTAGGTATCAATATTTCTTTCCTTTGTCCTTGTAGTCTCGGGTATCTCTTTTTTCAGAATGTCAGTTGCTTCGGCAATCTCTATTATCACCTCTATCAAACTTCTTCTCATATGATCTATCATTACTTCTATCATCTTTTCTTATGTTTGGACATCTTGCAGCAAAGTGTCCAACCTCTTTACAATTGAAACATACAAGTGGTAATTTACCTTTGTATCTACCTTTTCCTCTTTGTAATCTTCTTTCCATTAGTGCTTCAATCTCATCAAGTCCTTGATCCTCATTATCACTTTCACTATCATTTCTAATAGAATGTTTATGACTTGAATTTCTTATTTTCAAAGAAGATTTGAATGCAGATTCTATAGATGGTAAGACACTATTATCAAAGTTATTCATCTCAAATGAAATCAATCTACCAATTAGACTATCTAGAGTAACTGTATTGTTTGCAACTGCTCTCATTTATTGAATAGAAGAAACTCTAATAGCATATACAGGCAGTAAGGTTCTTAATATTTTACTTACCACTATCTCCTCTTCAAGTACACCTCCAACTCCTCAGATAGCATTAACTACCTCTTTGATTTTGTAGCTATACTGAGTGATATTTTCTCCTTCTTTCTTCCTTAGGTCATCAAACCTCCCTCTTAAACTTTCTTCCTTGGCTCTTAGTACATTAGCATCTCCTCCATGTACCAGCTTCAACATATCCCACATTTGCTTTGCAGAGGTGTAGGTTTTAACATCTTCAAACTCAACATTAGAGAGTGATGAGGCAAGTTCTATCATCATGCAATTATGCTCATGTTTTTCTCTCAATTTCTCAAGAGTGTGAGGTCTTGTAGGCAACACATATTCAGTATCAAGGTGTTGAGTAACATCATTACCAATACCTGATAGGTGAAGTCTTATTCTACTTTTCTATGATGTAAAGTTGTCTTTATTCAACTTGGGCACATCTCATCTATTCATCTTGTGATCTTTTGCTTGAGTTGTTAAACTCCATTTCTAAGAACACAAGCTCTGAAACCAATTGTTAGTAATAACTAAGAGGAATGGTGAATCAGTGGCTTCAAAAATATTCCAATTAATCAACCCAAAAACTTAGTACCACAATATTAATCCTCTAGTCATCTTCAGTCCTATAAGATGAATGCCTTCAAATATATTTATCAAATTACTATTGCTCGAAGTGCTTTGTTAAACCTTATTCTTTATGTCTATCGAATAGCAATCTTTCAATTTACCGAAAAATAGTAAATTACTTAGAGTATATTGATAAATCCAGATTAGCTATGTGTAATGCAAAATACTAAAGTAATGACTCATAAACACATTGACACATGGATTTTTAACGTGGAAACCTTGTTAAGGGAAAAACCACTTGGAACCAGTAACCCGAAATTTTCACTCTTCTGAAGTGAGCTCAATGAAGATCCAACCTTGTTAAAGGTTACACCCACACTGTTAGGTGTGACCTTGTTAGAGGATTTAAAAGATTAGCTTGTCACTTGATATTAGGCATTTCTATGCTACCTTCCTTGTCCAAACTCATCTAGTTTTTCAAATGGTATCTGGCATCTCATGCTATCTTCATGATCAAACTTTTTGATACTCTTTGGGATGTATCTCAATATAGAAAGGATCTTTAAATCTTGTTCGGTTAAGATACTTTCTGAATCAATGGTTAAACTGAAATAGTATGATTTGTTCACATATACAACTTATACTTGCAGATTTTTAGATCTATTGTAAGCTCATTTTACGTTTCTGATCAATGTATCCTTTTAATACCCTTGCTCCACTTTTGTTCTTCTCAGTGATGCTATGCTTTATTGCTTGGTATCTGCAAAAGTCTTTAGCTCTTTCCTCAACTTGATTGATCAGGACTGTATGAATGTGTTCTTCATCAGTTTCTCTCCAACATTTTTTTTCATTCACTCCCCTTAATTTATAGTGAATTAAGTTGTCTCTTTATAGACATGATATCATCGTTTCTAGGTTCTTGATTTTCTTGCTCTTGGCGTGATCTGCAATCTTAGCCAATCTGATTTAAAGCATAACTTCTTGTTTTATCTCGTAGAGATCTTCTTGCCAACTAGACAAAATATCTTTAAATCCTTTACTTATCTCTAGCTTTATCTTGTCGATGAAAATAATGATAACTATCAGTTAAGTCTATATTTAGCTATGCCAGCTAGATATTTTTTCATTTCTAAACTCCAGTTTACCTCATTTTTTTAACTCTTTGATAGCTTTGGTCAATACTCCAATTCTCCTCAGGCTTCTTTGTCAGGATTGTACTATGACTTTGTTTGTTGGGTATGCTTGTGATTCTGCTCATCGATAATGCTCATTGGGTTTCTTTCTTGGGCATCACAGTGACTTAACTTTCAATTATCTTTTTCCATCGGGTTCCACTAGCTGTCGGTGTTTGAATTCACATAGTGAATGCTTGTCTTTTATGCATTACTGAAATAATAATGTTTATCTCTCTAATTCTTTGAAGTCTTTGACACTTTTATTATAATGAATTAGATTATATCAATTTTACATCAATGACAATACAATCTATTAACTAATTTGTCTGGCATTATCTTTCTGCATTTCAGTGATCAACTTAACATCTTCAAACATTCAATCAATTACATGTCATCATCTTCTTTTATTTTTTGGTCCCAACTATGTGTGTATAACATGTTGATCATATATATTGGAATTGAGTGCTTTGGAGATGGCATGGAATTCTAGCTTGAGTGAGGTGTATTCTAATGTTTGAGGTGGTCCTCATTTCATTCCTTACCACTGTGGGAATGTCTTTGTGTGACCTATTTTGAATTTCCTAGCCAACTTGGTGGATCTAATCATGTTGTATAAATAAGAGTGAGGAGTTTAGTTATTTGTGTATTTGGATTAGTATCTATACCTAGATCACTATCTATATCTGATAAGACTCATGCATGGTGATATGCAAAGTAATTTCAAATCTTGTGCAAGATATCCATGTTTGTGTGTAGAAGTGTGTTGATCTCCGTGGTGGATTCTATCTCTTTTTATATTTTCTAGCTATGAGCATTATTGTATTGGCAGTGAGCATTAGTATATCAACATTGAGCCTTTTTGTTTTGGAAGTGAGCCTACTTGCATTAAGCACAACTATTAGACAACCTTTGTAAAAATCACCATACAAATGTCACCTTAACATGTGCTTTACACTTCATGATAATTAGCTTCTTCACATTTTTTTCCCAATTTGGGTTTCCACGTAAATCCCGATGTTCTATGTGTCAGTGTTTTTTTCTTCTTAATGCTTACATTTTATGTGGATGTTTGAGGTTATTAGCTTACAAATCTAAAGTTTTTAATATTGTTGTTTGTGAGTTAAATGACATAGAAAAGGTCTTATAAGGTGTGTGGGAATAACTGACACCCCCTTTAGTTATTTGGCCTACTCAGCAATTGGTATAAGAGCTTGGTTCCTTGGTGAAGAGATTAATCACTTGAGGAAAATCTGATGATGCACATATTGATTGTCCCTTTTTTTGATGGATCAAATTATAGTTTATGGAAAGATCAAATTAAATAATACTTGGTATTGGTTGGTTAAAAGACCTAGAAGCATGTGGAGACAAAGTATGTATTTCCTTGGAATGGGCTTAATAATTAGGATGAAATCAAGGCGTATGAAGAAAATTAAAAGGCAAGGTATGCTATTACTAGTGATTTATCAAAGACTAAATTAGAAAAGGTTATTTCTTTGAAGACTTCTTATGAAGTATGGGAAAAGTTGAAAGAGGTCTATGAGGAGAATGTCAGAGTTAAGTTATCTAAGAAACTGACAACTAAGAGACATTATGAGAATATAAGAATGGAAGATGGTGAAGATATAAAAATCTATTTTCAGAGGGTTGATAATGCAATGAATGAAGTCAAGAAACAAGGAGGCACTATTACCGATGAAGACTTTATGGAGAATATGTTGATGAAATTACCGGATAACTACAATGATAAGATCTTAGCAATTAAAGAGGTGCATGATCCAAAGAAATTTTCCAAAGAACAATTGTTTGGTACCCTTACAACATTTGAGTTAAGAAAATTTGGAAGAGATAAGATCATACCTAAAATGACATTCAAATCAACAAAATATTAAGAAAATTTGGAATAGATAAGAGAAAACCTAAAATGATACTCAAATCAATGAAACAAATGATGATCTCCTAATGGCGATGATGAAGAAGAATTTGAAGCACATTTTGCAAGGAGATTGAAGAAAGGTACCAACAAGTATAAAGGCATGTTACCTCTAAATTATTTTAGATGTGGTAAAATTGGTCACTTGGCAACTAGATGTAGAGAGAGAGATGTCCTATACAGAAGCTTAAGAATTTCAATAAGAAGACTTACTATGTGAATGAAGATGATAGTATCTCAGATGATGAATCACATACAAAATATTGTTTGTTTTATGTTGAAGAGGATGAGAAATTAGAAATTGATATTACTAAAATATGTGCTGAAATTGATGATGGTGTTGAAACCGCATATGTTAGAAGAGACAAAAATGAATGGTTAATTGATAGTGTTTGGTCTCATCGTATGACCGGAGATAAAAGTAAATTTGCATCACTTAGCGAGTATGATGGTGGTAATGTTAGTTTTGGTGATGACAAATAAAATTACATTGTTTGTAAAGGCTCAATTACTTTTGGTGAAAATAATAACACTGACAATGTCTATTATGTGAAGGGTTTGTATCATATTTTTTGAGTGTTGGATAGGTGTGTGAAAATGGATGTGATTTCATTTTAAAAAATAAAGGTTCTGAAACCAAGAAAAGATCAAGAGACCTAAGTGTAATTGGGAAAATAATAGGAAGGAACATGTACCAAATAGAAGGAGCATCATAAGGATGTTGTTTACTATCTCAGACCAATGACAGTTGGCTTTGGCATCAGAGGATGTGTCACATAAACTTTGACAACCTGGTGAAAATAAGTTCATCTTGTGTAGTGAGAGTTCTACCCAGACAACATAAACCAAAAAACATTATCTACAAGGGTTATCAATAAGGGAAGTAGAGAATAGAATCATTCAAGGCAAAATACTATTCATCTACCTATGTGCT
The DNA here is from genome assembly GCA_018584345.1 of Thuja plicata. Lineage (NCBI taxonomy): Eukaryota > Viridiplantae > Streptophyta > Pinopsida > Cupressales > Cupressaceae > Thuja > Thuja plicata. The sequence continues at coordinate 1,416,287 of MU227099.1, forward strand.
AGAGATAGTGCACACCAATCTCCATGGTCCTACCAGAACAAGGAGTTTTCAAGGTGAAAGGTACTTTATATTTTTTATTGATGACTATTCAAGGATGACATGGGTTTCTTTTCTTATAGATAGATCTAAGGCATTTGATAATTTGAAGATATTTAAGGCTAGAGTTGAGATTGAGTGTGGAAGAAAGATTAAGTGTTTGAGATTTGATAAAAGAGCAGAGTTTACATATGATATTTTTGAAATTTTTTGTGAAAAGTATGGTATTAAGAGAAAATTTTCAGCATCAACAACACCCCAACAGAATGGTGTTGTGGAAAGAATGAATCAAAAAATTTAGGAAGCAACAAGAACTATAATGAAGGAGTAAAGTCTACCAAAAAAAATTTGGAGAGAAGCAGTACATACTGTTGTGTATACACTTAACATAGTTATGTACCAAAATAAATATGGGAAGACTTCGTATGAGTTATGGAATAGAAGAAAACCTATAGTTAAGTACTTCAAAATATTTGGTAGAAAGTTTTACATTTGGAAAGATGAAGACAATCTTGGGAAATTTGATAGTAGAGAGGATGTGTTAGTAATAACTGAGAAGGGGGGGTGAATCAGTGACCTCAAAAATGAATCCATAAATCAACCCTTCAAACTTAATACCACAAATTATACCTCTAGTTATCTTCATTCCTATAAGATGAATGCCTTGAAATACTTATATCAAATTACTACTTGTCGAAATTCTTTGTAAACCTTCTTCTATATGTTTACCAATAAGCAGTCTTTCTATTTACCGAAACACAGTAAATAACTAGTGTATACCAATCAATCCAGATTTACTTAAGTGAAATGAAAAACAATAAAGTAATGACTCATAGACACATTAACACATGGATTTTTAACATGGAAACCCTGTTAAGGGAAAAACCAC
>MU227099.1:1427062-1448903 GCA_018584345.1 Thuja plicata
CCTCCTAGTTAGAAGGCAATAGGTCAGTTTTAGTGGGTTTATATGCTTTTCTAACCCTTTTGCACTAATATAATGATCTATTGAGTGTTTGTGTTGCTTCTGACAGGTACCCAATTACACACACACACTAGTATGCAAGGGTTACTCACAAATTGAAGGAATTGACTTTGAAGAAACTTATGCCCCTATTGCTCAGATGGAATCTATTAGGATGTTCTTGTCATTTTTAATATTCAAAAGATTCAAGGTGTATCACATAGATGTCAAGTATGCGTTCCTAAATGGAGAACTAAAGGAAGAAGTGTACATTGAAAAATTAGAAGTGTTCATATCATAATTAGATCCTAATGCAGTTTATGGGTTGAAAAAGGAATTGCACAGATTGAAGAGGGCACCTAGGGCCAAGTATGGAAAATTGGATAAATATCTGATCAGTCAAGGATTCAAGAAAGGTTGGGCAGACAATAAGTTATACTTCAAGATACTTTCAGACAAAATTTTGATTATAGTTGCATATGTTGATGATATCATCTTTGGAGGCAAAGATGATCTATGCAAGACGTTAGCTGAAGAAATGCAGAAGGAATTTGAAATGTCCATGATTGGTGAATTGAATTTATTTCTTGGATTTCAAGTAAGTTAGAATTACAAAGGCATTTTCACTTCTCAATCCAAGTATGTGGAAGGATTCACAGAAGACGTTTGGCTTATAAAATTCAAAACTTATATGTACTTCTATTGTTACTAGCTACAAGTTGACTAAGGAGGATGATTCATTGAAAGAGGATGCAAATAATTATAGATCAATGATTGGAGGATTTTTGCACCTGACTACTACCATACTAGATATCATGTATGCAGTATGTTTGGCAACCAAATTTCAACAAGAACCAAAAGAGTCACATGTTATGATAGTAGAGAAGATTTTCAGATACTTGAAAGGAATAAAAGATATGGGATTATGGTATCTGAGAGAGTACAAATGCAAATTGAGCAGGTTTTTTTGGATAAGAAAACTAGTACTAGTGGTGGATCATTCTTTCTTGGATCTCGGTTAGTTGCTTGGCTGAGCAAGAAGAAGGATTTTGCAATGCTATCTACTATTGAATCAGAATATATTGCAAAAACCTAATGTTATACTCAATTATTATCGATGAAGAAGACCTTGATGGATATAGCAATTTGTTTTGATAAACCAATTCTTATCATGTTTAATAATACCAACGTTTTAAGTATGTCAAAGAATCTAGTAATGCATTGCAGAACAAAACATATTGACATCAGATATCACTTTATCAGAGAGAAGGTTGAGGAAGGTGTATTTCATCTTGTGCATGTGCCTACAAAGGAATAAATAACAAATATATACACCAAACCTTTATGCAAGGATACTTTTGAGTATCTCAGGGGGAAGCTGGGCATTTTCCCCCTCCTAGTGATCAGTAGTTGCACCAATGTGTACATTGGTCCAATATTTTTCTTTTCTGGATCAGTTCTTGGTGGAATCCTTCCATGGGGAGTAAAGTATATTATCCAAGGGGAGCTTGTTGGGCCCTTTGTCATTGTTGTCAAAGGGGGAGAAAGTTGGAGAAAGGTTAAAGTTTGTTTCTGTGCTTTTTTATTGATGAATGTTTCCACCAATGACAAAGGGGGAGATTTTTAGAATGTGAGGTTGATGTGATCTATGTTGTTTTTGTTGATGTTGAAACATATCCTTATTCTAGCCTCTTGGTGTATCGGTTAATGTGCACTACTAGCTTGTATGTTTCAGTTGAGGTTGTCACCGACAATTTTTTGTGAGTGTTCTTCATGGATGCAACATGTGGTTGGTTGGATCAATCCTATTTGGATGCATATGCTTTTTATTTTTCAATCCCATATATGTGTGTGTTACATGTTGATTATATGTGTTAGAACCAAGTCTTTTGGAGATGGTATGGTGTGTTGTCTTGAGCGAGGAATGTTGTGATGTTCAAGGTGGTCCTCATTTAATTCCTTACCACCGTAGGAATTTCTTGGTCTGACCTATTTAAAATTTCCTTGTCCACCTAGTGGATCTCATCATGTTGTATAAATAAGGGTGAGGAGTTTAGTTGTTCGTGTATTTGGATCAATATTTATATTCGATAAGACTCATGTGTGGTGATATGCAAAGTGATTGTGAATCTATGTGCAAAAGATATGTGTTTGGGTGTAGAACTGTGTTGATCTCAATGGTGGGTTCTATCTCTTTTCATATTTTCTTTTTTGTGAGCCTTATTGTATTGGTAGTGAGCTTTACTAGCAGCGAGTCTTAGTATATCGACAATGAGCCCTATTCTTTTGGTAGCAAGCTTTGTTCTTTTGGTAGTGAGCCTTATTGTACTGAAAGTGAGCCTACTTGGAATGAGAACAATTGGTTGTAAGCCTTTGTAAAAATCACCATACCAGTGTCACCTTAATAAGTGTTTTACATTTCATGAGAATTAGCTTCTCCGTGGTTTTTCCCAATTTGGGTTTCCACATGAATCTTGGTATTCTCTATGTCGGTGTTTCTGTATTCTTAAAGCTTAATTTTATGTAGATGTTTGAGGTGCTTAACCGAAAAATCTAAAGTGGTTAATATTGTTGTTTGTGTGTTAACTAACAAAGGAAAAGTTTTATAAGTTGTGTGGGAATAACTAATTCACCCCCCTCTTAGTTATTCGGCCTATTCAACGCCCTTGACTCCTATAGTACACTCATTTAAACATGGTATATTTCCAAAAAATAATGCTTCAAAATCTATAGTTTTAGACTGCAACAACCAAAGCCTTGTGAACATAAGGGATTTTGAGATCATCTTTCATAGTTCACACGTGTGATTCATAAACTTATGGGCTATGACTCACATTAATTTCATAATAGTACTTACCCTAGATGATCAAAACTTCATTTTTCATAATACCCATGGAAAGAGCTTCAATGAAAAAATAAAAAATGAAAACTAACATACCTTCTAAACAAGATGGATTGAGCCTCTACCTTTTAGGAGCTCCACCATTTTTGATAGAGTAACACAAGTTTCTTTCTGGCTCATTTCTTTGCAGTTTCCATATTTTAGCTAATCAAAAAGAAAGAGAAGCGACATAAATACACTCACTTCATCGCAAATAATTATTAATAGGTAGTCAAGAAATCCATGATTTATATATCATATAGTCACTTAAAATATCCCTAAACACAACTTAGAGGAAACTAACCTTGAAATAATATGAGAAATAAAGGTCATTACAGCCGCCTTGAGGCTCAAAATTGGCAAGATTCTCCAACTCTGCTTTAATTTCCAACAAAAAATGCACCATATCTTTTTGATTTATCAATGCCTACAAGACCATATATCATGAGGTGTAAATCTAATACAATTCAGATAGAACAACGACATTCAAAATATTATTCCTCTGACAAAAACAAAATATCAAACAATAAATCTACAAAATACCAATTGTAAATGACTGTACCCTTATTTGCAAGGAAAATTAACGTAAAAAAAAAAAAGTTTAGACTTTTAACAGAGATTTCAAGTATCATACTTTTGTGTTTCTATTGCAATGCACCCAATACATATTTTAAATATAGTGTTTGTTTTGCAGGAGGGTCAACCAAATTGAAAAAATATGGAAAAGCATGGAAATACTTACCACATGAGAAAATCTTTCGGTATGCCATATTTAACAGAAGAAAATGCCCCCAAACATAGGAGCGAACTTGATCTTCACAATAATGGTGATGGATGACAAATTCAATGTCTGTAATTCCACTTAAGACCACTGCTTGACCTCTTTGCTAATGGCTACATCCTTTTTGGGGCTAAAGGCAGATCAACCATGTACATCCACACCCATAAATGGAGAAATAGCTCCAAGACTTAGCATGTCTGCAAAATGTGGAAGGAAAAACAAGACACATGAAATCTTTTAGAAGTGCCACCACAAATGACTCGAGAAGAATGCATATACAAGATGTGAAAGCGTTGATAAAACATGTGGACGGTTGAGAAGATATTTCCTAATTTGTTCACTGGGAAATCAAATAAACCACTAGCTAAAATAGCGATGGCCAATCACAAATTAGGAAGGCATAGCAAGAAAATCAATCAACAGGAATAATTTCAAACAACCATAGGATAAAACTATTCCTCACAGTTTCCAAGGCATGAATTAATAGAGATAAACAACATGCAAAAATTAGTCTTGTGCCTTAACCAACTAATAATATATATTTTAACATGCAAATAACAATTCTATAAGGGCCTGTTTGGTAACAAGAATTAGAGTGGATTAAGAAAATTTCTAATGCTCAATTCACCAAATACGCAGTTTGGTGACTCAACCGGAATTGGAATTGAAAATTTTTAATTCTCATTTTGCCCTATTTTTAGAATTAGAATCTTCCTGCTAAAAATGTGGAATTGGAATTACAAATTCCAATTCCCCTTTTTTTAAGGCAGAGTTGATAAAGTTTTTAGGTCCAGGCATTCCCCTGGGGACAATTTAAAATTTTTTTGGGGTTCGTGTATGCCCATTAAAATGGACATTATTTTGTTTATGTCCATGTGTATGGTGTCGTAGGGTTTGGATGTCGTCTGGTGTAAGTTTTGGACGTCGTCTGTAAGTTGGTGCAAGGTTTGGGCGTCATCTGGTGCAAGGTTTGGATGTCATATTTAAGTTGGTGCAAGGTTTGGATGTCGTGTGTATGCTGGAGTAGGGTTTTTGGAGTCTGTATTTCTTAAATGTGCTAGAGAAATTTTTAAGTCTTTGTTGCCTCTGCTCAATCTTGGCATTTATTCCCATTGTATGTATCCTGGAATATTTTCCCTTTCGTGCGTATCCCATTATTTATGAAAATGTAGTAGATTTTTTTTATGGAAAAGGATGAAACAATAGACAAAGACCCCTCTGTTTGCTTTTGTTCATTGTCATTGGTACCCAAGAAGTCATGGAATATAATTTGTCCTTCCCCCTCCCAATCTAATCCAAAACTTCAAAAAGAAATGCATTTACCATCATTAAAATGTTTCTCCAACTACTTAAAAATGAGTTTAGCAAGCATACCAAAAATTGTTAGCAACAGGTTTAAATCCCCTTTCTAGTCATTTGCACTACTAAATCAGGTTTGCGGGTTTCATTTTAGCTCGTCCAAACAATCTGCAAGTTTATTTTTTTATTTTTTATCGATGTGTTCTTTTTAGCCTTCTCTGCAATATTTTTTAGCAAGTTTGATAACAAATCTGCTTGGGTTGTCTTTTTTGGGTTCTCTATATCTTCATTCTAGTCTACATATTGGTTATGAGATAGCACATTGCATACAATCTTCTTGACAGATTGCATCAAGAACTTGTCTATAAATCTAAAACATTTTTTATTTATTTTCTATTCATAGACTATGTTTTTTTATCTAGTTAAATATCTTTCATTTAAATAATCTTTTACCTGCGTTTTGTTTCGCTCTTCCTACATTTCTCTTTATCGACCTACATTTTCCTCTTGAGTTGTGTTTCCTAGCAACTCACTTTAAAACCGTTTTTATCAAGATGCAGTTTCCCTTGTATTCGTCTATGTTTTATTTAGTATCCTTTGTATTTCTTCCGTCGTTACTTAGTCTTTTTGTTATTCAAACTCTTTTCCCTAGTTTTGTATTCCCAGTCAAGCCGTTACTCTTCTTAGTAACTTTTTTTATTCATTTGTATATAATTTTTCTATTTTACATTATTCTTAGGTTTGTTATTTTAAATCTTTTACTTGTCTCTATTTTTTTAGTAAAAACATTTCTTTTTTCATTCACCTGCATTTTTTTAAATACATGAATCATTATCTTAAAGTAATGTTTGTAATATTTTTTTTTATATTTCTACCTTTCACATTAAAAGTTGAAGATTTATAGAAAACCAACACCACAGTGAATCATAAGATCCTAAGACTCATTATGTGTAGAATCAATCCACATGAAATGTTAATAAACTTTGATTATTAGATTAGGTGGAAAAATAATAACCTAGATGCTAGAATGCAATTCTGCATGATAGAGTATCTCCTCGATGTGTAATTATGCAAAATTGCCAAACTAAAAAAGAATGTAGAGAAAGCATAAATTTTACACCATAGAAAGTTCTAAATGTATCAATACATAGAACAAAAATAATGTTACCCCAGAAAGGAAATTTTCCAGATTGAAAAAGAATGCACATGAGGCAGAAAAATTTTATAGTCAGCAAGTTCTGAATGCATCAAAATTAGGAGTGAAAAGCTGAAATGTGACAACATAGTAAGCCTAACAAGGATACAGAAGAAAATCCATAAAATGTTAGAAGAGAACATGCATAATAATCTTATTTCGAATGAAGGAATGCCTTCATAAGTAAATGTAAATATATTGATCTGGACTTCGGTCTCAGGCTAGACTGGAGGTTTTCTTCTCCATTCTTTCCTACCAGTGCCCGCAGTGAATGGAGACTATGTAATTTTTAAATTTATTAATAAAATTTTGGCTACGGCCTTTTACCAATAAAAAAAAAAGATTATTTCCATTTGTTTAATTTAAAACTTAATGTCCACTAATAGCCAATAATGGCCAATAAGACATAAATTTTATAAGGTCAAAGTAAACAATGGAAGTGCCAAGTATACCTCCTTTTAAGTAGGACACAAGTAATATCAAACAAACTCATGAAAGAGAAAAGACAAGAATGAAAAAAAAATTAAACAAAATAATGCAAAACTATGATACCTAAGAACCGAAGGTCTAGTAAGCATCCACTCTGCTGCTACAAGAGGTGGGAAAAAAGTTAGTAATGGGGTCGAAGCTAAGACTTATTCACAAAAGGTCTAATTATTTATTTATGTATATGTTGTGTAACCATTTTTTGTGCTTTACAAATATAAAGCAGTGGATTGTATTAGCACCAAATATACCAAGAAATATAAAAACCACAACTAGTATTAACAACTAGAGTGAAACGCACCACACTCATGGGGCAGTATTGTTGTAAACCTTTAGAGTCCACCAATACCAAACAACATGGTCCCTGTTAAGACATTTCCTTCCATTCTCCCTAACACTTTCCAACCACAGTCTTATTCCTCTTGGTAGAAGCACAATAGAATTTCTATCAAAATGGGCTATCTAATGGTTTCTCTTCCCACATCACCATTGATGATTACAAATAAAGGTTGAACTTTTATCAACTCCACTTATATTGGTAACAAAATTCTAAATTACCTATCTTTGTAATCATGAATGGTGGTTTGGGTAGAGCAACCATTACATTCTCTGCATGGCTTATTAGATGGTCTTCCCAAATCACCATTCATGGTTACAAAGATATGTTGAAGAATTAGATGGTCAAAAACCCTACTCCTGCATACACACAGACACAAACAAAATAAAATTGTTGATTATTATGATAGGCATACACGAACCCAAAAACTTTATTAATTTTGGCTTTAAAAAAGGGGCATTGGAAATCCAGATTTTCAAGTGGAAGATAGAAATCCTAAAAATGGGCCAAAATGGGAATTCCAGATGATCTTCCCAAATCACCATTGATGGTTACAAAGAAAGGTTGAACTTTTATTAGCTCCACTTATATATGATAACTAAATTCTAAATTACCTATCTTTGTAATCATCAATGGTGGTTGAACTTTTATCAGCTCTATTTGTAGATGATGACAAAATTCTAAAATGCCTATCTTTGTAAGCATCAATGGTGATTTGATCATTAGAAAATAATATACAATGATGTCAATCATGAATATTATTTAATCATCCACCAGTAGACAATAATATCATCATATGTGAGTTATCAGAACTTTTATCTTGTTGGGCTTATGATCTTTATCACTTGGTACTCCTTGGTGCATTCCATTTCAATTAAGTTCCATTTGTAAATTATAACAAGATTCTAAAACACCTATCTTTCTGATAATCAATGGTAATTTGGTCATAGCAACCATTAAACTCTCTACATTTATGATACTTGAAGGTCTGCCCAAATCACCAGTGATTATAAGAAAGATAGGTGCTTTAGAATTTTGTGCTCCATTTGTTTATGATAATAATATATCAGCACATGTAAACTGTGACAACTATTTATAAGAACTAAAAATGGACAATTCTAAAACTCTGCCATTACAACACATGATTTGAGTAAGAGCATGACAATAATATAATTGATCATGTGTAATTGATCTTCATCACTTGGTACTCCTTGGTGTATCTCATTTAAATGCAACAGAGCCAACAATTTAAAGATGTATAAACATATAACATGGAACAAATTATGCCAATCACGAGCAATATGCAATCATCATCTAGTACACAGTAATATCAACACATGTGAACTATCAGAACTTTTATCTTGGTGGACTTATGATCTTTATGACTTGGTACTCCTTGCTATATTTCATTTAAATTTAAGAGTTATAGACTTATAACATGGAATATAATGATGTCAGTGACCAATTTAAATTTGTCTTTAAAAACCTAATGCAACGGGGCTAACTAATGTTAAAATTTGGATCAAATTTGAGTGTTAGACATGTATTACATGGAACATAATCATTTTCTTATGTCCTCTTCTTTGTCCACAATTCAGGTTATCGATGGATTTTAGTGATAGTATAAATGTCTAAGTATGGATAGTTAGGAAGACCATAGTCACTCATCTTCTCATAGTTGTTCTTGCTTTCCTTGTGGTAGCCAAAGCATTTTCTGCACAAGAAGCGAGAAGACAAATGATTAGATAAAAAAGAGATGAAATTCCTTTCTATAAATGCATTATTCATTCCATAGAGGTGGACAATCATGACAAAATTTGCATGAGTAGAGGAGATTTATTTTGTTTAGCCAATATTCTAAGGCAAAAAGGAAGCATGACAAATACAGTAAACATAATGTTAGAAGAAGAACTAGTGATGTTCCTCCATACCATTGGCCACAATCTGAGGAATCGTAAGATTTCCCATAACATTGGGTATTCAGGAGAGACAGAAAGCCTATACTTACACAAGGTCTTGACGGTTGTCTTAGCACTCCATGCAAAATATTTTATACCACCTGGTCCAAACACTCCTCCTAAAATTAGTGGGAGGGATCATTTTGATTCGTACTTCAAGGTAAATCTTGTAGTGGTACAAATTTCTCAGATGACTATTCATCCTTATCATATTAGTATTTGAGTGTACATTTAATATTGTATCATTTCCTATAGGATAATTTTGGAGCAATTAATGGAACCCACATACCAGTCAATGTCGATGTTGACATACAGGGTAAATATCATGATAGAAAAGGCAACTTGTCACAAAATGATATGGGTGTCTATTCATTTGATTATAAGTTTCAATATTGCCTTACTAGTTGGGAAGGGTCTGCTGCAGATAGTCTTGTTCTAGCTTCAGATCTCTCAAGATTAGATCCATTGGTAGTTCCTCCTGGTATGCCAAATCACATTGTAATATAGTGAATAATACGTTAACTGTTTCACATTTTAACAATATACTTTTTTATGTAGGAAAATATTATATGGTTGATGTTGGATATCTAAATGTATCAGGATATCTCGCTCCCTATCAGTGTACATGTTACCACCTGAAGGAGTTTTCAAGAGAAAACCCGATAAACACTCCACAATAGATTTTTAACCACAAACACTCCTTACTTAGAAATGCAATAGAGCGTACATTAGGGATTTTAAAGTAGCATTTTCCTATTCTGAGGCATGAGATGTCTTATCAAGTCATGACACAAGCACATATTCTTTTAGCATGTTGCATAATACACAACTTCATTATGATAGAGGACGGTGTTCCATTTGATGTAGCTATTGAAGAGGAAGATGACTGGGATGGGATAAATGTACCAATGCTTGAGACATATGGGTTAAGTCAACGTGATAGACATGATTGGGGAAAGTTTTGAGATGATATAGAAAGTAGGATGTGGGAAGACTACAGATATCGAGATTAGTTATAGTTTAATGGGATGTATCTTTGTTATGTGTCAATGTGTTTTATTTGATTACACTAATGTAAGAAGATACAGTGATATACATATTAAAAATAATTTTGATACAATGTGTTGACACCTAAAAATTTAGGCCCAAGTATATGCAAAATTATCAGGGAAGTAAAATATTTATTTTTATTTTTATATTATTTCCCTATTTTCAAAAATTAAATAATTAAAAGGGCCTAATGATTTTTTTTTTTAGGCAAAAGTGATCAAGCCATTATATATATTATTAATAATAAACTGATTTGAAAGCTCATCTGGGAAAGAATCATCAAGAAAACCCGAAATCATTGCTTAATACAAAATTTTAAAAACATAGAATTTCTAAAATACAGAACAGTATCATGAGACCGAGATACATACATATGCAAGATTCATTAACTAGCTAACCCTAGCCATGAATATTTACTAATTTTACAGTAATATTTATAAAATAGGCGATAGGTTCCATTTAATGTATTTATTCCAAGGGAATTAATTTACCCTGAAAAGTGAAATATATTTACATTTCTCATAGAATGGAACTGTAAAAGGATATTTTTATTTTGAAATATACTCGTGTATGGTCAGAAAATGGAAGCACTTCTATTGTAGACTATTTTATCCTTCTGAGTAAGTTGTTTGGGGTCATGTCAAGTGCCTTGAATGGTTCTCTGACTTGGATCTGGCATTCCCCATGTTTTGCCCCATTTTCCACTTCTCTCCAGCCTATTTTTGGCATCCTGAACTGCATATCTGAGATTCTTGACCTCAAGGTCAAGGTTGACCTTTTAGGTCAAGATCGACCTTGACCCTAACCTAGGTCAAGGTCTACTTTGACCTTGACCCAGGGTCCAAACTTCAAGATCCCACAGTTTCCAGATCTCGGGCTTCGAAAAGATTTAATTTCCCGCTTCCTGGTCGGTTGTTTTGGGTTCTGAAATGATGACTCTTAAATTATATTTAATATAGGTCCTCTTCTAGGGGTATAGGTCTAATGGGAATTTAATTCTCCTATGTAGGCCTCTCTAGAAGATTGTGCCCTAGATTGGTATATAAGGAGGCCTTCTCCTCTCATTTCCTCTAAGTCTCAAGAAGTGAAAATCTAAGTGCAAGCTAAGAAGCAAGATTTGAAGCAAGCATCTACTCTCAAAAATTCAAGAATTAAAATATCAAATTCATCAAGGAGATCCATTGGTAGCCATTGAAGAATTCAAATCTCTATGGAGCTCTCTTGTTGAATATTTCTCCATCCACATTCCTCCAAGCTTCTTCCTATTCCAAGATCCATTCAAGATTGGTGTTGAAGATCTACAAGCAATTGATTGAAGACATCCTGCATTCTAAATTCTACATTCTACATCCATTTGGTGCATACATACTTGTGGGTCCATGGGTTCAAATCCACCACAAGGGCCTCTATACGAGAAAGGTAAATTTGTTTGTTTAATTTGTTTACTTATGCAATTTTATTTACATTATAAGGTTAATTCCAAAATGGGGGTTTGACCAAGGCAAATCCCTCCCCCAAGACAAAAAAACCATTTTTTTGCAAGTATAGGTTCGGGATAGTGAATTAAAGTTCAGATCTGGATACCCTTTTTGGAAAACTTTCAGGATCCATGAACAGATTTTCCGTCGGAGCTGTGCAGGTCCAGGTCAACTTTTTGGGGTGAAGGGTGACATTTTGGGGTCGAGGTCGACCCTAACCTAGGTCAAGGATGACCTCAACCCTGACCTAGGTCAGAATCAGAAATTCTAGGTCAAGGTCGACATTCTCAACTAGGTCAAAATCAACCTTTCTCAGAATAAAAAAAGATTTTGGGGTTTTGTAGATCTCACAGTTCTGGTTCAAGATCACGAAAATCAACAGTTTCTGAGACCGTCTAACAGGGTTTTCAGCAGGTTCTTTTTCAGAGGTAAGTATTTTATTCCATTTTCCTTTGTAATCATTTCCAGATTTACACCCCTTATCAATTACAATTAAATGTAATTAGAGAATATGTGGATAGGGACACTTTTATGAGAAAAGCAACATTGTTCTAAACCCTATCCTATTTTCTTCCTTACAACTCTTTTACCTTATGATTATTATTGAAAATATCTATTAAGGTAAATTGTATAATTTTAGGGCTATAATTTCTTTCACATTTTGTTATAATGTTTTTTTGGCTTATATTAGAAAATTAATTTGTAAGGAGCATTATGACTAATGATGGATCTATTTTTGCGAAGTATATATCCAAATGATTAAATACATTTAATAATATAATGTTTTTTCCCTAATGTTAATATTTAAAAATCAATATTAGGGTAGATTTTATATATCATGTGAATATTGAATTTCAAATGATTCTTACAGGAATATATTTGTTAATATGATAAAGTATTTTCAAAAGGGATTATTCATAACATATTTGACGGCAAAAGTATTTTACGGGGTGAAGGAGAAAGATTATTTCAACAAAGCATTAATGGAAATAAGGACTCAAGAGTAGTTTATATTTTTCCTTCTAATAAGAAGGTGGTGACTCCATTTATTCAAAAGTTTAGTTAGTGACTCCACTCGGGGAGGAGATCCAAAAGGGAGATGAAATTTCATCTCATTAATTGAAAGTTTATGACCATGTTTAAGAAATCGTTCAAAAGTATATTTATCCCAATTGACTTCATGCCTTTAGATCTTATAGAATTTAAATGTAGTACAAATGAAAGGTTTTCAAAATTTGCACACAAGGTTCCTAAATTCTATGGAAATTATAATAAATCAGCTTCTGATCATTTGGACGCTTTTTACACATTCCTTGATGATTATGAAATTGATACAGAGGGTGATGCCATGAGGATGTTTGCCTTGTCATTAAGGGATAATGCAAAAGAAGTATATCAAGCATTATCTTCACAATGTATTTCATCATGGAGGCATTTTGAGCAGTGGTTCCTAAATTAGTTCCATGATATAGAGGATGAAGACATGCCTTATGAATAGGAAGAAGCTGACACTATGGAAACAGAATCTTACATGTCTCCCTTGGATGAATTTTTCAATGTAGAAAGACAAGAGGGTGAGTCTACAACCCATTTGTTCATAAGGATGATAGGTTTATATTGGGAGATACCATCAGATATCCTGCCTTCAAGCAGGGAATTTCAAAGAAAACTTTATGATTTGGGAGTCTCTTTAGATGACCCTGATTTGAAGCTCCTTTTTTAGATAATGAAGGAAAAGGAAAACATATAGAGGTGAAATAGGAACCTCATGATGTTTCAGAGTTATTTGGACAAATTGAAGAGGAATTCATGTAGGATGAGACTTGTGAAATTCATAACCCTGAAGAAAGTCTCCTTAGTACAGAACAAATTTCAGATTTGTTGTATGTCGAGTATCAAAAGTATGTTCAAAAGAATGGTTCAAACTTCTTCTATAAACATCAGGATAAGAATATAGAGGTGATATTTGATGAAATAAATGATAAATCCCAAGAAAATAATATATCACAAGAATATGTACATTATGAAGATAAGGAGGAATTATATTCAATATATGAGCAGGGGGGAATTTCAGCAAAGAAAATTAATAAAGGCATCCCTATGGAAGATATGCATTATGATATCACAGATAATATCTTGTGTGATAGATCACAGGAGAATTTTCAGAAAGGTGGCATGTGTCCAAAAATATTATATGAAAAAGCATATGAAGAGGCAAACAAACTATTGTTGCAAAACATTCCCAAAGGTGATACATATCCAAGAGGACTATGTGAAAAAGCAAAAGAGGATAATGCATTTAGAGGATGGGAAAATTTATTTTAGCAATATCTTTTTGAAAGTCAACTACATTCTGATATGCATTGGAAACATAGGGATAATTATGAAAAATCCGTGGAGCCAAATTTGCATAATGTGATTCAAGATACAAATATTTTAAAACGGAATAATCAGATTGATGGCATTCGGATTTCTCATGGGAAAATGATACACTGGATAAGTGATTACAAAAATAGAGGTCATCAAATCAAACACAAAGGAAGTTACGACAGTTTATTTCTAGTTAATAATGATCCCAGTAGTAGTAATATCTTCATAATGATCCTATTGCTACTTGATCAAAACCAAGACTTTGATAGAGGAAAGCACCAGCATTCAACCATCTCGGAATGTGATCTATTTCAGGGAATTGTTTCTTCCTCTCTGTATTCTATTATTTTATTTTAAATTATTTCATTTATTTTATTTAATAAATTCAATAGTATTAGTTTAATATTTTGTTATTATGTTTTGTCTTGTTATATACCTTACATTAATGTTGTGATATCAATTTATTGTTCATGCGAGAAGAAATGGAGAATATGATTCATTGTTATTGCCTTCTGTGCATTATGCTGAAACAGAAATAAAATAAGCCAGAGAGTTAAAAGAGTTGTTGTGTGTTCACTTTCAAGGGAAGTATATTTTTTTCTAAGCACGAACATGAGATCCTTTTCATTTGAAATAATAGATCTTTTATAATTTTTCTATAGTTTATGATGGAATGATCATAATATAAAAATATATTTTTAGACTACTGGTGAAGAAGTGGGTCACGTTTTTCTTATTACAGAAGAGATTTGAAGTCATTTTTTGACTGTAAATCATTTTTTATACCTCTAGAAAGGTTCCCATTCCCTTCTCTATATATGAAAAATGATTTTTTGGCATTTTTACATGTTTTTGAGATGCCTGCAGCCTCAAAAATGCCCAAAAATTTGCAAAAACAACCAGTAGATTCTGTAACAGAAAATGCAAGGTTTAGCTCATTCGGGTGGAGACTAAAACCAACACAATCATCATCGTAATAATTTAGTGCAACACCATGCACAACAATATGATATTGGCGGTGGCTAGCAGTTTGCATATTCTGCCCAGCAACCACGCTAGTAGTTTGGAAGTATGGTGCAGTGTCATACATGCCAATATGGCAATCAAGGAAATCAAAATCATAGAGAAAAACATCTGATTGACTTAAAAAATACAAACGATGAGTATTGCTACACTAATAAGGATTCAAATGATTTTCTGGAGCAAAATTTAAAGAGGTAATACATTTCAAATAACATGTAAGTATTGAGGTAAGGATCTTACTTCATTGTTTTGACATTTTGAAGGTAAAATATTAATGGATTTCCCATGATTTTATTTTTTACATTTTAAAGGGATTGCATATTCTTTACAAAAGTCATTAATGAAATTAATATTTAAAATTATTTCCTCTTTATTTAATTTTGCCCTTAATTGAACATTCTGAATAATAGTTTTGATTTCTATTTGAGATCATTTTTGGTGTGATTAATTTTATTTTCCAAGTGGTATGCTCTCGAGAGAACGTTGGATTCTCGCTGTGTCCAGGTATGGACACACGTCCCCATTTGGAGCCACTGTTGAAACCTAAAAAATAGGCCCAAATATATATAAAATTATCAAGGAAGTAAAATATTTATTTTTATTTTTATATTATTTCTCTATTTTCAAAAATTAAATAATTAAAAGGGCCCTAATGATTTTTTTTTTTTTTAAAAGGTGGCAGAGCCACTTGATATATTAATATAATAATAAACTGGTTTAAAGAGCTCACGGAGAAAAGAACCAGAAAGAAAAACTTTGATCATTGCTCATATACAAGAAGAATTTTGAGAGTATATCAACCTTAGCTAGCCATAGCTAGTTACAACCAAAATTATGAGGATCCCACTACGAAGCCCTAATCCTAAACTAATACAAAATCCCCTAGGAAAAACATAAACCTTTAGGCAAATCTTATCTGCATCGGTTACATAGGCCCATAGGCAAACAAAGAGCCCTGAGGCATATTACAAAATTTTACAACAAAAGGTGATAGCCCAAAGAATGGAGGAAACAAAAAACTCACTGCCTGTTGGTAGGCCGAACCCACAATAGAAAGAACTATACAATATGGTACCCTTTACATAATACAAAACTTAACACTTGCACAAAGAGCTGAAACTAGAGAAACACGCACAGAAGTATTCCTGCAAAACAGAGAAAAAACTATCCCTGCAAAAACCATTAATCTTCCATAAAGAATAGAGTAGTATCCCCACCCACAACAAAAGGGGAATCACCACCCAAACTAAGTTTCAGATTAAGGTCTAGGACAGGATGATCAGTTGGCTCGGGAATATGTGGAGGTGCAAAATTAGGTCGAACATAAGCAGGGGATTCCTTAACAGAGGTAGATGGGTCAAGCTTGAGGAGGTTGAGGATGGAAAAAACAACTTGATGCACATCGGTTATACATTCTTTAGTGAGAGAACCATTAAACTGTTGAAGGGCCATTTTAATAGGCCGGAAGGATTGTCGCTCGAGACCCTTTTTGATGCTTTCAAGAACTATATAAATGCCACGGTGATTAAAAGCTAAGTGATGGTGAAAAAGACTGACACCACCCCACAAATCATATTTTTGTAGGGCCCTAGAAAGTTTATTCACCCCAAAAAATTTAGGCTTCACATATCAAGAAGCAATTAGCCCCAGATGGAAAGGAGATTGTAACAGATCACAAAAATTTGACAAAAAACTGATAGAATTTGAGATGGGTAGATGATATGTTTACCAAACGGGAAAAGGATGTCATGGCCAATGATCCTCTTAATACCCTGACGAATGTGGGGATGATCATAGACAAAAATAATTGTCATCATATCATCTTTAACACACCCCACAAAAGGTTGTTCCCAATCTTGTACCTCAAAGAATAGTCTGTAATTATGGGGGTAATAATCCATGTGGAGATCAGAACAGGAAGAACAGACATCAACCCTAGTGCTAATACCCACCACCAAGCTCGATTGATCAGCCATTTGAAAGATAATGTAATAGCCTGGCCTTACTATTACCAAAAGAAGACAAAGGAAAAAAACAACACCCCAAAATAGCCAAGAAAGAGGGAAGAAAACAAAATCTAAAATAGGAAATGAAGACAATCTCAATGGCAAAAAATGAGTGAAAAAATGCAGGATATAAGGACACCCAAGAAAACCCTCATGATAACATGCAATTAAGTCACAAGATATGAAACCCCATAAAAATCACAAAGTATTGTCAAGAATTAAATGACCAATGCATGAGCAGCAGATGGAACTTGCCACATAAGTGTACCACAAACCAACTTAACTCACATAAGAAAGGAAAAGACCCAAACCATCACATCACGAAATGTGAAGATGAGAGAAGCAAAGATTACGCATGAGCCCAACAGCCCAAGATGACATAGGGAAGATGGATGATAGTATAATGACCAACACCACACCATTTCAAGGAAAAAAGTACCACCAAACTACATAATGAAAATATGCTAAAAAGCCACAGACTAACATGTGTCATGATGTACGGATACAGGCCTAATCACATGTCATAATTAAAATGAACCCCACCTGTCAGTGACTTGACAAAAATCCTTCGGTAAATCATCACCAAAATATGTTGGTAAATCATCAGAGGATTTCGTTGGTAAATCATCACCTAACGTCGACAAAAAACATGCATTTCGATAAAGCAACATTGAAATCCGTTGATAGACCATCACTAAAATTTGTCGGTGAAGCAACACTGAATACCCTTAGTAAGTATGCTGAAATCCATCGGTGAAAACAATACCGACCTCTGTTGGTAAGCATGCCTAAACAACTTGGTAGAATATGTTGGTGAAGCAACACCGAACACCGCCGGTACGTATGCCTAAACAACTTGGTAGGAATAAGAACCCAAAAGACCAAGCATAAATAAAAATGGTTTGTAGAGATTAGAACAAGACCAAGAAGATTGTCGGTGAAAACAATACCGATCTTCGTTGGTAAGCATGCCTAAACAAGTTGGTAGAATCCATCGGTGAAGCAACACCGAACACTGTCGGTACGTATGCCTAAACAACTTGGTAGGAATAAGAAGCCAAAATACCAAGCATAAAGAAAAATAGTTTGCATAATATATCCCACTTTAACATAGTTCATTATGAATAGTTGAGAGAAGGGGGGGGGGGTTATCAATTGGGCAATCATAAGAAAGAGTGTCAAGATGAATTTTGTCACCTCTCATATTTGCTCAGCACTCCGCGAGAGAATTACCTTCCCTAAGGGTATGTGAGATAGAAATTTTATGAAAGGATTCAATGAAGGACCAGATTTGTTACATTATATATTTGAGCTACCAGTTGTCAATACACTTTTTAACACAAGCATTAATGATAATAGAGGAATCACCTTCAATGTGAAGGTAAAAATTTGAGAGTTTCTTAGCGAGCACTAGACCTTCTAAGAGTGTGATAGCCTCTGCCATATTATTAGTATTATTAGAGATGGGGGAAGCCTTCAAAGAAAACACTTGCCCTAAATGATTTCTCAAACAAACTCCAATTCCTGTAACACCAGGGTTACCACGAGAGAAACCATCAAAATTTAACTTGATGAAAGGGGATTAAGGAGGCTGCCACTTGATCAAAGACCTGTCAATGGGAACTTTCCTAATATGAGGAAAGATAGGGGAAGAAGGAAGGGAAAGGGATTTCCAAGAAGTTAGTATCTGACTATCCAAAGAAGAGAAGACAGCATGTGGGTTAAAATGGGAAGTGACAATATTGTTAACCTGTTCTGAAATATGCCTCTCAATGGTAGAAAGGACTGAAGAGAGATCAGAAGCTGAGTTACAAAAGATCCTTTTATTTCGCTCCCACCAAATCGACCAGATGATAGTGAATGGGATAATAAGCCATAAGCAGGCAAAAAGGGATTAAGAGCACAGCACTGGCCAAGATTGGAAGAGATCCCATAAAGAGGAGGGTAATGGGAAAGCCACAAAAATCTTATTCATAACAAAAGCCCAACACTGAGATGCAAAGGTGCACAAAATAAACAAATGATCCATAGATTCTACACTTTCCAAACACAAGATGCAATTAAAGGGGGTAGCAATTTGCAATCTAGACAATCTATCACTAGTCAGAATCCTCTTTTGAATAGCAAGCCAAGAAAAGGCCCCTACTTTAGATAGTACAACCTTATTCCAGCAGAAAAGAAATGCCCGTTGAGAGCTGAGCTGACTGTTCAAAATTTGGATAGCACTATATCCCTCCTTAACCAAGTACTTGCCATCCCTAGAAGGACACCAAATTAGTCTATAAAAGTTATTGGAAAGAAAAACTACTCTAGTGGAAAGGATAGAGTTGAAAATCCTAGCATGATCAGGGGAAATTGGAAGAGATGAGGGATCTTTCAAAATTGCCTTATGGGAGAAGATATCAACATGATCTACATAGACCACCAACCTGTCACCCCAAAATTGGGTGAACATATTCATTACCTCAGCAAGAGAGTTAATAGAAGACAAAGGGGGGAAGCCATTTCATTAGTCTACCCAAAAATATACATGATCCCCATAGTGGACTTGCCAAGACAAGAATTTAGTTACCACCTCCCTTGATGAAATCATAAATTCCATGTGGGGAAATCTAAGGGAGGATTAGAAATGGATAAAATTTTGCACGGGTCAGGGGAATCTAGATACTTAGCTTGCATAATATTACACCAAAGGGAATGGGGTTTAGAGTACATGTTCCAAATCAACTTACCTCCAAAAGATTTATTTCTGCTTGCTATGTCATGGAGCCCAGCACCCCCTTCTGATTTATCCAAGGAGAGTGTCTGTAAGGAGACAAGAGGAACCTTTTTCTCATTGGTCATATTATCTGACCAAAGAAAAGTGCGAATAATCTTTTCAATATGGGCAATAACAGATTTGGGAGCATGGAGGACTGAAATGTAATAATTAGGGATGGCTGAAAGAACTATTTTGAGTAAAATAATCCTACCAGACAAAGATAACCATTGAGCTTTCCAAGCGGCAATCTTGTTCTTAAGGCGAGAAATGATAGAATCCCAAAAGGAAGGTTTGGCTTGACCTAGGAAAAATAGAATCCCAAGATAAGTGGAGGGCAAGGTGTCCAAAGAGAAGCCAAGGATGGCCGCAAAGATTGTTATTGTTCCATTTTTATATTTATGATTAAAACATAAATTTTTATTTCAATGTGTTAAATGCATTTATATTTTTTGAAATAAAAAATAATTATAAAAGAATAATAATAATGTTGAGAAAAACAGTGGTGATCAGGAGTTGATCTCGACCTCTGAACCCAACCCCTTTTCCTCTCTACGTACCCACTTCCTCCCTAACCAGTTAGTCTAATGTTATTCCTTGAGAGATTTTGGGATGGGAATTAATTAAGTACATTGTGTTATTATTATAAAGGGAATTAATTACAACATGGAAATAAATTCATGTTTAACCCCTTTGTTAATATTTTAATTATATTTTATTTTTGAATAAAAGGGCGGGGAAAGGGAGTTGAAGACTCAACCTCTCAACCTGGTCCTTTTAACTACCTAAATCTACCCTCCCTCGTTTACCAATTACTCTATTATATTCCTTGAACATGAGTTAGAGTGAAAAGATATAATTAGAACACTTTTACCCTATAGTAAATAAAATGGATATAATTGTGATTGATCTTTCACGTTGATGCTTTGAGATATTTTCCTTTTACTTTGTATAGATATTTATTGATTTTAGGGAAATATTTATAAAAGGGGTGATAGGTTCCATTTAATGTATTTATTGCATGGGAATTAATTTACCCTAAAAAGTGAAATATATTTACATTTCTTATAAAATGGAATTGTAAAAGGATATTTTTATTTTGAAATATACTCTTTTACCTTATGATTATTATTGAAAACATCTATTAAGGTAAATTGTCTAATTTTAGGGCTATAATTTCTTTCACATTTTGTTATAATGTTTTTTGGCTTATATTAGAACATTAATTTGTAAGGAGCATTATGACTAATGATGGATCTATTTTTGTGAAGTATATATCTAAATGATTAAATACATTTTATAATATAATGTTTTTCCCTAATGTTAATATTTAAAAATCAATATTAGCGTAGATTTTATATATCATGTGAATAATGAATTTCAAATGATTCTTGCAGGAATATATTTGTCAATGTGATAAAGTATTTTCAAAAGGGACTATTCATAACATATTTGACGGTAAAAGTATTTTACGAGATGAAGGAGAAAGATTATTTCAAAAAAATCATTAATGGAAGATCTGATTATTACATACATTAACCTTTTTGACGGTTAATATTTTATATTGTAATTATATATTGTTGTAGTTAGTGATTAGGTTTTGTTATGAAGCAATATCTCGGTTTGTAGCTTGTTTGCATCCATTCAAAAATATATTAATATGGATACCAAGACCGAGATAGAGGGACAGTACAGATACATTTACAATAGGGGTAGAATTGTTCAACAACTCCAACTATGAACTCTTATGTACCAGCTTTTCAACATCAACAAAGATAAGCGCCATTTCTTTTTATTTATGGTTATAAGTTATATGTTTTCACTTAGTCATTCGGATATTGTATTTTATAGAGTATTTCATTATGTTAAATTCCCTAAATGTTATAACTCAAAATCAATATATAGTTTGAATATCAATTGAAAGATCTGCAAATCTTCCTTTGTTTTTGTCGGTCTCTTGAACAGAGTTGAATTCGATAAGACTAACTGTGTAATCCGGTTTAAGTTATATTTTGAGTGGAAGCCCTTGAGATGATAGTCTTGTCTTATTAAAGAAAGTTTTTTAAAAAGGTCTCTGATCGTACGTAGGATTGAAAGTTTCCTGACTCCATAGCCCAAGTATTTAGTGTTAACATATTGTTCGTTCGTGTTTAACTATGCATATATATATATATATATATATA
>MU227099.1:1453801-1486047 GCA_018584345.1 Thuja plicata
ATAAATATATATTGGAACGAACTCATATATATATATATATATATATTAGTTATTAATAAATGATATGTATAATGAACAGTCACTTCATTTAGTATCAACAGCCACATCTCTCTATAATGAATAGTCACAACTATTCACTATAGATTCTATATATAAATACAAATATATTTTTGTAGAATCAATCAATAACCAAGGCAATTGTATTCTACTGCATACATTCAGTTTACATCTTATCTTCTGATCGATAATTCCTTAACATTTAGAAGGCACTGATCTAATCATTATTTCAAAATTGTCATTTGGTTCATACTTTGTAGTTTGTAGATAATTTAATCATTTTTTCAAAACATTACAATTAGGATTCTTAGTGGTTAGCCAGTTTAGTTTAAGATTTACATATTAGAAATTATCAAGAGATTTGTTGTTTTCCTCCAGGGATCATTCACCACCTTGGGAGGAAATTTGTTTATTTTTATACGTAGTTGTGCGACATAGAAAATTTGATAGTTCAAAGTGAAATTAGGCCTACCAGCCTTGGCTTGATTTAGCCAAAATTGCAGAGGTATCAAGTGGTGCATCACCATTATACCTGTCAGTTGGCCAAAAGTGAATCCATCATTTTTGGGCACCAATAAATTGGCGACTCTACTGGGGAATTGTTTGCAAAAACATCATTCAGAATTTCTAGTTGAAGCATTGGTTAGATTATTTAGAGAAGAGAACTCAGTAAAAAAAATTCCCTTGGAGACAAGGGTGGCGACTCTATTTAAATTTTTCAAGAAGTGACTCCGCTAGAAATAAGGACTCAAGAGTAGTTTATATTTTTCCTTCTAATAACAAGGTGGTGACTCCATTTATTCAAAAGTTTAGTTAATGACTCCATTGAGGGAGGAGATCTAGAAGGGAGATGAAATTTCATCTCATTAATTAAAATTTTATGATCATGTTTAAGAAATGGTTCAGAAGTATATTTATCCCTATTGACTTCATGCCTTTAGATCTTATAGTATTTAAATGTAGTACAAATGAATGGTTTTCAAAATTTGCACACAAGGTTCCTAAATTCTATGGAAATTATAATAAATCATCTTCTAATCATTTGGATTCTTTTTACACATTCCTTGATGATTATGAAATTGATACAGAGGGTGATGTCATGAGTTTGTTTGCCTTGTCATTAAGGGATAATACAAAAGAAGTATATCATGCATTATCTTCACAATGTATTTCATCATGGAGGCATTTTGAGCAGTGGTTCCTAAATGAGTTCCATGATATAGAGGATGAAGACATGCCTTATGAAAAGGAAGAAGATGATACTATGGAAACAATATCTTACATGTCTCCCTTGGATGCATTTTTCAATGTAGAAAGACAAGAGGGTGAGTTTGCAGCCCATTTGTTCATAAGGATGATAGGTTTTTATTGGGAGATACCATCAGATATATTTCCTTCAAGCAGGGAATTTCGAAGAAAAATTTAAGATTTGGGAGTCTCTGTAGATAACCCTTATTTGAAGCTCCTTTTCCAGAAAGTAAAAGAATATAATGAATGCAAAGGAAAACATATAGAGGTGAAGCAGGAACTTGATGATGTTTTAGAATTTTTTGGACAAATTGAAGAGGAATTCATGTGAGATGAGACTTGTGAAATTCATAGCCCTGAAGAAATTCTCCTCAGTACAGAACAAATTTCAGATTTGTTGGATGTCGAGTATCAAAATTATGTTCAAAAGAATAGTTCAAACTTCTTCTTAAAACATGAGGATAAGAATGTAGAGGTGATATTTGATGAAATAAATGATAAATCCCATTAAAATAATATATCGCAAGAATATGTACATTATGAAGATAAGGAGGAATTATATTCAATATATGAGGAGGGGGAAATTTTGGCAAAGAAAATTAATAAAGGCATCCCCAAGGAAGATATGCATTATGATACCACAGATAATATCTTGTGTGATAGATCACAGGAGAATTTCCAGAAAGGTGATATGTGTCCTAAAATATTATATGAAAAAGTATACGAAGAGGCAAACAAACTATTGTTGCAAAACATTTCGGAAGGTGATGCAGATCCAAGAGGACTATGTGAAAAAGCAAAGGAGGATAATGCATTTTGAGGATAGGAAAAATTATTTCAGCGATATCTTTTTGAAAGTCAACTACATTCTGATATGCATGGGAAACATAGGGATAATTATAAAAAATCCATGGAGCCAAATTTGCATAATGTGATTCAAGATATAAATATTTTAAAAGGGAATAATCAGATTCATGGCTTTCAAATTTCTCATGGGAAAAGGATACACTGGATAAGTGATTACAGAAATAGAGGTCATCAAATCAAACACAAAGGAAGTTACAATAGTTTATTTCTAGTTAATAATGATCCCAATAGTAGTAATATCTTCATAATGATCCTATTGTTGCTTGATCAAAACTGAGTCTTTGATCGAGGAAAGCACTAGCATTCAGCCATCTTGGAAAGTGATCTATTTCAGGGAATTTTTTCTTCCTCTCTGTATTCTATTATTTTATTTTAAATTATTTCATTTGTTTTGTTTAATAAATTCAATTGTATTAGTTTAAAATTTTGTTATTATGTTTTGTGTTGTTATATACCTTACATTAATGTTGTGATATTAATTTTTTGTTCGTGCGAGAAGAAATGGATAATATGATTCACTGTTATTGTCTTCTGTGCATTATGCTAAAACAGAAATAAAACAAGCCAGGGAGTTAAAAGAGTTGTTGTGTGTTCACTTTCAAGGGAAGTACATTTTTTTCTAAGCATGAACATGAGATCCTTTTCATTTGAAATAATAGATCTTTTATAAATTTTCTATAGTTTATGATGAAATGATCATAATATAAAAATATATTTTTAGACTACTAGTGAAGAAGTGGATAACATTTTTCTTATTACAACAAAGATTTGAAGTCATTTTTTTACTATAAATCATTGTTTATACCTCTAGAAAGGTTCCTATATCCTTCTCTATATATGAAAAATGATTTTTTGGAATTTTCACATGTTTTTAAGATGCCTGCAGCCTCAAAAATGCTCAAAAATTTGCAAAAACGGCCACCAGATTTTGTAACAGCAAATGCAAGGTTCAACTCATTCGGGTGGAGACCAAAACCAACACAATAATCATCATAATAATTTAGTGCAATACCATGCACAACAATATGATATTGGTGGTGGCGAGGAGTTTGGATATTCTGCCCAGCAAGAATGCCAGCAGTTTGGAAGTATGGTGCAACGTCATGTATGCCAATATGGCAATCAAGGAAATCAAAATCATAGAGAACAACATGTGATCGAATTAAAAAATACAAATGATGAGTATTGCTACACTAATAAGGATTCAAATGATTTTCTAGAGAATATTTAAAGAGGTAATATATTTCAAATAACAGGTAAGTATTGAGGTAAGGATCTGTTATGCCCTGCATCCCCGTCCCTACATTTTGTGTGCAAAATGTTGGGTCCCCCTTTTTTGCTTTTGTTTGCTTTTGCTTGTGGTTTTGCCTTTGTCTTTCTTTCCCTTCTTGTTTTTCTTTCTCCGGGGTTTTCTTCCCCAGCGTTGCATCTTTTTTGTTTTCTTTCCATCTCCCGGACTCCGGTCCCGGAGGTTGCCTTTTGTTGAGAACCGGATTCTGGACTCCGAGATTCTTCGTCGTGATGTTCTTAGGGATATCATCGCAAGGAATCCTCGGGCCCGGGGTCCGGAGGTTTTTGCCTGTCTGGAGATCGTCGGAAGGAGGAGGATTGCCTTTTACCATGGGTATAAATAAATCTCATCTGTCATTTTCACGTTTACCATGATTAAAACCTTCAAGAACTTAGAGCAAATTAAAGAGCAATTTCAAAGCGATTAACAGAGCATTTGCAGGAAGTTTATGATAATCAATGCTTAACGATTTTTAGTCATTCTCAGGCAAGTGCAAGTGCTTCGTGGTGGTGCTTCTGACCGATTGACAACCTGAGCTGTTGCAGAGCTCCCGTGGTAACCCTTTCTTTTCTCCACCTTCTGCGTTCTCAGGTTGATGTTCCTGTTTTCCCCTCTCTCTGGCTTTCTTTGGTTTTCATTTTGCTTTCGTTTGTCTGGTTTTGTTTTGTTTTTCTGTCTTGTCTGGTCCGTTGTCTTCTGGTTTTGCCACCGGTTGGTGGGTCGGCTCTGCCAGAGGGTTGTCGGCCCTCTACGCAGAGGTTATTTCTGTAAATAGTGTAAATAGTTGTAGATAGTTGTAGATCAGTTTCTGTCTTGTCTGGTTTTCCTGCGGGTGTCGTCCCGCGTTGTATATTCATGTATATATGTATATAGTTGTAAATAGTCTATGTATATATCTCCTTGTTTCTATATATATATCCCTTGGCTCTATGTATATCCTTCAGGGTGGCTTGGCTAGCTAGTCGAGTCACCCCCGTTTCTGGTTTTTCGCCTTCAAACTCACTTCGAGGCAAAAAACCACCTGTTTGAAACTCGGCTCCCCGCCGGTTTCAAACAGGAAGTTTTCTCTCTCCTCCATAAAGTCTGTGAGAACCTCATTTACGTCCCATGCATGCAATCAATTCCAGCCAAGTGGCTTTCCCTTTTCGCACGTTCAGACAGTTGGCTTCGTCGTCATCGCCATCGCATCCATTTAATGCCAACGCACGTGGCGTCCACATGGGTTCGACAACTTGCCTTTTTATACATCTTTGCTAACGGTCATTTCTCCAAGCCTCGGGTCTCTTTCCCCCATCCATCCTGTGTCTTTGCCAAAGTGTGATAAATACCCCGGGCCCAGATGTTTAATAAAATCTTCTGTTTATTGTGTTTTGCTTTTCAGGCATCTTTGCATAATACTAACTTTTCAGGAAGGCAAACACCACGGTGGTAAAATTTCCCAGAACCCAGAATGATTACTTTGATAAACATGTCCTGACGGTCACTTTGTCTCGCAGGTTCCCAGAGTTATCTTCCAAACATGTCTGAAGCATCCGCATCATCTCCTCCCGGAAGCCCGGAATTACCAACCGCAACAGAAACCAGGGCAGCAGCAAAGTCAAAGATGGAGAAAGCCCTAGAAAAAATTCCACTCACCATGAAGTATGTACAGGATAATGGCATCATGGGCTCAAAGATTGAGTCCACGGTAAAACTGATGACCGACGCCAATGTCAGAACCTAGGTAGAAATGCAGGCCCTGGTGAAGGTAATGCACATCCAGCGACAGGCTGGAGACCAGCTCGCAATCAACGTCGGGGGTTCCAGAATCCTCTAGGCAGCTTGCTTCCCATGCTCTGTGCGATCTTTGGAGCTTATCTTAACACTGGCTACCAACTACAACTCTTCTTTCTGGGCTGTTATGCTCGCAGCTATAGAACCCACAGGATACCCCACTCCACTGGTGTCCCTCGACCCAGTCACATTCCAAGCAGGCCTGGGTATCCCGCAATTTGATAGAGCCACGGTGGTTACAAGGACTAACGCCTTAAAATAGTTTACACAATTGGAGGATGTCACCCGGGTATACATGAATACCCATTAGCTCAAGGCCCTGAAGAGGGACCCAAAGAGAATGAAGATAGATATCCCCTACTCTGAATTCAAGGAGAGCATCCAAATGGGGATAATAGCATTAGCCCAGGTATTTGGGAAACCTTTCGCCCAGGAGTTTTCCAAATGGATGTACTATTTCCTCCTCGGCATCTCCACCGAGGGAGAATTATTTGACTGGGCGACAATAATCTCCAATCATGTTGACTCCCAGTTCCAGCAGTTAAACCAGAAGAAGAAGTTCTACATGTCTTCTTATGTTTTCTAGGCCTTGGCCCAATAGAGGCCCCACTCCAACGGCCTACTTACAGATGGTGTTCTCGGGATTGGCCCAGGACAAAAAGCACCGTGGGACCATTTCCCATAGATTCAATGGGAGGCCAGCTTCCCCAGTTTCTGCCGGGTAAATGACTCGTTCGTTTACTACCACCTACTCACACCTGCCCGAGATGTTGGATATCGCCTATCTACTGAGGCGATGAAATTAGTCAGTAGTTATGGACACTACTATATCCAGTTCCAGCAGCATACATATATCAGGGTCGCCGGCTTCTCTGGGAAACCCTACTTGTTGCCCAAGCATTGTGGGGACAAGATCATTCTGTTGGAATACTGTCGGCAGATAATGGAGCTGCACACCTTCTTGGCCCTCAAGAAGGTCCCCAACGTCCCATTCCCAGTTACCTGTGGGAACTACACATGCAGTCTGGCCACCGCGAAGGAGGCAGACAATGAGCTGAAGAGTTATAACTTGCAAGAGTTTTATCTGGCGCAGATAAATTTTGATCCGCATGGCAAAATTGTAACAGCACTGCCCTAGGCTTCAGAGCCCCATCATATACACATGGAGGACTTCTGGGCTGATTTCCAGGATGATGTGGATGTGCGGAGCAGGAACTATGTTAGAATGATGGATGGAATGATGCAAGAACTGAAGCTCTAAAGATTCTTAGAGGGCTTCTCAGACGCCGCCCCCACCATAGATCCCCAGTACAAAAAAAAGGGGATCGATAAAATGGCACTGCCGAGAATGGACTGGGCCGCCCAGGAGGGGCCCACGATTGAGGACTTCACTCGGGAGGTGGTCGAGCGAAGTCACACCTATTTCAAAAGGGTGTGCCTTAGGAGTATGCATCAGGCTCCCCGACCGGTGCCAAAATTAGCACCACAGCTGGTACCAAGATTGACCCCAGGGGCTGGGACTTCTTTGCAGGGCGTAAACAAAGGAAAGGGAATAGCTACAACCCCCTCTGTGCAAGAAGTCCCTATACAGGAACAAATCAAGAAATCTATGGCAGTCTCCCAACAGATGAGGGAATAGTTAATAACGAGGCTAGCCACTCCCCCGCTCATGGCCGGACCAATTTGTCCCCCTTCCTCCCCGTCGCTGGCAGCCCTAATGATAAAGGTAACAGGAGTGGATTGCATGGAAGCGGCAGCAATAGCCGATGCGGGGCCACCTTTGGTTACCCAGAGGAAGAGGAAGCACATCAAGCAGGTCAAAGTAGAGCCGGTACCCATGCCAGAGACATCCTTCCCCTGAGAAATAGAGATCCTTTCTTCCAGTTCCCCGGAACCAGAGAAAGAAGCAGAACCTGCAGAGGTCCCGACCAGTCCCCCTCAAGAAGAATTTGATGTATTTGCGGCCGATAAGTTCGGTAACTTACAGGGGAACGATACGCAAGCAGGGGTAGAATTCCCAGGGAAAGAACAAGAGGTTGTGGAGAAAGAAGAGGTGGAACAAGAGCCTGCACAAGAGCAGCAGGCAGGAGAAAAGGAGCCAGAGCCAGAGATTATCTCTGGGGCTCAAGAGATGTAAGGTACAAGAGTGGACCAACTAAAGCAAGGTGAAAAAATGGCATCCGTTGGGGGAACCGGACCTTCAAGAATAACCGTAACCCCAGCCGCCACGTTCCAAGGGCCACTCCCGGGATAAACCTTCAGGCAGGTTATCACAGCGGCCCAAACTCTGAATCTCGGCCGATACCTCCCCTAATGCCAACAGAGGAAGAAGCCCTGGCGGAAGAAGAACAAGAAGAAGAAATGCATCTTGAAGAAGAAATCACTGAGGAAACCTACCAGGGTCCAGACGCAGTGATTGATATACAAGACCAGGCTGAGGGGATGGAGGTTGAAAAGAATGTTGCTGCAGAAGAAGTTGAGGCCGGGGGAGGAACGGATGAGATCCATGTTGAAATGGAGCAATAGCCACCGAAGACTGGGAAAGAATCAGGAGAACAAATTCTGGCAGGAAGGCCACCTCTCCCACCTTAGTGGTTGGTAGAAAGAAAAAAGAGAAAAGCTCAGTCCACTCTGGTAATTCCTCTCTCCCTGGTCGAAATGATGGCCCAAGTTCAGGCACCGCCAAAGGCGAAGAAAGCCCGGATAGTTCATACTCTATGAACTGGGTTGGGCAGATAAACAGTTGCTGTTGTGGCGACACCTCCCCCAAATGCTGATGAGGCAACTGCAAATCCCGCGGATTACAATGTTGCAGAGGTGTCCCTGAGCAAAAGAGGAAAGCAAGGCGAGGTAGACTTGCTTAAGGAGGCAGCAAGGGTAGTAGAAGCCCGATACGAAAAGGAGGCCCAGAGGCTCAAGGCTAAAAAAGAAAATAATGCAAACCTTATGGGATTTCTTACTGAGCTGGCCAGACCCATCAATGCCGCCCCTCCAGAGACCTCCACATCAGAGGAATTACCACAAAGTGACATAGACTCCCTACAAGTAATGAAAAAGAAGGCCTAAGAAGTAGACGAATGCGTCACCCTACAGATAGGAAACACCCGGCGTTTCCTGGCGTCCACTCTCCTGGACTTATACATGGCCTGGCAAGTTATTCATCAGGCATAAACACTCATTAAGTAGTGGGAGAGTGACGCTGAAAATTACCAAGCATGGAAGGTGGAGCTCGAAGAGCTCCTCACCTTGGGAGAAGATATAATTTCTGAATCTAGAATTCTGGGTGAGGAATCCTTTGATTTTGTGAGAACTCAGCACTCCAAATTTGACCTCACATTGGAGGTAACCAAGCAACTGGTGGAGTCCTTGCAAGAAAAGGTAAATAATGTAAAATATTCTTCTAATTTATATAAGTCTTTTGTAATAAAGGCTTCCGGGGCTGATCCCCTTAGCCCAGATACATATACCCCTGAAGATTCAGTTTTGGGGAGTTTTGATGAAATAACAAAATCCCGGTACCAATCCCCGGAGGGGATAGATGGGGCCCAAATGGCAAAACTAACCAGCATGATACTTAAGGGTCATGACGCCGCGAGGATGGCGGATGAATTCAAAGAAAATATTCTAGACCTGGGGGAACAAGTTGAAGTAGCTAGGCACAGAAGGACCAGCCTAAAAGAAATAGATGAAGATGGCATTTGCTACCTCCTTCAGGCCTTCAACGATAATAAGCAACCTTGAGCTTTCTCCGGGGGCCGGGGGGAACTTGAGTGTTGAGTATTATTTATTCTTTTGGGGATGTAAGTTCCCAGATCCCGGAGTCTTGGATCCAAAATTTTGTATTCTTTAAAGTGATTCGTATCCCGGTCCCCGAGGCCGACCGGTCACTTTCAGAGGCAGTTAATAAAATTGTCAGAGGATGGTTGGCCACATCAAAGATACGTCAACTTGGCAGGTGGTTTTCTGACAGGGTGGTCTTCTCGAGGCATCATTCAGAGGTACACCTGGCACGTTGGAGATAGGGCACCACATTTCCCATTTCTGAGGCATGTAGCCTCGGTCCCCAAGGGACCTACTTCCTTCTTTCTCCTTCTCGGCTCTCTTCTCGAGACTGATTCTTCCAATGTATATTCTTGTCTTATTCTTCTGACATGGCAGACCTATTCCATCTCCAGGTCTTTTGTAGGGTGGCGCAGGTAGTACCGGCCCCCAGATATTGTATTTTATTGAAACACAATGTAAATAGGGTTAGGGTTAGAAGAGAGTTGTATAAATAGGCAAATCGACCCATTTCCAAGGGTCGGAAAAATTGATGATTTTGTTGTCCATAGAAATAGCAAAGTGATTTCTCTTTTCAAGTTGTAGAGCTCAATGCTCTATTATTCTATTCTCAATAGTTAGATGCTCCCTTGGAGCCGCCATTGTATCACGCACCAATGCTTGCTAGACTGAATATTAATGAAGAAGGAAGAATTCTTGGCAATGATATTGTTGGTATTCCAGCTTCTAAGTTAATGGTATTTCATGTTTTAATGTTCTTTATGTCTTTTACTCTGGTATGATAAAGTAGATTAACAAACTCTTTACTCTCGCTACTGATAAAATGCTAGCTGATGGTTATGTATTTCTTCGGTATTTAGTATAGTTTACCAGAGTATTATCGATGTTTCAGACATTTCAATGTGACTATAATTAGATGATACGTTTCTAACCCTGCTGGATCTTTTTCGCTTTATTTTCTAAGTATAAAGCGCTTGGAAAAATCTCACTTTGATCGAATCTCCGGAGAGAATGATTTGAAGAAACCAGCTATCCCCCTCGAAAATAGTCACCTCTCCCAATCAAGCCCCGCACCGTCGTGACCTAACACCCAGGTTCTTGGAGGCCCAGAGGATTTATTTCCCCTGGACAACCTTTGCAGGCAGAGTTGGTCGAGTTCCCTGGAACCCGGTGACAACTTATGACTGTTGGCGGACCCGGTCAGCAAAACCCCACCAACAGAAACTGGCGCTAGAAGGAGGGAATGAACTCATCCCCTTCCCAAGATTCTGATTTTACACCTTCTGAGGGTTCCCCGAGTTGTAGTTTTAGGAGATAACCCTTCAGTGGGATTGGATCTTTCTCCCCAATAAAATTTGAAAGAGTCCTTAGGTCTGCCCTGAATCCTGGAAAGTTTGTCAAACTCGAGCCCCCTGCTCGAAAGAAACAGACCTCAAAAATCATACCAGCCACTATTATCTAGGGATCTATTGTACCCCTAAATACTCAAACTCCTTAGACAGTCCCGGGAACCAGTACCCAAACCACTTTCCAACATATAGTTCCCCCAATGGCTGCATATTTCAGAAACACCAGGTCCCCAATGGGCACTTTTCTGGGTGCAACCAATGATTTACCCTCTCACCCGGAGAAGATCTGCCCGCGATATGAGCACTTAGGCTCACGGACCGCAGAAGATCACTTACAGGCATACAAAGATGCCATGAAACGACACCGAGTCCAACATGAAGATGTTGTGACCTGTATATTCCCCCTGTCCCTAGGACAAAGCGAGTTGAACTGGTACCTTAACTTGCCTGCCAACTCCATCAACACTTGGCAAGATATGGAGGATGCCTTCCTGGCTGCCTTCCGCGTACATGTGGACCCAGCCTGGTCCCACAGCCAGTTCATCTCCATTAGAAAGGAACTTAATGAACCTCTTGCAGCATTCAACCATAGGTTCTAATGTGCCCTAAAGTGATGCACGGACCCTTTTATCCCATCTCCAGATGTAACCATACAGACCTATCTTAATGCGATGGACCCTTTTGTTGCCACTCTCCTTTGGAGAACAACCACCATGAGCGACCGGGACACCTTGGAAAAAGTCTACAACCTAGCCCTAGAGCTATCCCGTGGTCTCAACAAATCCCCGGGCGGGATTGGGCAGAGCACACCTTTCAACATGATCACCGGTGGAATTGCGTATATCGGGGGCTATAACCCCAATCTGGCAATAGGCGCCCCTTCGATGGCGACGAATCCCCTGCCACCCTTGATAGACCAGCAGGCATGGTACATTTACCCAGCCTAGACCCAGATGACACCGGGTCTGGAATCAGCCATAGCAGACTCAACAGACTTAGACACAACCATCCAAAGTGCCATTCTTCCAGTCATCTACGACTGGAGGATTGCTGCCTTCCTAGGAAGCCAACAATAGAAACAACCATCACATTATGACGCTAACACTCAGTTGACCGCCGAGGTTGAATCCCTCCTACGAATGTTGTCCACCTTGACTGTGGACATGGGCCAACTGAAGGCAGGGTCCTACGCGCCCCAAAATTCAAATTCCCATAGGGGAAACATTTTCTCCGGCCAACGAAAGAATAATGTCGAAGGGAGAAACTTCAACAACTGGCCTAGGCCCAATAAGTAGCAATGGAATAACAACGCAAACACCGGAGGCCCGCCTCTGAACCATTACACCAACCAAAATGGTGCTGGACCATCATATTTCATGCCAGTCGTAGACTTCCAGCCCATGACTAACTGGTGTAGATTGTACGATACTAGTTCACACAATGAGGTAAATTGCACCACTTTGGAGAAGGTCATCATGATCTCCCAGCTGGACAGGCAGCAATCACATGATACTACTCCTCCAAAGCCCCCTATCCAAGATTCAACCCATAGTGCCTTCACGTGCAATACCATCTTCTTCAGAACTTCTGGGGAAGATGAAGAAGAATCTGAACTACAGGGATTCTTTGATGAATCCATCCTGCCCTTCAAGGCCAACGCCTTTACTAACCCACGGGCTCCATACAACACTCAGAGTCAGGTTGGTAAAGGACTAGCTTACATGCCCACACCTCCTATCAAAGATACTCCTCCTCCCCAGAATAACGTGACTGATCAACCCGTGCCTCCAAAAGGTCCTAGCTCTAACCAAGCAAAAGATCTCACGGAGGAAAATCACCAGTTCCTGGGAGGAAGATTTGACATTACAAAGGCGTTAGAACAGACCACCACCTCCATGACCCTGATGGAGGTTTTGTTGAACTGTCCTAAGCAGAAGAAGTCTCTTCTGAAGCTCTTAGAGAACCTGGAAGCTATCAGCAACCCACCCAAGACCGTCTCATTCGAAGATGCTAATGCGGCTGTCTTCCATAGAAATAATGAGGATCCTCCCTTCTTACTAGGCCTGAATATACATGGTAAGAACATACACAATTGCCTAGTAGATTCCGGAGCTTCAGGTAACATCATGCCCTTGTCCATTTGTCAGAAGCTCAGATTCCACCCCACCCCATCTAATGGTGCAGTAATCCAGCTGGATAAGATAGTTGTAAAAATGGTGGGGGAATTGAAGAACATCTGGATACATCTTATCCAGGACCCCAGGATAGCCAGCATCATTGACATCCAAGTGGTGGACATCCCAGAGACTTACGGGATGTTACTAAGTCAGAATTGGTCTAAGTCCTTGAATGGATACTTTTCGACTGACTTCACCCACTTGTGGCTTCTATGGGAAGGAGAATCAAATAAGATTCGGGTCAAAAGCGAACCCCGAATGAAATAGGCCCTTACTGAGGTGGGGAGGGTCAATGAAGTCTTTTTCTCTGAAGCTTCCCTGGGGTTGTACAAACCTTTTGAAATTTTGAATTTTGATTTCATCCCCGGAGAAGATCCCACCGTACTACAGAGATCCCAAGACCTAGAAGAAAAGATGAGAGTTGAAGTCAGCTCTCAAGGTGCCCCAGCAACCCCTGCCACACTCCTATCCGGCACTTGGTGCCAAGTGCACTACCAAAAACATTTAGAGCTCGAGTGTGGGCCATGTCTTTCGATCGCTAACCGGCACCTTGATACCCTCTAGAACGAGCAGCATGTAATGGATTCCCCGAGACCCAGTACTCCTACGGGATGCGCTCCTTTGGTGCCATCTCCCCGGGAATCCCAAATTCAAAAGGCTCCAGAGGAAAATTCTACTTTCATGTCGGTAGTCCGGGAAGGGGACCCCAAGTCCCCCAGCAATAATCCAAAGAAAACTCCTCCTCCCCAGCCCCAAATTACAAACAATGACTTATGGACCCTTAAGTTTGATGGATCCCGATCCAAACAAGGCTGTGGGGATGGAGTAGAATTAATCAACCCGCGAGGGAAGTCCTTCCTCGCATCCTACAGGCTGCAGTTTAACTATACAAACCATGTCATGAAGTATGAGGCTTTGGTCCTTGGACTCTTATTCGCACTAAGGAAAGGTATCACCCACCTCCGGGCTCTAGGTGATTCAGAATTGGTTGTTAAACAAGTCCGGAGTCAATACACATGTCATGACAAAAGGCTGGCCGCATACCGCAATCGGGCTTGGAGCCTTATTGAATATTTTGATGCCTTTGGCATTAACCTCATTCCCCGGTGACAGAACTATGTCCCGAACGCCCTTTCCATTTCTGCCAGCACACTTGAGCCAATGGCCGACTCGCGACTCCAAAGATTTTCAGTTGAGATGGTCCCCACCCCCTCCATCCTAGATAATGTCACCCACTTTTAGGTTTTTGAAGATGATCAACACATCCTGGCCTTCATTGCCAATGTTGGTGTCTTTGAGGATCAGATAGTGGAGGAACGAGACCATGACGATACTAGGCAGGGTGATGAAGATGATGGGATCATGGACCTGCCCACTAACACCATCCCAAAGGGGATGGTTGCATTGGAACAAATCTTTGACTCGGACCCTCAGGCCCATGAGAAGGTGTCATCCTCCTCTGAGGGAGGAAAGTTTGAAAAAGTTAACATCGGCCAGCCTGGTGAAGAAAAGATCATCCACATCGGTACTTCCTGCTCCCCTGAGGAAAAGGATAAGATTCTCACGGTCCTCCAGGAATACATTGATGTGATCGCTTGGGGTTATGAAGACTTGAAAACGTATGATACATCCATCATGACCCACACTATTCCCCTGAAACCAGACGCTAAGCCCTTTCGGCAAAAGCAAAGACCAGTCAACCCCCTGATAGAGCCTCTGATCCGTCAAGAGGTAGAAAAACTGCTGTTAGCCTGGATAATCTTCCCAATCCGGCACACTACATGGGTTTCCAACTTGGTTCCTGTCAGGAAGAAGAACGGCAAGATCTACCTTTGCATGGATTTCTGAAATTTGAACAAGGCATCTAAAAAGGATAATCACCCTCTCCCTCCATTGGATGAGGTGTTGCAGATAGTAAATGGATCCCAGATGATGTCCTTCTTGGATGGATATTCAGGATACAACCAGGTCATGGTCAAGTATGAAGATAGAGAGAAAATAGTGTTTAACACCAAGTGGGGAACGTTTGCGTACAGAAGAATGCCCTTCAGTCTGATCAATGCAGGGGCTACATTTCAAAAGGCCATGGACATTGCATTTGAAGGCCTCGTAAATCGATGCATAATCATCTACATGGATGATTTGACTATCTTCTCCCGGGATAGGCGTGATCATCCTGCCCACCTCGCTCAGATCTACGAGAGATTTCGCCGGTATGGAATATCCCTCAACCCCAAGAAGTGCATATTCAGGGTCACCGAGGGGAAGTTGCTCGGGCATATTATCTCTGAGAAGGGTATATCCATAGACCCTGATAGAGTCGAAGCGTTGTTGAATCTATAGATGCCTGGCAGCAAGAAAGAGATACGATCCTTTTTTGGAAAGATCAACTTCGTGCGACGGTTCATCATGGGATTCACAGAAATAGTTAAACCACTCAATGAGATGATGAAGAAAGATACCAATATTGAGTGGAGTCCTGAAGAAAAATGGGCATTCGCCCAGATCAAACAGACCATAATGGAGGCACCAGTCCTGGCTAGTCCAGACTATTCCCTTCTATTTTACATTTACTCATTTGCTTCACCGCATTCCACTGCGGCAGTGTTGACCCAAAAGGTTGAAGGGGAGGAACGACCAATAGCTTTCATGAGTTCCCCCTTCAAGAATGCCGAAGTCTGATATTCACCACTAGAAAAATAGGCCTTCGCTCTGGTTCGCGCCGTGAAGAAATTCTGGCATTACATTCTCCGGAGAAAAGTACATGCTATCATCCCAGACTAGGTCGTCAAATCTCTGCTAATGCAGAGTGAATTGGGTGAGAGACGGGGGAAATGGATGGCCATCCTCCAGGAATATGACTTAGAAATGCAGCCCATGAAGATAGTCCGAGGCCAGGGACTAAGTCGAACGATGGCAGAAGAGACTCCCCGCATAGAATGCCAAACTTACATAGTGGAGTCCATCACCCAAGACCCGTGGTATACCGACTTGGTATACTTGTTACTAAATAACAAATGTCTAGAGGGGTTACCTCCCCACAAACGCCATGCCCTACGGATGAAAAGTGCACACTTCATGATCAAAAATTATGCGCTTTACCGTAGAAATTTTGAAGGGGTGTACCTCTGGTGCATTGACAGAGACCAAGCTGTAAGAGTGATTGATGAATTCCATGGATAGTTTGGAACCGGGCATGGTTCAGCTGATGCCACTGCCCACCAGATCCTTCGAGCTGGATATTATTGGCCCTGTATATTCAAAGACATTTACACTCATGTAAGGAAATTCCATACTTGCCAAACCACAGCGCATCGTGAGCGTAACCCAGCGATGCCTCTGCAACCAGTCTACGAGGCTAGACCCTTCACCCAGTGGGCGTTTGATTTTCTGAGAGAGCTCAACCCCAATTCGTCTGCCAACCACCAATACATCCTTACTGCTAGTGATTACTACACCCGGTGGTCTGAAGCTATACCTTGTAAAAACAACATGGCGGACGTAGTTATCAAGTTCTTGGAAGAAAACATCGTCACACAGTTTGGAATGCCCTTCACTTTAGTATGTGACAATGGTCCAGCGTTTTATTCAGCGCAGTTGCTCGAATGGACCTACAATCAAAAAATCACACTGAAGTTCTCTAACAACTATTATCCCCAAGGAAATGGTGTTGCTGAATCAACAAAAAAAATCTACTTGAAGTGATTAAACACCTGCTAGAACAGAGTCCCTGGGATTGGCACCAAAAATTAAAATTCGCCCTCTGGGCAGATTGCATTCGTATTAAGGCCGCCCTGGGAACATCACCATTCCACCTGGTTTATGGCCAGAACCCTGTATTCCCAGTCAATTTACAGATCCTAGTATTACAGTTTATGCAGGAATTCAACAACAGGGACAACATCATGGAGGTTCGGCTCTTAAACCTAGTGCGGATGGAAGAACAAAGAGACACAGCCCTTGAACATTTTGCGCATCATCAAGCGGTGGTAAAACGATGGTTTGATAAAATAGCCCAATACAAAGATTTTCAGATTTTAGATTTGGTCCTGTTGTGGGACACAGCCCAGGATAAGAAAGGAAAGCATACCAAATTCCAACGGCTCTGGCTCAGACCATACCTAATCTTGGAAATCTATGGGGTAAATACTTACCGCCTCAACACCTTGACTGGGGAACCTGTCGCATTGCCCGTTAATAGACAGTTTCTC
Organism: Thuja plicata; assembly: GCA_018584345.1. Taxonomy (NCBI): domain Eukaryota; kingdom Viridiplantae; phylum Streptophyta; class Pinopsida; order Cupressales; family Cupressaceae; genus Thuja; species Thuja plicata. Next base: position 1,470,555 of record MU227099.1, read on the forward strand.
AAACACTATTTCAAATAAGATGAGTTCATCCTAAGTTGTATTATATGTAAATCTTTCCGCTTGTAAATATCTCTTCCGGGTGTCTCGTTGCGAGGTGCCCTGCCTTGTAAATAGCCTTGTCGGCTGTCCTCCGGGATGTCCCTCTTTTCCTGTCTTGGTTTTCATTTTCAGTTTTCTTTTGGTCCCGGTGTTTTGTTCTATCTTGCAGGAATTGGAATGCTTTGCATAACATTGGCCTCCGGTACAATGTCTACGGCATGGTGAACTTTAGAATCTATCTTTAGCATGGTGGAATCGACCTGGTCTCCGGGGTTGTTTCATGGGTTATGGCACATTTTGAGCAATCTCCATTGGGTGTTGTCTCCGAGAGCCTGGCAATCAGTGAACATGAATAATACAAGGAACAAGTAATCAGACATATTGAGGGTAGATCGGCTGTACTCTTTGATTGACCCAGGTCTGAAACTTTAAAGAATTCTTCCCGGGTCTGAAGATTTTATCCCCTCTTCAAATATCTAAACGCAGGTGGATAGGTGAAAGAAGTACCACCATTAAAATTAGCTAAGCTTAAGCTTAATGGTGAAAGAAGTACCGCCTTCCCCACCCAGAAACAAATAAAATAACAAGAGGAAAAGCGGGATAAAACTCCGGTCTCTGGTGGAAACGAGAAAATTGATGACTGGTTCGATGTGATTAGTACCCCTTCTCTATTCCTCCCAAAGGTCATCGGCTTGATTTCCTTCCCAAGCACACATGACACCACTGATGAAAGACTACGGACTGACTCCTGTGTGGTTGGATTCTCTCAAATATGTTGCTCTTTGCCTGTCAGACGCTTCAGGAAGCGGCTTATTCTAGTTTTGCTAACTAGAGATTCTTTAGTTCTCAAATGTGCTAAGGCATTTGTCCCAGATAGTCGCCATTTGTTATGCCCTGCATCCCCGTCCCTACATTTTGTGTGCAAAATGTTGGGTCCCCCTTTTTTGCTTTTGTTTGCTTTTGCTTGCGGTTTTGCCTTTGTCTATCTTTCCCTTCTTGTTTTTCTTTCTCTGGGATTTTATTCCCCGGTGTTGCATCTTGTTTGTTTACTTTTCATCTCCCAGACTCTGGTCCTGGAGGTTGCCTTTTGTTGGGAACCAGATTCCAGACTCTGGGATTCTTCGTCATGATGTTCTTAGGGATATCATCGCGAGGAATCCTCGGGCCCGGGGTCCGGAGGTTTTTTCCTCTCCAGAGATCGCCAAAAGGAGGAGGATTGCCTTTTACCGTGGGTATAAATAAATTTCATCTTTCATTTTAACGTTTACCATGATTAAAACCTTCAAGCACTTAGAGCGAATTAAAGAGCAATTTCAAAGTCATTAACAGAGCATTTGTAGGAAGTTTATGATAACCAACGCTTAACAATTTTCAGTCATTCTCAGGCAAGTGCAAGTGCTTTGTGGTGGTGCTTCTGACCGATTGACAACCTGAGCTGTTTCAGAGCTCCCGCGGTAACCCTTTCTTTTCTCCGCCTTCTACGTTCTCAGGTTGGTGTTCCTATTTTCCCCTCTCTCTGGCTTTCTTTGGTTTTTGTTTTTCTTTCGTTTGTCTGGTTTTGTTTTGTTTTTCTATCTTGTCTAGTCCGTTGTCTTCTGGTTTCATGGCCCGTTGGTGGGTCGGCTCTACCAGAGGGTTGTCCGCCCTCTGTGCAGAGGTTGTTTTTGTAAATAGTGTAAATAGCTGTAGATAGTTGTAGATCAATTTCTGTCTCGTCTGGTTTTCCCGCAGGCGTCATCCTGTGTTGTATATTCATGTATATATGTATATAGTTGTAAATAGTCTATGTATATATCTCTTCATTTCTATGTATATATCCCTCAGCTCTATGTATATCCTTTCGGGTGGCTTGGCTAGCTTGTTGAGTCACCCCTATTTCTGGTTTTTTGCCTTCGAACTCGCTTCGAGGTAGAAAACCACCTGTTTGAAACTCGGCTCCCCGCCGGTTTCAAATAGGTAGTTTTCTCTCTCCTCCATAAAGTCTGTTAGAACCTCATTTACGTCTCATGTGTGAAATCAATTCCAGCCAAGTGGCTTTCCCTTTTCACGCATTCAGACAGTTGTCTCAGCCGTCATCGCCATCGCATCCATTTAATGCCAACGCACGTGGCGTCCATGTGGGTTCGACAACTTGTCTTTTTATACATCTTTACTAACGGTCATTTCTCCGGGCCTCGGGTCTCTTGCCCCCATCCATCCTGTGTCTTCGCCAAAGTGTGATAAATACCCCGGGCCCGGATGTTTAATAAAATATTCTGTTTATTGTGTTTTTCTTTTCGGGCATCTTTGCATAATACTAACTTTTCAGGGAGGGAAACACCACGGTGGTAAAATTTCCCGGACCCTGGAATGATTACTTTGATAAACATGTCCTGACGGTCTCTTTGTCTCGCAAGTTCCCAGAGTTATCTTCCAAACATGTCTGAAGTGTCTGCATCATCTCCTCCCAGAAGCCCGAAATTACCAACCACAACAGAAACTAGGGCAGTAGCAAAGTCAAAGATGCAGAAAGCCCTGGAAAAACTTTCCCTCACCATGAAGTATGTACAGGATAATGGCATCATGGGCTCAAAGATTGAGTCCAAGGTAAAACTAATGACCGACGCCAATGTCGGAACCTGGGCAGAAATGCAGGCCCTGGTGAAGGTAATGCACATCCAGCGACAGGTTGGAGACCAGCTCGCAATCAACATCGGGGGTTCCAGAATCCTCCGGGCCGCTTGCTTCCCATGCTCCGTGCAATCTCTGGAGCTTATCTTAACACTGGCTGCCAACTACAACTCTTCTCTCCAGGCCATTATGCTCGCAGATGCAAAACCCATAGGATACCCCACTCCACTGGTGTCCCTCGACCTAGTCACATTCCAGGCAGGCCTGGGTATCTCACAATTTGATAGAGCCACAGTGGTTACAAGGACTAACGCCTTGAAATAGTTTACACAATTAGAGGATGCTGCCCAAGTATACATGAATACCCATTGGCTCAAGGCCCCGAAGAGGGACCCAAAGAGAATGAAGATAGATATCCCCCGCTTTGAATTCAAGGAGAGCATCCAAATGGAGATAATAGCATTAGCCTGGGTATTTGGGCAACCTTTTGCCCAGGAGTTTACCAAATGGATGTACTATTTTCTCCTCGGAATCTCCACCAAGGGAGAATTCTTTGACTGGGTGACAATAATCTCCAATCATGTCAACTCTCAGTTCCAGCAGTTAAACCAGAAGAAGAAGTTCTACATGTCTTCTTATGTTTTCTGGGCCTTGGCCCAACAGAGGCCCCACTCCAACGGCCTACTTATAGATGGCGTTCTCGGGATTGGCCCAGGACAAAAAGCACCATGGGACCATTTCCCACAGATTCAATGGGAGGCCAGCTTCCCCAGTTTCTACCGGGTAAATGACTTGTTCATTTACTACCACCTGCTCACACCCACCTGGGATGCTGGATATCGCCTATCTACTGAGGCGATAAAATTAGTCAGTAGTTATGGACACTACTATATCCAGTTTCAGCAGCATACATATATTAGGGTTGTTGGCTTCTCCGGGAAACCCTACTTGTTGCCGAAGCATTGTGGGGACAAGATCGTTCTGTTGGAATACTGTCGGTAGATAATGGAGCTGCACGCCTTCTTGGCCCTCAAGAAGGTCCCCAACGTCCCGTTCCTAGTTACTTGTGGGAACTACACATGCAGTCTGGCCTTTGTGAAGGAGGCAGACAATGAGCTGAAGAGTTATAACTTGCAAGAGTTTTATCTAGCGCGGAGAAATTTTGATCCGCATGGCAAAATTGCAACAGCACTGCCCCGGGCTTCAGAGCCCCATCATATACACATGGAGGACTTCTAGGCTGATTTCTAGGATGACGTGGATGTGCGAAGCAGGCACTATGTCAGAATGATGGCCAAAATGATGCAAGAACTGAAGCTCTAGAGATTCCCAGCGGGCTTCTCAGATGCCGCCCCCACCATAAATCCCCAGTACAAAAAAAAGGGGATCGATAAAATGGCACTGCCGGCAATGGACTGGGCCACCCAGGAGGGGCCCACGATTGAGGACTTCACTCGGGAGGTGGTCGAGAAAAGTCACGCCTATTTCAAAAGGGTGTGCCCCAGGAGTATGCATTAGGCTCCCTGACCAGCGCCAAAATTAGCACCACAGCCGGTACCAAGATTGACCCCAGGGGCCGGGACTTCTTCGCAGGGCACAGACAAAGGAAAGGGAATAGCTATAACCCCCTCCGTGCAAGAAGTCCCTATACAAGAACAGATCAAGAAATCTATGGTAGCCTCCAAGCAGATGAGGGAACAGTTAATAATGAGGCTAGCCACTCCCCCGCTCATGGCCAGACCAATTCTTCCCCCTTCCTCCTCGTCGCTGGCAGCCCTAATGATAAAGGCAATGGGAGTGGATCCCATGGAAGCAGCAGCAATAGCCGATGCGGGGCCACCTTTGGTTACCCGAAGGAAGGGGAAGCACATCAAGTAGGTCAAAGCAGAGCTGGTACCCGTGCTGGAGACATCCCTCCCCCGGGAAATAGAGATCCTTTCTTCCAGTTCCCCGGTACCGGAGAAAGAAGCAGAACCTGCAGAGGTCTCGGCCAGTCCCCCTCAAGAAGAATAATTTGATGTATTTTCGGTTGATGAGTTTGGTAACTTACAGGGGAATGATACGCAAGCAGGGGTAGAAGTCCCAGTGAAAGAACAAGAGGCCGCAGAGCATGAAGAGGTGGAACAAGATCCTGCACAAGAACAACAGGCAGGAGAAAAGGAGCCAGAGCCAGAGATTATCTCTGGGGCTCAAGAGATGCAAGGTCTGGGAGTGGACCAACTAAAGCAAGGTGAACAAATGGCATCCGCTGGGGGAACCGGACCTTCGGGAATAATCGTAACCCCAGCCGCCACATTCTATGGGCCACTCCCGGGAGAAACCTTTGGGAAAGTTATCACAGTGGCCCAAACTCTGAATCTCAGCCCGATACCTCCCCTAATGCCAATAGAGGAAGAAGCCCTGGCGGAAGAAGAACAAGAAGAAGAAACGCAACTTGAAGAAAAAATCTCTGAGGAAACCTACCAGGATCCAGACCCAGCGATTGATATAGAGGACCAGGCTGAGGGGATGGAGGTTGAAAAGAATGTTGCTGCAGAAGAAGTTGAGGCCGGGGGAGGAACGGATGAGATCCACATTGAAAAGGAGCAACAGCCACCGGAGACTGGGAAAGAATCAGGAGAACAAATTCTGGCAGGAAGGCCACCTCTCCCACCTTAGTGGCTGGTAGAAAGAAAAAAGAGAAAAGCTCAGTCTGCTCTGGTAATTCCTCTCCCTGGCCGAAATGATGGCCCAAGTTCAGGCACCGCTGAAGGTGAAGAAATCCCGGATAGTTCATACTCTGTGAACTGGGCCGGGCGGAGAAATAATTACCGTTGAGGCGACACCTCCCCCAAACGCCGATGAGGCAACTGCAGATCCTGCGGATTACAATGTTGCAGAGGTGTCCCTGAGAAAAAGAGGAAAGCAAGGCGAGGTAGACTTGCTTAAGGAGGCACCAAGGGCAATAGAAGCCCGATACGAAAAGGAGGCCCAGAGGCTAAAGGCTGAAAAAGAAAAGAATGCAAACCTTATGGGATTGCTTACTGAGCTGGCTAGACCCATCAATGCCGCCCCTCCAGAGACCTCCACATCAGAGGAATTACCGCAGAGTGACATATACTCCCTGCGAGTAATGAAAAAGAAGGCCCAAGCAGTAGACAAATGGGTCACCCTACAGATAGAAAATACCTGGCATTTCCTGGCGTCCACTCTCCTAGACTTATACACGGCCTGGCAAGCTATTCATTAGGCAGAAACACTCATTGAGCAGTGGGAGAGTGACGCTAAAAATTACCAAGCATGAAAGGTGGAGCTCGAAGAACTCCTCACCTTGGGAGAAGATATAATTTTTGAATCTGGAATTCAGGGTGAGGAATCCTTTGATTTTGTGAGAACTCAGCACTCCAGATTTGACCTCACATTGGAGGTAACCAAGGAACTGGTGGAGTCCTTGCAAGAAAAGGTAAATACTATAAAATATTCTTCTAATTTATATAAGTCTTTTGTAATAAAGGCTTCTGGGGCTGATCCCCTTAGCCCAAATACATATACCCCCGAAGATTCAGTTTTGAGGAGTTTTGATGAAATAATAAAATCTCAGTACCAATCCCCGAAGGGGATAGATGGGGCCCAGATGGTGAAACTAACTAGCATGATACTTAAGGGTCATGACGCCACAAGGATGGCAGATGAATTCAAAGAAAATGTTCCAGACCTGGGGGAACAAGTTGAAGTAGCTAGGAACAGAAGGGACAGCCTAAAAGAAATAGATGAAGACGGCATTTCCCACCTCCTTCAGGCCTTCAACGATAATAAGAAACCTTGAGCTTTCTCCGGGGGCCGGGGGGAACTTGAGTGTTGAGTATTCTTTATTCTTTTGGGGATGTAAGTTTCCGGATCCCAGAGTCCCGGATCCAAAATTTTGTATTCTTTAAAGTGATTCATGTCCCGGTCCCTGAGGTCGACCGGTCACTTTCAGAGGTAGTTAATAAAATTGTCAGAGGATGGTTGGCCACATCAAAGAGACGTCGACTTGGCAGTTGCTTTTCTGACAGGGTGGTCTTCTCGAGGCGTCATTCAGAGGTACACCTGGCGCGTTTGAGACAGGGTGCCACATTTCTCATTTATGAGGTATGTAGCCTCGGTCCCCAAGGGACCTACTTCCTTCTTTCTCCTTCCTGGATCTCTTCTCAAGACCGATTCTTCCAATGTATATTCTTGTCTTATTCTTCTGACATGGCAGACCTATTCCGTTTCCAAGTCTTTTGTAGGGTGGCGCAGGTAGTACCGGCCCCCAGATATTGTATTTTATTGAAACATAATGTAAATAGGGTTAGGGTTAGAAGAGAGTTGTATAAATAGGCAAATTGACCCATTTCCAAGGGTCGGAGAAATTGATGATTTTGTTGTCCATAGCAATAGCAAAGTGATTTCTCTTTTCAAGTTGCAGAGCTCAATGCTCCATTGTTCTGTTCTCAATAGTTAGATGCTCCCCTGGAGCCGCCATTGTATCACGCACCAGTGCTTGCCAGACTGAATATTAATGAAGAAGGAAGAATTCTTGGCAATGATATTGTTGGTATTCCGGCATCTGAGTTAATGGTATTTCATGTTTTAATGTTCTTTATGTATTTTACTCTGGTATGATAAAGTAGATTAACGAACTCTTTACTCTTGCTACTGATAAAATGCTAGCTGATGGTTATGTGTTTCTTCAGTATTTAATATAGTTTACCAGAGTATTATCGATGTTCCAGACATTTCAATGTGACTATAGTTAGATGATACGTTTCTAACCCTGCAGGATCTTTTTCGCTTTATTTGCTAAGTGTAAAACACTTGGTAAAATCTCACTTTGATCGAATCTCCGGAGAGAATGAGTTGAAGAAACCAGCTATCCCCCTCGAAAATAGTCAACTCTCCCAACTGAGCCCCGCACTATCGTGACCCGACACCCAGGTGCTTGAAGGCCTGAAGGATTTATTTCCCCCGGACAACCTTTGCAGGCGGAGTTGGCTGAGTTCCCCGGAACCCAGTGACAACTTATGACTGTTGGCAAACCCGGTCAGCAAAACCCCGCCAAAAGGATCTTACTTCATTGTTTTGACATTTTGAAGGTAAAATATTATTGTATTTCCCATTATTTTATTTTTTACATTTTAAAGGGAATGCATATTATTTACAAAAGTCATTAATGAAATTAATATTTAAAATTATTTCCTCTTTATTTAATTTTGCCCTTAATTGAACATTTTGATTAATAGTTTTGATTTCTATTTGAGATAATTTTTGGTGTGATTGATTTTATTTTTCAAGTGGTCTGCTCTCAGAGAACGTTGGATTCTTGTTGTGTCTAGGTATGGACACACGTCCCCAATTGGAGCCACTGTTGACACCTGAAAATTCAGGCCCAAATATAAACAAAATTATCAGGGAAGTAAAATATTTATTTTTATTTTTATATTATTTCCCTATTTTCAAAAATTAAATAATTAAAAGGGCCCTAATGATTGTTATTGTTCCATTTTTATATTTATGAGCAAAACTTAAATATTTTATTTCAATGTGTTAAATGAAAATATATTTTTTGAATTAAAAAATAATTATAAAAGAATAATTATAATGTTGGGCAAAAGGGTGGCGATCGGGAGTTGAACACTCAACCTCTCAAGCTGACCCCTTTTCCTCTCTACCTACCTATTCCCTCCCTAATCAGTTAGTCTAATGTTATTCTTTGAGAGGTTATGGGATGGGAATTAATTAAGTACATTATGTTATTATTATAAAGGGAATTAATTACAACATCGAAATAAATTTACGTTTAACCCCTTTGTTAATATTTTAATTATATTTTATTTTTGAATAAAAGGACGGGGAGAGGGAGTTGAACACTCAACCTCTCAACCTGGTCCTTGGTCCTTTTAACTACCTAAATCTACCCTCCCCCCTTTACCAATTGTTCAATTATATTCCTTGAGAACATGAGTTAGAGTGAAAAGATATAATTAGAACACTTTTACCCTATAGTAAATAAAATGGATATAATTGTGATTGATCTTTCACGTTGAAGCTTTGAGATATTTTCCTTTTACTTTGTATAGATTTTTTTTTTGGTCTATAACAATGTATTTTATTAATAAAGTAGGGATTACATAAAGGGAAATATTTAGCACAAAGGCTTTACATAACCACAGGAGCCATTAACTGCCATTATAGTTTTGACATAGAGTTTATAGAAAATTACATATAACTTCAAGCTTTAATTAGCCCAACGTAAGCACCCATAAGAACAACATCTACCATTGGAGACTAAACCAACGTAGCCCAAACTAATTCCTTCTGCCATTACAAAAAAAACATCCATCATTGGAGATTGGATCAAAAAAAACACTATGAGCACAAAATGTTGAAGCAGAAGGTTGGGTAGAGAAAACAGTTTCACAAAAAGGGAGAAAAAAAGAGCAAAAATTACCCTTAGAAGGCTTCATTCATTAGTGAGCCTTTTCCCGTGTCTCTAACCATTCTTCATCTGGGGCACATCTTCAAAAACCACCATATTCATCTCTTCCTCTGACTTGCAGAGATTATCAACAAGGGCATTCACACATTGTCACTTCCTTCCAATGTCCTGTTGATAAGCAGTCTTGTCAACTTTCCCCCACCAACAGAGGAAGGGGACACGACCGAATTCAAAGCCATACTTTCCCTCCTCTAAACACTCACTATAATCAAAGCCGACTCTTGGTTCAGCCCACTTGAGGATAGAGTCCAAACCCAGTAACAGTTCATGATCAAAAAGGAGTTCAATAAAGCGTTTTACCTCCCTCTCGACTTCGCCTAGCTACAGAGCCCACTCTATAACCAAGGAAATTTTTTCCACATTCGACTGGCATTTTGCAAACTGCTGTTGATATTGGCTCCCCAGGACATCTAGGATTGCCATCGTCAATGCTTAATCTTTTATGTTTAGTAGCCGCATAATGCACTCCTTACTAGCTGACCCTTCCACCCATTTTTGTTGCTTTAAAGTTCTAACAGAGAAGGTTGCCTCCATCTCAAAAACCACTGCAAATAGAAACCATTGTTTGAGAAAGAGATGTGTGAGAAATACAACTAGAGTAAATTTAAACAATTGCGGAAAAGTGTGAGGAAGAAGTAATTTGTCACTTCATCTGACACCATCTCACTTCATAACATAATTACTCAAATAGAAATTCATCATTCTTGGATCTCCATCAAATTTAATAAATGCTCACTTTCAATCCTGTTGACACCATTCAAATTCCATTTGGCATTCCTCGTGATTCTTCAACTGCCGAAAGAGGGGCAATGTTGTGTTCAGGTCCAGTCATCAACCCCAATACAAAAGCTGACAAAGCCATCCTCCAAACGCCACTTTAGCAAATATGGGCAATCATGGTTAGATTGCATGAGTGTAACACCAGCTTTGCATATAACCTACATAGACAAAAAAAAGGAGCCAATCGGGCTCAAACCTGCATCAAAGGACACATTTAGAAGGTAAAATAATTAGAAGAGAATAATTTTGCACGTACCACTTGATCTGCTCAAGATTAGTGGCCCATTTTAAGATAATGTATGCCTCCATATTGCCTTCCCTACGAACATGGGTAAGTTTGAAGTCTGGAAAAGAATGAAGGAGATGAGGGATCTCCTCCATAATATTCTTAAGGTGTCATGCCTTAGCAACACCATTTTTGATATCATTCACAATTATTTGTGAGTCCCCCTCAAGATGAACCCATTGGATCTTCATCATCTTCGCCATTTGAAGAGCCAACAATGCAGCACAAGCTTCAACTACATTTTTGGTGTCATCATTAAGTATTTTGGCCGCTAAGGCTAGAACATCCCCATTGCAATATTTAACCACTACACCAGAACCTGAAGGACCAGGGTTGCCTCTTGAAGCCCCATCAAAGTTTATTTTGAACCAACCTGGGTCCGGCTTCATCCATTTCAGATCCTTTCTAGATTTAGTGAGTGCAGAAACATCTTTAATATTCCCATTTCTGAATTTTAGACTAGGCCAATAACAGTGAAGCCTCCTATCAACCATAGTATACACATAACTTCTAGAAGAGGAGAAAAGAGCAGCCTGCATTATTTCTTCAATAGTAGTCATAATACTTGACTTGATGCTTCAGATGGATCTTTCCTTTTCTTGAAAGATCCTTCTGTTACACTCCTTCCATAATTCCCATATAATAATAGAGGGGCACACCTTCCATAACCCAGATAAGGTGGTATTTTTTAAAGGAACCGGCTAGCTTTGAAAAACTTCTCAAACCCCATGTTGCATAGGCCCTATCTAATTCAATTTTTCCTTAATCATAGCCCAACACTCTGCTGCAAAAGGGCATTGAATTATCAAAATGTCAACATCTCCCAATGCTGACTTACACAAAACACATCTAGTTGGTCCTTAAAGCCTGAAACACTTCCTCCTTTCAGCAGTCAAAATCCTTTTGTGCACAGCCAACAAAGCAAAGGCACCCACCTTTGGAAAACAATGCCTATCCCATTAGTAGATTGGTGGGCCAGGGGATAAGATCTTCCTCTTCTTCTTGGGATAAATAACCAATCTTAACTGAGTATTCCCCACTCTTAGCTCGACACCAAATTAGCTTATCATTCTGATCAATTCTTATAAAACTCCTTTTCTAAAACAATTCTTCCATTAAGATTCTTTGTTGAGTTGTCAAGTTTAGTGCATCCAAACATTTCCAATGGAAACTAGGGCCAAGAGTGGAATTCCTACACTCTAAGTAATCAGACACTTTAGATCCCATTGGTTAGTGAAAATAACTCGTAAGTTAGCAAAAGTGATATCATCTTTTAAGATTGGGTGGTTGTTCCAAGAATCCTCCCAGAACAAAGATTTAGACCCATTGCCCACATGCCATGAGACATGCCTTTTGATGACATGTCTACAATCTAAAATAAAATTCTAGATTGTAGAGCCTTTAGGAGGATTAACAATAGTGAGGATCCTCTCATCATGGGGAGAATCTAAGTATTTTGACCTTAATTTTTTAACCCATAATTTGTTCGATTGACTACAGATATTCCATACCAATTTAGCCCCCAATGCCAAATTCATCTTTCTCCAATCTTTCAATCCAGATCCACCATTGTGCTTTCTTTTACAAATTGTGTCCCATGCAAGGAGTGGCCATTTATCCCCTTCCTCAGGCCCATTCCAGAAAAACTTCTGCATTCTTCTTACAATAGCATCTAAAACTTAATGAGGGATTTTGAAAGACCTCATTGAATAAATAGGAATAGTTGTTACTACCACTTGGGGGAGAAGAATCCTTCCTGTAGAAGTGAGCCATCGGCTTTTCCAACCCTCCATTCAGTTAAAGCATGAGTCCATAAAGTTTTTCCAAAGATGAAGTTTCGAAGCTCCATCAAACAGAGGCACACCTAGATATTTGTTTGGTAGCATTCCTATTTTAATCTGCAAAATCTCACTAATCTGAGCTTGAACATTTCTATTTGTATTGTATAGATATTTATTTATTTTAGGGTAATATTTATAAAAGGCGTGATAGGTTCCATTTAATGTATTTATTCCAAGGGAATTAATTTACCCTAAAAAGTGAAATATATTTACATTTCTCATAGAATGGAATTGTAAAAGGATATTTTTATTTTGAAATATACTCTTTTACCTTATAATTATTATTGAAAATATCTATTAAGGTAAATTGTATAATTTTAGGGCTATTATTTCTTTCACATTTTTCTATAATATTTTTTTGGCTTATATTAGAACATTAATTTGTAAGGAGCATTATGACTAATGATGGATCTATTTTTGTGAAGTATATATCCAAATGATTAAATACATTTTATAATATAATGTTTTTGCCCTAATGTTAATATTTAAAAATTAATATTAGGGTAGATTTTATATATCATGTGAATAATGAATTTCAAATGATTCTTGGAGGAATATATTTGTCAATGTGATAAAGTATTTTCAAAAGGGACTATTCATAACATATTTGATGACAAAATTATTTTACGGGATGAAGGAGAAAGATTATTTCAAGAAAATCATTAATGGAAGATTTGATTATTACATTCATTAACCTTTTTTACGGATAATATTTTATATTGTGATTATATATTGTTGCAGTTGGTGATTAGGCTTTGTTATGAAATGACATCTCAGTCTGTAGCTTGTTTTCATCCATTCAAAAATATTATAATATGGTACCAAGACCAAGATAGAGGGGCATTACAGATACATTTACAACATGGGTAGAATTGTTCAACAACTGCAACTATGAACTCTTATGTACCAATTTTTCAACATCAATAAAGATAAGTATCATTTATTTTTATTTGTGGTTATAAGTTATATGTTTTCAATTAGTCTTCTGGATATTCTATTTTATAGAGTGTTTCATTGTATTAAATTCCCTGAATGTTATAACTCAAAATCAATATACAGTTTGAATATCAACTGAAATATCTGTGAATCTTCCTTTCTTTTTGTTGGTCTCTTAAACAGAGTTAAATTTGATAAGACTAACTATGTAATGTGGTTTGAGTGGAATCCCTTGAGATGATAATCTTCTCTTATCAAAGCAAGTTTTTTAAAACTGTCTCCAATCATACATAGGATTGAAAGTTTTCTGACTCCGTAGCCCAAGTATTTAGAAGGCACTGATCTAATCATTATTTCAAAATTGTCATTTGGTTCATACTTTGTAGTTTGTAGATAATTTAATCATTTTTTCAAAACATTACAATTAGGATTCTTAGTGGTTATCTAGTTTAGTTTAAGATTTACATATTAGAAATTATCAGGAGATTTGTTGTTTTCCTCCAGGGATCATTCACCACCTTGGGAGGAACTTTGTTTGTTTGTGTACATAGTTGTGCGACATAGAAAATTTGATAGTTCAAATTTAAATTAGGCCTCCTAGCCTTGGCTTGATTTAGCAAAAATTGTAGAGGTATCAAGTGGTGCATCACCATTATACCTGTCAGTTGGCCAAAAGAGAATCCACCATTTTTGGGCACCAACAAATTGGTGGCTCTACTGGGGAATTGTTTGCAAAAACATCATTCAAAATTTCTGGTTGAAGCATTGGTTAGATTATGTTAGAGAAGAGAACTCAGTAAAAAAAATTCCCTTGGAGACAAGGGGGGCGACTCTATTTAAAGTTTTCAAGAAGTGACTTCGCTGGAAATAAGGACTCAAGTGTAGTTTATATTTTTCCTTCTAATAAGAAGGTGGTGACTCCATTTATTTAAAAGTTTGGTTAGTGACTCCACTGAGGGAGGAGATCCACAAGGGAGATGGAATTTCATCTCATTAATTAAAATTTTATGACCATGTTTAAGAAATGGTTCACAAGTATATTTATCCCTATTGACTTCATGCCTTTAGATCTTATAGAATTTAAATGCAATACAAATGAATAGTTTTCAAAATTTGTACACAAGGTTCCTAAATTCTATGGAAATTGTAATAAATCAGCCTCTAATCATTTGGATACTTTTTGCACATTCCTTGATGGTTATGAAATTGATAGAGAGGGTGATGCCATGAGGTTGTTTGCCTTTTCATTAAGGGATAATGCAAAATAAGTATATCAAGCATTATCTTCATAGTGTATTTCATCATCGAGGCATTTTGAGTAGTGGTTCCTAAATGAGTTCCATGATATAGAGGATGAAAACATGCCTTATGAACACAAAGAGTATGACACTATGCAAATATAATCTTACATGTCTCCCTTGGATGCATTTTTCAATGTAGAAAGACAAGAGGGTGAGTCTGCAGCCCATTTGTTCATAAGGATGATAGGTTTCTATTGGGAGATACCATCAGATATCCTACCTTCAAGCAGGGAATTTTGAAGAAAACTTTATGATTTGGGAGTCTCTTTAGATGACCCTGATTTGAAGCTCCTTTTTTAGAAATTAAAAGAATATAATGAAGGCAAAGGAAAACATATAGAGGTGAAGCATGAACCTGATGATGTTTTAGAGTTTTTTGGACAAATTGAAGAGGAATTTATGCAGGATGAGACTTGTAAAATTCATGACCCTGAAGAAAGTCTCCTTAGTACAGAAATTTTTTTAGATTTGTTGGATGTTGAGTATCAAAAGTATGTTCAAAATAATGGTTCAAACTTCTTCTATAAATATCAGGATAATAATGTAGAGGAGATATTTGATGAAATAAATGATAAATCCCAAGAAAATAATATATCACAAGAATATGTACATTATGAAGATAAGGAGGAATTATTTTCAGTATATGAGTAGGGGGGAATTTTGGCAAAGAAAATTAATAAAGGCATCCCCAGGGAAGATATGCATTATGATACCACATATAATATCTTGTGTGATAGATCACAGGAGAATTTTCAGAAAGGTGATATGTGTCCAAAAATATTATATGAAAAAACATACGAAGAGGCAAACAAACTATTGTTGAAAAAAATTCCAGAAGGTGATGCATATCCAAGAGGACTATGTGAAAAAGCAAAGGAGGATAATGCATTTCGAGGATGGGAAAAATTATTTCAGTAATATCTTTTTGAAAGTCAACTACATTCTGATATGCATTGGAAACATAGGGATAATAATGAAAAATCCGTGGAGCCAAATTTGCATAATGTGATTCAACATACAAATATTTTAAAAGGGAATAATAAGATTCATGGAATAATAATGTGATTCAACATACAAAGTTTGAAAGTCATTTTTTTGAAAACCTTTCTTTTCATTCGAATCCCATGTATCCGAATAGATGTAATTACAATGTTGGTGATTAGGGGTTTAGTTTTAAAAGGCTAAAACTTAGGGATTGGTT
>MU227099.1:1529598-1555783 GCA_018584345.1 Thuja plicata
ATCAATTAATCATAGGGATTTTTAGCTAATAAACTCTGAGAATTTAGGAATTAAATATAATGTCAGATTTATGCAAATTTGGGTTTTCTGCATTTGAAACTCAGTCAATTAAAGTCAATAAGGAGGATAATTTGCCTAGTACAATAGAACTTCAAAGATGAGAAAATGCACCAAAATTGATTGGATTATAAGGTGCCAATTTTGGGGTGTTACAGTACTTGGTTGTTGGACTCATCGCATAATTATCATCATCGAGTATTTTGGAACATTAGATTCAATACAGTCCTTATTGGTGCCACTGCGACCATGAAGATGTGTATATGACTTTCATCAGATAAAATGTAGGAAATGAACATAAGCACTAGCGCACAAAGCCAAGATGACCTGAACATTGTTTCCAGTTTGATATAGTAAAAGTACACAAGTAAACAAATAGAGCAATAACAGTCAAGGAGATAGTTCCAACCTCCCCTTGGTGTACAAATAAACAAGATCGAGGGATGTGAGGCTTTCCCACCTTAATGCAGAAGCTCTTATCACATACACCTTGTTTATTTGACGCTGTCAGATCATCAAAACAACACCCACAAGCAGTAGATAAAGAAAATATCAATGAAATCCATGAGAACAGACAGCATACAAAAAAATATTCAATCATAGCTCAACATGTTTCAAAGTTTACGAATGTGTCTAGGTTTGGGGTGTTGAAAAAAACAATTGTGCTTGTGAGTGCATTGTGTTTGATTTCTATTGAGAGATGTTTACGTTGTGAGATAACTGACGTGTGTTGAAAAATACAGATGTGTCCAAAAAGAGTGTTGAAAACACTATTTAATCAGGTGTTGAGAAACACCAGTTTGCACTAGTAGAGAGTTGTCCTTTAGAACTGACAAGATTACTGACTCGAGTGAAAACCGAAGAGGTGATCAAAGAGGGGAGTCATGCCCCCAAGTATTGAACGGATTGATGTCAAACATGCAGATAGCGAGTTGATGTGAGAAATCTCAGTAGTATTGCGATAGTAAGAAGACAAAGTGAGAACCACTGGTGACTGACGCGGGAGAGATTCTCAAGTATAAAGATTGATGTGAGATCTAGGCATCATCAAGCAGACACAGTGAGAACCACTGGTGACTGATGCAAAGAGGAGAGAGACTCCAAGAGATAGGACCATGCCCCTAAGTGTGACTAGTTTCAATCCATGTGAAGTTGAGCAAAATCTCAAAGATGACTGAGAGCGAATGCATGAGTAAACAAACTAAAGCAGGAAAGCACACTAAAGAAAGAAAAGGAAACTAAAGCGAGAAAACAAACTAAAGCAGGAAAGCAGAAGAGAAAATTGCAAGAAAGCCAAGGGATGTCATGATAGATAGAGAATTGTGGAGCAAGAGGTGCCTGTTTACTAGGTTTTCACCATCTTGGCAAAAATTCTATTTTTTCTACCATGACGTCTATTTACCAGGTTTTCATCAATGGCACATTTTTCTCTTTTTCTCTTTTTTTGTATTTTTCCTTTTTTCAATTTTTTTTGTATTTTTTCATTTTTCAATTTTTTTGGTATTATCAAGGCGCATGTTTACCAGGTTTTCACCAAGATAATAGATACATCAAAGTGTTTGTTTGCCAGGTTTTCACTAAGATGATCATTTTTTCAGGACATTTTGCAATTTTTAGGATTTTCTTAGAATAGAGTATGTACATGAGCATTCATAAGACATCTCAACTGTAGAACTTCTTCAGATGAAGAGCATTGATAGGCTCTTTGAGTTGTTCACCTTCTGTGGTAGAGAGCTGGTAAGTGCCAGACCCAAATACTGCAGTAATAACATATGGACCAAGCCAGTTTGCTTCAAATTTTCCTTTCTAGACCCACTGTTGTTGATTCTTGGGGTTCTCTCTCAGGACAAGATCACCTAATTGAAATTCTCTTGGTCTGACCTTCTTGTTGTAGCTTTTAGATATTCTTTTCTGATATGCTCAGAGATGATCGAACGCCACTTTCCGACGTTCATCTAGTAGTTCAAGCTCTTGTAGCCAAGATATTCTGATATCATCATTAGTAATGAGGCCCTTCAAAGAGACTTGCAAGGTAGGAAGATCAACCTCAATAGGAAGTACTGCATCAGTACCATAAACTAGAGCAAAGGGTGTGGCCCCTGTTGGTGTCTCTATGCTAGTGCGATAAGCCCATAAAGCCAGATTAATCTGCAGATGCCAGTCTCATCCAGATTTGTGTACTGTGCGGTGTAAGATCTTGAGGATGGTCTTATTTGAAGCTTCCGCCTGTCCATTACCCTAGGGATAATAGATAGAAGATCGATACTAAATGATTCTAAATTTATTGCATAATTGTGTCAGATCCTTGTTCTTGAATTCCCCCCATTGTCAGTGATTATTAATGAGGGTACACCATATCTACAGATGATGTAATTCAGTATAAACATAGCCACAGACTTGCCATCAGCTATAATAAGAGGCACTGCCTCAACCCACTTGGTGAAATAGTCTGTAGCAGTGATGATATATTTATGTCCCCTTGAAGAAGATGGATGTATCTGACCCACTAAGTCAAAGGCCCATTGTTGAAATGGCCAAAAGCTGACAAAAGGAATGAGCTCCTTGGCAGGAGCATGGGTCAGGTTTCCATGAAGCTGGCATTGTTTACAAGATTTAGCGAACTGTGTAGCTTCTTTCTCCATATCCTGACAGTTTTAACTAGCTCTAATAATTTTACGTGCCAGTGTCAGACCATTTGAGTGAGATCCATAGATGCCTTCATGAACCCCTACTAACACATGCTTAGACTCATCAGGTTCTAAACACCTAAGGAGGGTACCGTATAGACCTCATCTATATAAGTCATTAGCTACGAGGACAAACCATGAAGCACTACGGATTAAGTGACATTTTTCATTTCGAGTATAAGTGTCAGAAATAATTTGGTCATGAAGGTAGGAGTATATATGATGGTAGCAGGATGAGTCATGTCCAATGACTGAACAGATCATTTAGGATTCAGGAGAATTATAGGCAGGGTGGCATAAGGTCTCCACTAGGAATTCATGTCTGAAGTCATTTTCTGGCATTTGTAACATGGAAGCCAGAGTAGCCATGGCATCAGCTACTTTATTATATGCCCTTGGAATTTGCTAGAAAGTAACATGTGAAAAGTATTTCTTAAGATCGTCAACCATCTTCTTATAAGGCACCAATTTTTTGTCTTTGGTTTGATAGATGTCATTCACCTGATTAATAACTAACAGTGATTCTCCAAAGACCTTTATCTCATCAACACACCATTCAATAGCAATATTTAATCCATTAATCAAGGCTTCGTACTCAACAGTGTTATTGGTGCAAGGAAACATCATTTTGTAAGCTTTTGGTAATGAATATCGATGAGGTGTAATGAACAAGATTCTGGCGCCTGACCCCTGCTGGGTGAATGATCCATCAAAGAACATGGTCCATGACTAATGTGTGAGAAGCATGATGGACTCATCTGGGAATTAGATCCTTAATGGTTGATGATCTATAATAGGTGCCTTAGCCAACTGATCTATGATCGCTTGCCCTTTGATAGCTTTTCTCTCAACATATTCAATATCAAATTCACTGAGAAGCATGACCCATTTAGCTAGTCTACATGTGAGGGTAGCTTTACTGAGTAAGTACTTTAATGGATCAATTTTTGTGATTAGCCTTGTATTGTGAGCCAGAATGTAATGTCGTAACTTTTGGGAAGTGAACACCACCGCTAAGAAAGCTTTCTCAATGGCGGAATAGTTCATTTTATATGAAACCAATGTTCTATTGATGTAATAGATGGCTCTTTCCTTATTATTTTGATCTTCTTGAGCCAGTAGAGCACCCAGAGATGTTTTTGTAGCTGAGATATATAAGATTAATGGCTTCCCATGGATAGGAGGCATTAATATAGGTGGATTGGCCAGATATTTCTTTATTTGTTGAAATCCTTGTTCACACTCTTTATTTCATTCATAGGTCACACCTTTATGCAGAGTTTTAGTAAACGGTTGTGACTTGTCAGCTAGCTACGAGATGAAGTGTCGGATAGATTGAAGCTGACCTTGAAGACCTCTAATTTGTCTGGTATTGCGAGGTGGAGGCATTTCCATGATAGCTTACACTTTTGTAGGATCCACCTCGATTCCTTTTGTGGAGATGATATAACTAAGTAATTTCCCCGAAGTTACTCCAAATGAACATTTCTTAGGGTTAAGACGTAGTCTAAATTTTTCCATACGATCCAGTATAGGGCCTAGATCAGTGAGATGTTCCTTCCTGTCCATGCTTTTAGCAAGGGTGTCATCCACATAGTCCTCTATTATTTTGTGCATCATGTCATGAAATATGGTTATGACTGCTCTTTGATATGTGGCTCCAGCATTCTTAAGACCAAAAGGCATAACATTCCAGCAGAAAGTACCCCATGCACAAGTAAAAGTATCCTTCTCTTTGTCCTCTGGCACAATTTTGATTTGATTGTAGCCAGAGAAGCCATCCATTAGGGAGTACATTTCATATCCTGCTATCATGTCCACAATCATATCGATGTTGGGTAGTGGAAAATCATCTTTTGGACATGCCTTATTTAAATCCCTAAATTCTGTGCAGACCCTGATAGATTTGTCATGTTTTGACATTGGAACTATGTTGGAGATCCATTCTGCATAATCAATGGCTCTAATGAACCCAGCTTTCAGAATTTTCTCCAACTCTGCCTTGACAAGTAAAGCCACATGTGGATGCATCTTTCTCAATTTTTTCTTGACTGGTTTTACACCTAGAGCTATTGATAAATGATGCATGATGAGATCAGGATCTACACCCGGTATGTTAGAATATGTCCATGCAAAGTTTATCTTTTTTTCCTTGAAGAAGTTTGTGAATTCTTTGAGTTCTTTTGTAGATAATGATTTGGCCACATGAATAATGTGTGGATGTTATTTTGTACCTAGATTTACCGGCTGAGTTGGCTCAATTAGCACCGATGAGCGTTCCAAGAAATGACTCAGAAGTGCATCAAGTATCTCATCCTTAGGTGCCTCACAGAGGTTTTCACCTTCGAATACATCTTTTCTTTTTACCTTTTTTGGCTCTGACACTGCCACAATGTGGTTTTCACCATCAGAGTGCCTATTTTTTCTTCTTTTAATTTTATGACTAAGATACTTGATATCAGCCTCGGTCATGTTGACACTTTCTTCACTAGTGGAGGATGTTACAGGTTCAACAGCATGAAGGTAGCAGGCTAGACCATAGTTGTTCTAGAATATAAGGACTTCATTGGATGAGGAAGGGGAATTCCATTCTATTAGCTCAGGATGTTGGAGTGAAAGAGAAATGATGGGTTCAAGTGCATTCACGGTATAATCATCAAAAGTGTTGACTAGTAAGCTTACACCTAGAGCAATCTCATCCAAATGTGTATTCAAATCCTTCTGACTCCTAGCGATAGTAGTAGAAGCCACGTTAACATTTATGGACTCAAACTCATTAGACCTTTCGCTAGACCCTTCACCTAAGTCAAGAAGCTTTTCATAGGATCCTTCTGACAAACTGTCAAACTCATACTCATGAAAATCTATGTCTGAACTCTGACTTGGGTGTTTGCACCATGAAGGTTTGGGAGTTCTTGCAACATCAGCCTATTCTTGTGCCAACTGCTCTTGAAACTTTGGTGGTATGTATCGTTCACCTTGGAAACTTAGGATCTTGTAACACTTTCCATTGTTCATGGGTTAATGCATCAAATGGAGTGGTTTTATTAGAATCGCTGTCAGTCTCAACTGTACTGGCATGTAGTGCAAAATTATCTGGCTCAGTAAAGAATGCTACCAGGTCTAGAGGAATGGGATAAGGAAATCAATCCTTGTCGGAGCTATCCTCTACGGTGTCAACTATAGCTGTGCCTTCAGGTTCTAGTGGAGGATCCAATTTTGCCACAAATTTGTTAATCCCTAGATGGAACAGGATCTTCTTGAAGCCTAACCCAGTTGTGTCTTTCATCTTTTGACCCATAGCTTTAATAGGTTCAACTAACCCATTACCATTCACCCCTATTGGGCCACTCCCTTTGTATCCAAAGTGTTTCATAATTTTAAGACCTTCACTGTTGGGATTTAGTTCATGAGCTGGGGCAGCCTGTTCAGATATGTCCTTTCCTTTACAAAGCCAAGATTTAATAGCTCTTTCCTCATCTTCATCTTCTAGTGGTTTTGAAGCTCATACAAAGACACCATCATAGACTATTTTAGGGGGAGAAGTAGAAGATTTATAGTTCTCAGAAGGTCTCCGATAAGAATGAGGAGACAGAGGTAGAGCTGCTAATGATAGCACAGGTTCTATTTGATACCCCCCCATGCCTATGTCTTTGATCTTCAAAGTCTGTTCCTTATCTCTAAGCTTGGAATCATAGAATTTTGTGTATTCTTTGTTAGTTGGAACGAGACTATCAGTTGACTGTGTGAGCGCATTACAAGAAGAGCCCATACTAGAAGGAATTGTCACCTCTGCGCCTTGGAAAGGAAATTTAATGCACTGATAATATGTAGAGGGAACCGCTTGCATCTCATGGATCCATAGTCTCCCTAGCAAGATGTTATATGCAAGAGGCAGGTCTAGTACCTGACATGTGACATCTCTTTCAACCGGTCCAACCTGAATGGGTAGCATGACTAAACCTTTAGATTTTCTCTCTTCTTCATCATAGGCCTTGATAGTAATTCTCTTGCATGAATCTATGTGATCTTCATCATAACCTAGCTGAGAAAGAAAGTGAGAAGAGCAAATATTGAGGCCAGCACCATTATCAATAAGGACGTGGTGGACTAGTTGTTTGCCAATCATGACTTCTATATGCAGATGAGCGTTATGCGGGTGACTAATTGAGTGATCATCTTCTTCTAAGAAGGACAAATAATGTGGTGAAGTCAAGTGACCCACCATGGATTGAAATTGATCCAGATTGATGTCTTTGGGGAAATTAGCCTCTATGAGGGCTTTATCTAGAATCTGCCTGTGAGCAGGTGAGATCTTCAACAACTCAAAGATGATTATTTGAGTGTTGGTTCTTTGCAGCTGGTCTAGAATGTTGCAACCAGTAGTAGAAGGTGTGGGGACCATTTTCATGGTCTTTTTGGTAGGACCAACAATATCTTTATCCGTGATTTTTTTTGATGTGGATGTAGTAACAGGAGGGTCAAGACCCTTGATAGTGATCTTGGCACAAGATCTGGTAACAACGTTTGCGCAATCCTAAGATGATTCAGATTTAGATAAGTGAGACCCAGGGCCTCTTAAGATGAATGGGGTCTTAGGCTTAGGAGCATCCCCGCTCCCCTTTCTAGCAATCACATTACAATACTCCACTTCAACATGTTCAATCATGTTGATGACATTGTCATAAGTGGTATTCGCATAGTTATCCTTGGCATTGTTGTTCTTAGTATTGGAAGACTCGCCTTTCTCATGGTGAGGAAAAGGATCTTTAAATGCCTGGTGATCTGAATTCTTATTATGATTTTCCACCATGATAACCTGATTATCAATCAGATCTTGGACTTTATGGCACAACTGAAGACAAGTAGTAGTCTTATGACCCTTGTTTTGGTGATAGTCACAGTATGCATTGTCATTCCACCAATGGGGTCATGGTTGCGGATCATATAGATGCTTGTCCAAAGATGTGAAAATCTGATTTTGCACCAAAGTCTTGAAAACTACATCTTGCAGTTCTCCCAAAGAAGTAAATTCGTGCTTGGGTCGTGGGGCCCAAGGTTTATTGCCAGAGAATCAAGAAGGTTGTTGATTGTTTGTTGTAGCATTTTCAACAACTTTGGTCACTTGTATACCAGAAGTGAGATTGAAGACTGGTTTTGAAGGAGCTGGGGTCACATTATCAACCAATCCATCATTCACAACATCCCTATTTTTGTTGACAAACTTCCCTTTATCTTTGTTGGAAGAGGAGGAACCTTGTTTGTTGTCTTTATACAAAGTCAATTCACCTTTTTTAACCATAAATGCCTCTATCCTCACAACTTGATTTATCATGCGGTCAAAATTAAGGGGACCTTGAAGTTGTACTTGATACCCAAAATCGAGGGTGAGATTATCCAAGAAGATATCGAGTTTCTCAGATTCAGGTATTTTGTGAGGATACTTAGTGCAAAGTTGTCTCCATCTTTGGAGAAATGTCAAGAATGGATCCCCTTGCCTTTTCTTGAGATTGAAAAGGTCCCTGATGTTGATAGGATGTTGTATGTTGTGAGAATAGTGTTGTATAAAGAGAATGGAAATCTCATCAAAAGTCTTGATGCCAGTGGGTAGTCGAGAAAACCAATCCATGGCAGGTCCACCCAAACTTCAGGGAAAGAGATGCATCAAATAAGTTTGATCATGCATGAACTCCATAGATAGGGCCCCAAATTCTCTCAAATGATCCTGAGATTAGTGGTACCCAGATACTTATCATATTTAGGGAGTTCCACACCTTTGAGAAAAGGTGGCATATGAAGACTTCTATCAAAACGAAAAGGATAGATTCTGTCCATCGTGGATTGTTGTGCAGGTTTGTCCTTATCTT
This sequence comes from Thuja plicata, assembly GCA_018584345.1. Lineage (NCBI taxonomy): Eukaryota > Viridiplantae > Streptophyta > Pinopsida > Cupressales > Cupressaceae > Thuja > Thuja plicata. The sequence continues at coordinate 1,538,210 of MU227099.1, forward strand.
TCATAAGTTGGCTGATTTGATTTTGCATATCTTGAATTACTTTATGCAATTTGGTAGTCTCACTCTTTTCTTCTTTAGCCACAAGCATTTCCACTTGGAAGTTTGGGGGTAGCTTAACTCCTTGTTTTTCCAAGTCTAGAAAATATTTTTCTTTATCTTCCGCAAGGATTATTTTCATCATCTTGATGAGAGCTTTATTATATTTTGCAGCATCTATGTCATTTTTAGTTATTGGCTCATCATCATTACCAAGGATCTCATAAATGCTTTGAGTGTGATCTTGACCCTGTTCATATGGAGGAGGGCGATTGTGATGTTGCTCTTCTTGTTGAACCTGATCATTTTGAGATTGGTCGTTGAATCTGCTATATTGAACTTGTAAGTAATCAAAAGGAGTTGCCATGTCGTTAACGTGAGATTGTGTCATGTGCACCTCTTCAGTATGAGTGTGAGTATTGAGTTGAGAACTCATGGTCAATGTATCTCTTGGTGGATCAAAGGGGCTGATACAATCAAAAGGATTGATATGTTCAAAAGGATCACTAAGGCAGTGAGGATCATTAATAGGATCAACCCAAATAGGTGACTTTCTGAAGCCTTGTTGATCTGAAATAAATGGATTGTGTTGATCTTGAAACAAAGGATTAGAGCATAGCTAGAACACTGGTTTCTGATTCGGACTCAGATCTATACTGAACGGGGAAGAGGAGAGTGAGGATCCCTCTTGACTATCAAATTGAATAGTGAGTTCAAAATGACCTTTTCCTTGATTACGAGGTTTACTTCTACCTATTCTGGAACCACGAATGGGAAATATATTGCCACTTCTAGTTGTAACAGGCATAGATGAAGATGAAACGAGAGAAAACTTAGGATCTAACTTAGAACTTTGTCTCTAGAAATAACAAAGAGGAGGGAATAGGCTAGAACAGCCAAGATGTGAGATGCACCCGGCACAAATCGTCAAGAGTATGGCTAGAACAGCTGAGATGTGACTATCGTGTCGCAAGGTACAAAAACACAGAAAAGATAGGATAGAGACAAAGAGACAAGATAAGTTTGAGTAAGAATCGGTCAGTTTGCAACTCAAAAGAACCAGTTTCAGACTGTAGACAATAGGGAAACATGCAATTAGATCCCAGACAAAATTCAGATCAGGCAAAAAAACTCACCAGTCAACGGGAAAAAGCTCATTGTTTTAGAACACTAGGGTACAGATTTGCATGAGAAAGTGCTCTTTCATGCAAGGAAGTACTCAACTACATGCGAGAAAATGCAAGCTCACGCAAGGAAGTGCTCAATTTCTGAAATCTTGCGTGAGAAATCTCCAGATTTTGATAAACAGACTCAATTTTCAAGACAAAAACTAGATTTTGAGACACATTCAGGACTGTTCTCTAACAAAGTTTCTAGATTTAGGGTATTTTTATGATAATACAAATCAGCAATCTCAGTTTGAAGGTGACAAGCACTCGTTAACAAGCACGAAGTTTCAATCAAGCAATAGTGACACAAGAAATAGTCGTAAATAGTTCTACCAAGGACAAAGCAACTTGGCAGAATCATGAGAGTCTTTGTTTGATCATGATTGGATAATTTAAGACTTAAAACAAACACTTAGTTATCCCTACAAAAAAAATGGTGGAGAAGACAAAATTCGTGCCCCGTTGTCTTATGCATATGCGTGCACCTCACACAACAGTGTCACCCCCAAGAGGGTGCCTGTGTTTTTGGTGTTTCCAAGGAATAAGTATATATGTTTGAAGATTACCCTTAAAGCAGGGGCCAGCATCATATACCACTTCAAGCATCTAGGTGCATACCTATGTCGAGAATCTAGGGGAGAGATTCTTCCCCCTCCCTGTGCACAAATTATGTCTTCTTTCAGAGGTGATCCAGGTAGGCATCTAACTAAGAGATTTTTTAGTGGGCTTCCATTCACAATAACCTTTGGTGCCTATGATACAAAGTTGGGGCCTCACAGCCACACCAACACTTGAAAGTCATACACCCTTGCAAGTAAGGATGGGAGCGGCGCCGCTCAGTACAACAAACAAGGCTTTCTCAAGATGATAGTCCAAATCATGAGAAATAAGTTACCATGGATTTGGAGTCTTTGGACTCAACAAAGTAGACTTTATTATAGTGAGGTGGAATCACCGGTGATAGGTGTGTACTCACTTGGGTCGTTCCTAGAGGTTCAACTTCCAGCAAGCCCTCTAAAGGTGACACAAACTTGGCTTGGATCCAAGGGTCTGATTTTCTTATTCTCTCAAAGAGAGAAGAGCATACTTATCTACCTCTTCACCTTACCCAAACACTCAAGACATATTCATCACCTAGCTAGTTTCACTCCACCAAATCCACAAGCCTTTGGGTTTCTGATTCTCTCAAAGAGAGAAGAGCATAATCCCCTAATAATTAGATGTGTTAAAGATCCACTAACTTGGTCTGATTCCCTAGGTATCCATCATTCTAACAACAACTGGGTTTCCATTTCATCCATGGGCATCACTTCCATGTAATGAAGAGCCTATTCCCCTACTTTGCTATCAAAACCCTTAGGAAATTTAAACGAAGCCCTATTTAAACTATGTGAATGAAAAACAGTAAACAAGCACAACATTTTTAATGTCTTTGACAACCATCCTGCAAGCAAACCGTTAGCAATTTTTTATGATCTTTGAAAAGTGACCTAAGACCACTGTTATGTTGTAGCATAAATCAGAAACATGAAATCAATAGCAGAAAGTAAATGTCGAAAAATGATAACAGTAAATTGCAGTATCTGAAAATTTAATGACTGTCTGTAAAACTTCGCGCAAGAAAGTATATGGTTGCACACAAGAAAGTGCAGGAACCTGCATGATAGAGTGTTTCCTCACGTGAGGTAATGCTACTAGGAGTAAAAGTTTGTGTGGCTCGACCTGAAAGTTTGCGCGAGATTCCATACCAGTGATGTACGGACGCACGGCAGAGTTCAAATTTCTATCAGAAAATTTTGAGAGTGAGGTCACAAATCATTTTTTCTACCCTATGGTAGGTGCCAAAATGTGTGTGCTTGAATGTGACCTCTTAAATTAGGCACAAACCCAACATATTCCTTACTCAATCATCGAATTCGCAAAGATGAACATGAATTGTCCATTTCACAAACTTGATTGAAGCGACCTGTTGCCTCCTATTTAGTTGGGGGTGTCAAATTTACTCTCAGAACGAGAGCCAACAACCATGACCATTGCTAAAATGGAGGATTTAAAGTATGAAAGATGAGAAAATTTCCATTAATCTATTAATGAGATGCAGATTTAATCTAGAATGAGATGCAGATTTAATTGAATTAAACTAGAACAATAATCAAATTACACTATCCATGAGAATGTAATTACACTAAATGAGATTTAAACTAAAATGCAACAAAAGCTATGAAATATGAAATAGGTGAGACAAAAATTAACTATAGTTTTGATGCTCTAAAAATGCTCCTTCCAAATGAAGAAAATGAGGTCCATAATATAGAACAACCTGAGAAGGGGATGAAGAGTTTCTTGAAAATAAACAGTTGACTCTTCATTTCCATGGAAGAAGGTGAGACAATTTTTGAAGGAATTATTCAATTAAAAGAATGAATTATTGCCACATGAGTGGCTTTTCATATGGAATTATGGAATTCCTTTTTGAGGATAATTCACTCAACTAAGTAAATAATTCTTTTAATTCCTTTTGATGTGTATTAGCTAAAGGGGGTGGAATTAATTTAATTTAAAAGCACTTAGGACTTTTAGAATTAAATTAATTAATCATAGGGATTTTTATCTAATAAACCTTGATAATTTAGGAATTAAATATAATGTGAGATTTATGCAAATTCAGGTTTTCTGCATTTGAGACCAAATCAATTAAAGTCAATTAGGAAGAGAATTTGCCTAGTACAATAGGACTTCAATGATGAGAAAATGCACCAAAATTGATTAAAATTGTAAGGTGCCAATTTTGGGGTGTTACACCCCTGGCCTACAATATTCTATTGGGGAGACCTTGGATCCACAAAATGCAAGATGTGTTGTCTACTTACCACCAATATATTAAGTTCCCACATAATGGGGTGGAAGTAACAATTCCTGCAGATGCTAATTATACTTGCAACAATATCAAGGTAGGTAATATGATTCCACATAACAAGGAAGCTATGGATGAGATTTCTCTCGAGACTACTAAGGACATGGTTATGAAAAGCTTTGGGCGGACCTTAAAACTTGAAGAAATAGGTATGGGATAATACAAGCTGGACATGACTCCGTCACTGACAGAATTACCAATATCACCAAGATCCTACAAAAAACCTTCATCATCATTCACACCTGCTGCATCTAAAGAGCCAGAAATCCATAAAGCAACTGGCATGGTTAAGGTATCCACATCTTCTTTAGATAACACGGAAGAACAAGCATTCTTGGACTGGCTTTACAAAGGAGAACCGATGGAAGCTGGGGTCAAAAATGTAGAAATATCCACAAAATAGTATGGTAAAGGATACGACCTCCTAAATCAAATGGGATACAAAGGAAAAAGACCTCTAAATGACATAGGAAGAGGTCTTATTTAACCTATACACATGGAATTTAGGAATACCAGAGAAAAAACAGGACTTGGTTTTAACAATCAAACCAAAAAACCTACTTCAAGAAAAAGCTTGGTCTCTGAAAAAGGGAGTGATGAAACAGAAGAGGTAGAACTAGAACAATGGTCCTATGAAATATTATTACATGTTGGCACAGAGAATCCTGACTATCAAGGAGAGCACTATGTACCAAACTTTGAAACACCACAAGATATTCACATACCTTTGTTAAAACAAGCTCCTATTCAAAAGATGTGAGGCATAACCAAAGATGATCCAAAGGTACCATTAATAGCAATGGCTACTGGAAGCACATCTTGACAATAGGATTCACATTCTAACTGGGGGCAGTTAGTCACAATCACCCATGTCCTTGATCTACCACACTTTGATCCACAGGTGGCTAATCAGGTACATCAAATAACTATTGTTGAATTCTTGAACAGGTCTAATGACGAGGCCACTGACTCTCATGATTATGAGTGGGATGAGTTATCTATCACCACAGAGGACATTGAGATAGATATGATTCACATGTTTGCAACTCCCTCAGCACCTCGAGAAATTTCTAAAACTACTCCCAACAACACTGATATTCCTGAAGCAGAGGAAGAGTTCCTTCTCCACATCATTGATGGAGAGACTGGTGCTTTCCTAAGTCTAGAAGAAGTTCAGAGGTGACAAGAAAGAAGCCTCCTTTTATGGAGAGATGAAGATGACAGTTCTACTGATGATTCACTAGAGTTTGGTCCACATATAACTAACAATGACCCTTTTAATGATGATCTATCTCTTATTGATCTAAACATCGAAGAATTTAACTTAATAGGACATGTCATGTTGGTTAATAGTCTTGACGCTAACATGATGTTGTCCTTTCCAAAATCTGACTCCTTATCCTTGATAAACCTCAACCTAATTGATTGGACTAGTGCAGATCCTACTCCTATCATGAACTTTCCCAATGACTACACCTTGGCTTGCTATCTCAATGCTTGTGAACCTTACCCTTCTTCCACCAATGCAAGGAGTGTGAACATGTCATAGGAGGATATCAAGTTTCTCAGTCAACAATTAAAAAATAAAAAGAAAAAGGGAACTGACGGTGAAAACCATGTTGTGGCAGTATCAAATCCTAAAAAGGTAAAAATAAATGACGTATCTAATGGTGAAAACCTCTCAGAGGCACCAAAAGATGAGATTCTTGGTATCCTCCCTAAGCACTTTCAAGAAAGGTCTTCAGTTCTGATAGAACAAACACAGCCAGTTAATTTGGGCACAAATTATTCACCTAACACAATCTTTATCAGAAGAGGAAAAGGTATAATTCACCAAGTTCCTGAAAGAGAAGAAGATCAACTTCGCATGGTCTTATACAGATATGCCTGGACTAGATCTTGAATTGATAATGCACCACTTGTTTATAGGTCCCGGTATCAAACCCATGAAACAAAAACTTAGAAAGATGCATCCTCATGTTGCATTTCTAGTAAAGGTGAAGCTAGAGAAATTATTAAAAGATGGATTCATCAGAGTCATTGCCTATGCTGGATGGATCTCCAATGTGGTCCCAGTATGTAAATCAGATAAATCTATTAGGATCTATATAGACTTCATGGATTTAAACAAGGCATTTCCTAAGGATGACTTCCCACTGCCTAATATTGACATGGTCATAGACCTCACAGCAGGCTACCAAATGTATTCACTAATGGATGTTTTCTCAGGCTATAATCAGATAAAAATTGCCCCTGGGGATTAAGATAAGACTGCATTTACATGTGCATGGGGCACCTTTTTCTGGAACATCATGCCTTTTGGGTTAAAGAATGTCGGTGCTACATATCAAAGAGCAATGACTACTATATTCCATGATATGATGCACAAAAACATGGAGGATTACGTGGATGACACCTTAGCTAAATCCAAAGAAAGGAGTACTCATATTGATGACTTAAGAAATATATTAGCTCAAATGGAACAATTTCAACTCAGGCTCAATCCAAAGAAGTGTGCCTTTGGAGTCCAATCAGGAAAGCTCTTAGGGTTTATTGATTTTGCAAAGGGAATTGAGGTAGATCCTGCAAAAGTCAAAGCTATACTACAGATGACTCCTCCACACAACATCAGTCAAATGAGGACATTACAAGGGAGACTTCAATCAATCGGGAGATTCATATCACAACTTGCTGATAGGGCACAACCCTTTACCAAATTACTACATAAAGGGGTCACCTTCAAATGGGATGAACACTGTGAAGCCAACTTCAGAGAATTAAAAGGGTATCTGGCTACTCCTCCTATTCTTATGGAACCCATTCATGGAAAGCCATTACTCCTATCTATTTTAGCTATAGCTACATCACTGGGAGTATTTCTAGCACAAGAGGATGAAACTAAGAAAGAAAGAGCTATCTACTACATTAGTATAACACTAGTCTCCTATGAGCTCAATTACAACATTATTGAAAAAGCATGCTTAGTGGTCATCTTTGCATCATATAAATTGAGACACTACATGCTCTCACATATAGTAAGGTTCATTGCTAAGATCGATCCTCTAAAGTACCTTTTGAGAAAAATAGCATTAACATGGCATCTGGCGAAATTGGTCCTCATTCTAAGTGAATTTGACATTGAGTATGTAGACAGAAGAGCTATTAAAGGACAAGTCCTCATAGATCAACTAGCTAATTCACCACTTCAAGATGATGAGCCTTTAAAAATTGAATTTCCTCATGAGACCATTATGCATCTAACTAAGTACCCGTGGAAGATGTACTTTGATGGTTCTTCCACGGAACAAGGCTCTGGCGCAGGAGTTCTATTCATAACTCCTCAAGGCTACAAGATACCCAAGTCTTACAAATTGATGTTTCCATGCATGAACAACATTTCTAAATATGAGGCACTGGTAAATAGTCTTAAGCTTTCCATAGAATGGAATATTGTAGAGTTGCACATGTATGGTGACTCCTAGCTCATTATCAATTAATTCAATGGATATTATCAGACAAAAGATGAGAATTTGACACCCTACAAGCAACTAGTTGATGACCTAAAGAAGTACTTCATCTTCATCACATTCCAGCAGATACCCAGAACAGAGAACAAAGCTACAGATGTCATGGCTACATTGGTGTCCATGTTACAATTAGAGGAACATCAATTCCGCTATGACTTCTTGGTGGAAGAACTATCCTATCCTACCTTTGATACCCCTGAATACCCAATAATATGTGCTTTAAACACCCCAGAACAATCTCAGTATGCTCATATTATTGCCTATCTAACTGACCAAACCATTCCTAATAATTTATCCAGAAATGAGAAAAGAGCCTTGATTAGGACAGCATCGTGTTATTTCCTCATAACTAATAACTTATATCGACGAGGTCTTGATGGTATGCTTCTTAGATGTTTAGAACTCAAAGAGTCTGATCACGTGTTAAAAGAAGTCCATGAAGGTGTATGTGGATCACATTCAAACGGCTTCTCACTAGCGAAGAAACTACTTAGAGTAGGCTATTATCGGCCTACCATGGAAAAAGATGCTATTCACTTTTCAAAGACATGTCATAAATGCCAGACACATGGAAATCTCATCCATGCTCCTGCTAGATAACTTGTACCTTTCATTACACATTGGCCATTTTAGCAATGGGCCTTTGACTTGGTTGGACAAATATATCCCAATTCTTCAAATGGACACAAGTTCATCATTATGGCCACTGATTATTTCATAAAGTGGGCCAAATTCGTGCTGCTAATCAAAGCCATTGGAAAATAGGTGGCTATGTTCATTATAAACTACATTATCTATAGATATGGGATACCCTCTTCAATTGTAACAGACAATGGGGACCAATTTAAAAATCAAGACATTGATGACCTTTGTGAACAAATCCACATCACTCAACATTGCTCCTCAATCTATTACCCTCAAGGTAATGGAAAGGCTAAGCCATCTAATAAGAATATTCTCAAGATCCTACACAGAACTGTGAGTAAGTCTAGTAGAGACTGGCGTCTACAACTAAATCTGACATTATGGGCCTATAGAACAAGCATCAGAACACCAATAGGAGCCATGCCATTTTCTCTAGTCTATGGCGCTGAAGTAGTACTACCTATTGAGGTTGAAATCCCATCTTTACGCATATCTTTACAAGGGCTTGCTACTGATGAGCAATACTGCATTGATAGGGTGAATTCTTTAGACCTACTGGATGAGCGTAGACAATAGGTGTTTGATCATCTAAAGGTGTACCAAGAACGTATGTCCAAAGGGTACAACAAGAAGGTCAAACCACAAAAAATTTAAGTGGGGGATCTTGTTCTAAAGGAGAATCCTAAGAACCAGCCCAATAGAGAACAGAAGGGAAAATTTGAACCTAACTAGCTGGGACCTTATGTTATCACTGCTACTTTTGGGACAGGGGCTTATCAACTCGCTACACCTGAGGAAGATGTTCTTCTAGATCCTATCAATACTCTAGATTTGAAGTGGTTCTACGCTTGATGTTTGGCTAGCAGAGCCTGTACAGTGAAATAGTTCTCAGAAAATACCAAAAAAAATTAGAAAATTGATCTTGAAGACATCCAAAAACAATGGAAAAAGTCCTGAAGAAAGGTATCCTTGGTGAAAACCTAACAAATAGGCACCTTGATACTACAAAAACATTCAAAATAGAAAAATAGCAAAAAAATTGAAAAAGAGAAAAGTGCCTTGATGACAACCTGGTAAAACAGGCATCCTAGTAGCAAAAAGAAGTTTTGCCAAGTGGTGAAAACCAGGCAATCAGGTGTCACTTGTATTTTTTGCTCTATCTATCAATATGTTGCTGATACTAGGCCTTCACAATTACACCTGTGCTAAATATTGACTTTGTTTCCTTACAACAATCTTATCCTTGCTTGGGATTTGTCTACATTTCTGTCTTAGGAAACACATCATTCTACACTGGAGGCTTCTCGATGCTTTCGCCAAACTATCACTTTGACGAAACAAGGGTGTATCTTTATGAACCACCTATCTAACACAAACATTGCACTAACATGAACAATGTTCCTATGACCTAGATTGAATTGCAAACAGGAGCAAAGTTATACACAGACATGGAGCACATATTTTCTTGATTTCCAATCGTTTGATTGATGAATCTATATTGCGCTTGAAAAATGAATCAATAGTATTTTTTAATACTACCTAAACATAGTTTGATCTTGGTTTGATTATAACTCTTTTATGTACCCATGATGTTTTCACTGGGGGCATCTAAGCAGTTATGAGTTTTCTTTGATTGATTCACGATTGATAGTTGTTATGTCTTTCGAGTTACTCCACGACATCTACGCAAAGAAAAAGAGTCACAAGGATGGGGGCATAACGTTTTCTTGGTTTTCTGCATATGGTGATTGTTCCAAATGATCCTATAAATTTCACCTAACTTGGATGTTTATGGTAAGAGTTGCCAACATGAGTGGATAGCCACATATATCTTGATCTTTGTTATGTGTAAACTATGGTGAGGTTGAAACAATTTCCTTGTATGTTTTCTAACTCAGATTCTCACTATGGTATACGAAGCATAATGTAGCCAAGAATATGAATTTTCAAGGTCATTACGGGTCCAATATCTTGCCTTACACAGATTTTGATATAGTAAAAGGAAGGTGACTATCTTGTCATCCTGGCTTCTATGCCTTGATGCCTAAGTCTATTTCTAACATTACATCCAAATAAAAATAGTATTCATACTTTCATAATATCAATGGGTATTAGTGATTGTTGTACTATCAGGTGGTATCCATTCCAAAAGTGCCCAATGATGATAAAATATTCCAATATCTGCAAATCAGTGACAGTCCTAAGAGTCTGCATATAGCTGCATTTAGAGGTTGCATGGTGCATTTTGAAAGAACAACATAAGGATTTGAGCTCAAAATCCTTTCTATTTTTAATTCATCTAAAATCCCAGATATTTGCATACCCATGCTTCCCAAAATCTCTGATCAATCGGTAACAAAACCGAACTCACATTTTAAACGTGATTAACTTGGTACTCATTTGTTTACTCTTAACACACACCCATTTATTCACTTCTTCTAATCCATTTTACTTAATCTAACCCTTCCATGCAAGTGATACGTTCTTTCAACAGAGGGATTTCATTCTTTTTTCCTTCGATTTCATTCCCGAGGGGGCATGATCACACTATTATCAATCAAATTTTTGCTTGAAACAACATTAAAATGACTTCATTATCAAACAAACTAGGGGCATGACAGTTTTATTGACTAAGTCAGGACTATTGGATAGAAAGCTTTGGTTCTCATAAGCTGGATATCTTGTGTTTCCTCATTTTTAAAGATTCTTACTAAGCTCCTGGAAGCTTTATACTGACTTTTGTACGACAACCAACTTTGGAATCAGTATTATCAATCTTTGGACGACAACCAAGTTTAGAATTGGTATTTTTAAGATCTTTTATTGATCTTTGGATGACAACCAAGTTCAAATTCAATTATATTAGTTTAGTTCAATCAAGTACGAGACTGATCTCATCAGGTATTTCATTCGATCATGAACGAAATTCTCAATCTTTCTAAAGTCAACATCAAAAACTTTCTTTGAATCAATGTGTTGCTCGCACATCAATTCAAAGAGGGGCAAATGTAACCACCTAGATTTGGTCTGCTCTGACCATAGACCCTATTTTCCCTAAGTGTGATCATACCCCCAATCATGTCTAGACAACTCTTCAATCGGCTCGCATAATTCATTCGAATCAGATTTAATCTCCTAAGTGATCTAATCACTTATTTACATTAATCACTTTAGCCAATCAAATCAATTCAATCCAATTTCAATCAATTCAAATCATACCTAGCTAAGGTAATTAATTTAAAAGGAATTAGTGAAATCCTAATCATACCTCATCACTTGCAAAATCAATCCCCTAGCCTAAATTTATTCAATTCGACTATAGTCCTAATTAATTATTACAAAGCAAATCAAAAGCTTAAATGATTAATTAAATCCCTATTATTGAGTGAATATGTTATTACAACAATTCATTTTATTAATATTCCCTCAAACCTAACCAATCTCAAATGTCAAACCATGAGTTCAAACTCATCCCAACCCCTTCATACATGCTAATTCTTCTTAATTAGCTAATTAACCCTAATTAGCTAATCCCCTCTCCACTCAGTCTCTCTCCTCCCATCTCTATCCCCTTAATCACATGCCTTAAGCCTTAAACCTAATCCTAAGCTACCCTTAAGCTTGTCACATTCCATTAAGGTGTGATTAGTAATTCAACCCTCCCCCTAAAGTCAAAGTTGTCAAGCTTGACTCTAAACCCTCACCCATGCTTCTTAAACCCTCACCCATACCTCATTAATGCCTTCATAAATGAAGCATTAATGGATCTTACACATTCTCTTCCACACTCTTAAATAATGAGTCTTACACCCTCATTAATGGAAGCCCTTCTAGAATCTTCTCCCCTTCCTCCATTTCTTCTATAAATAGGATGGATTTTGAGCTCAAATGGCCCTTCATTCTTGATTTTGCAAGCCCTTGCTTGGCCCTTGATTTTTGAAATAGATTGTTGTAATGCTCCTAATTTTGAAGAGTTGAAAGCATTATTATGATACTCATTTTCATATAGAGTTATATTGCATCATAGTTTTGATACTTTGTATTGTGATAATCTTCATTTCTAGAACTAATATGCATGTTTTTCAATTATTTAGATTACTTTTCATTTGAATCTTCCATTATTAGGTTGTATTTATCACTAGAATATGCATAATCTGAGGGCTATTATGTCATTTTTCATACTCCTAGATAGGAAGCAATAGATTGATTTTAGTGATTTCTATGTTTGCTAACCCCTTGTTTTCGCTAATGCAATGATCTATTGAAGTGTTGTGTCTCTCTTAACAGGTACAAAAATCACACACAGAAAGCACCAACATTCAGCCATCTCAGAATGTGATCTATTTCATGGAATTGTTTCTTCCTCTATGTATTCTATTATTTTATTTTAAATTATTTCATTTATTTTGTTTAATAAATTCAATAGTATAAGTTTAATATTTTGTTATTATGTTTTGTGTTGCTATATACCTTACATTAATGTTGTGATATAAATTTTTTGTTCATGCGAGAAGAAATGGAGAATATGATTAACTACTATTGCCTTATGTGCATTATAATTTAGTGCAACACCATGCACAGCAATATGATATTGGCGGTGGCTAGCAGTTTGGATATTTTGCCCAACAACAACGCCAGCAGTTTGGAAGTATGGTCTAGCGTCATACATGCCAATAGGGCAATCAAGGAAATCAAAATCATAGAGAACAACATATGATTGACTTAAAAAATACAAACGATGAGTATTGTTGCACTAATAAGGATTCAAATGATTTTCTGGAGAATATTTAAAGAGGTAATACATTTCAAATAACAGGCAAGTATTGAGGTAAGGATCTTACTTCATTGTTTTGACATTTTGAAGGTAAAATATTATTGTATTTCCCATGGTTTTATTTTTTACATTTTAAAGGGAACGCATATTATTTACAAAAGTCATTAATAAAATTAATATTTAAAATTATTTCCTCTTTATTTAATTTTGCCCTTAATTGAACATTCTGATTAATAGTTTTGATTTCTATTTGAGATAATTTTTGGTGTGATTGATTTTATTTTTCAAGTGGTCTGCTCTCAGAGAACGTTGGATTCTTGTTGTGTCTAGGTATGGACACACGTCCCCAATTGGAGCCACTGTTGACACCTGAAAATTCAGGCCCAAATATATACAAAATTATCAGGGAAGTAAAATATTTATTTTTATTTTTATATTATTTCCCTATTTTCAAAATTTAAATAATTAAAAGGGCCCTAATGATTTTTATTGTTCCATTTTTATATTTATGAGCAAAACTTAAATATTTTATTTCAATGTGTTAAATGCATTTATATTTTTTGAAATAAAAAATAATTATAAAAGAATAATAATAATGTTGGGCAAAAGGGCGGTGATCGAGAGTTGAACACTCAACCTCTCAAGCGAACCCCTTTTCCTCTCTACCTACCCATTCCCTCCCTAACTAGTTAGTCTAATGTTATTCCTTGAGAGGTTTTGGGATGGGAATTAATTAAGTACATTATGTTATTATTATAAAGGGAATTAATTACAGCATGGAAATAAATTCACATTTAAGCCCTTTGTTAATAATTTAATTATATTTTATTTTTGAATAAAAGGGCGGGGAGAGGGAGTTGAACACTCGACCTCTCGACCCGATCCTTTTAACTACCTAAATCTACCGCCTACACCCCCCCCTTAATCAATTGCTCTATTATATTCCTTTAGAACATGAGTTAGAGTGAAAAGATATAATTGGAACACTTTTACCCTATAGTAAATAAAATGGATATAATTGTGATTGATCTTTCACATTGATGCTTTGAGATATTTTTCTTTTACTTTGCATAGATATTTATTGATTTTAGGGTAATATTTATAAAAGGGGTGATAGGTTCCATTGAATGTATTTATTCCAAGGGAATTAATTTACCCTAAAAAGTGTAATATATTTACATTTCTCATAGAATGGAATTGTAAAAGGATATTTTTATTTTGAAATATACTCTTTTACCTTATGATTATTATTGAAAATATCTATTAAGGTAAATTGTAGAATTTTAGGGCTATAATTTCTTTCACATTTTGTTATAATGTTTTTTGGCTTATATTAGAACATTAATTTGTAAGGAGCATTATGACTAATGATGGATCCATTTTTGTGAAGTATATATCCAAATGATTAAATATATTTTATAATATAATGTTTTTTCCCTAATGTTAATATTTAAAAATCAATATTAGGGTAGATTTTATATATCATGTGAATAATGAATTTCAAATGATTCTTGCAGGAATATATTTGTCAATGTGATAAAGTATTTTCAAAAGGGATTATTCTTAACATATTTGACGGCAAAAGTATTTTACGGGATGAAGGAGAAAGATTATTTCAACAAAAGCATTAATGGAAGATTTGATTATTACATACATTAACCTTTTTTACATTTAATATTTTATATTGTAATTATATATTGTTGCAGTTAGTGATTAGATTTTGTTATAAAATGACATCTCGATCTGTAGCTTGTTTATATCCATTCAAAAATATATTAATATGGATACCAAGACCGAGATAGAGGGACATGAGAGATACATTTATAATAGGGGTGGAATTTTTCAACAATTGCAACTATGAACTCTTATGTACCAATTTTTCAACATCAATAAAGATAAGTGTCATTTGTTTTTATTTGTGGTTATAAGTTATATGTTTTCAATTAGTCTTTTGGATATTGTGTTTTATAGAGTGTTTTATTGTGTTAAATTCCCTGAATGTTATAACTCAAAATCAATATACAGTTTGAATATCAACTGAAAGATCTGCGAATCTTCCTTTGTTTTTGTCGGTCTCTTGAATAGAGTTAAATTCGATAAGACTAACTGTATAATCTGATGACATGTAATTGATTGAATATTTGAATATGTTAAATTGATGATCATGCAAGGCATTAAATTAGTTAATGTATTATATTGTCATTGATGTCAACTTGATATAATCTGTATGGTCATGGAAATACTGCCAAAGACTTCAAAGAACCAATGAATCAAAGGATATGCTATCAATAATGCATACAAGTCAAGTATTCACTAAGTGGCAGTATACACTGATGGAGTGCACACCGACGGTCAGAGTAAAAGAGTAGAGTCACAGTGTTACCCAATGAGCTAATGCACAACATTACTGACGAGCAGAGTTACAGTGTTGTCCGATGAGCAAAACACAATGTAGCCCGACGGACAAAATTTCAGTGTTTCCCGCCAGAGAAGACAAGGATAGAAATCATGACAACTGAAGTCACACTGACAGAATATTCAGTTATCACCAATGACTAACTGAAGTGTTGACCGACGGAATAGAGAATCCAAAAAATGACAAAATGCTTAGCTGTCAAGAAGATAAAGATAGAATCAATGAATACTTATCATTATTTTAACTATCTAGATAAAGCCGAAGATAAGTAAGTGATTTAAAGCTAATTTGTCCAGTTTGGAAGAAGATATCTTTGAGATAAAACTGGAGTTTTCTTTAAATCTATTGGCGAGAATTGTGGAACACGCCAAGAATCAAGAAAGCCAAGAAAAGGGGAAATCATGTCTATATAGAGACAAACCCAATTCATTACGAATGGGGGAATTAGGTGAGAAGAAAAAGAGAAGAGGAAAGATGCTAAAGAAAATTTGAAGGAGAAGAAAGTCTTCATCCAATCCTGATCAACAAGCTAAGGAAAGAGCTAGATTCTACAGACACCGACAAACAGTGAGACAAGCATCATAGAGCAAAACAGTGTGGAGTAAAGGTATAAGTGAGTATATTGATCAGAGAGGTAATGGACTTACAATAGATCTAAAAATCTGTAATTGAGTTGTATGTATGAACATATCATTAGTATTTTAGTTTAACCAATGAAGCATATAAGCCTCTTAACCGAGCAGGACTTAAAAGCCTTTTTCAATTGAGATACATCCCAAGGAGTATCAAAAATTTTGATCACAAAAGTAGCACTGGATATGCCCGATACCTATTGACAGGCCAAGTGAGTGTTTGATCAAGGATGGTAGCATTAGATGTCAGATACTAGTTGACAAACTATTTCTAAATCCTCTAACAAGGTCACACCTAATAGTGTGTTTGTAACCTTTAATAGGGTTGGCTCCTAACAGAGCTCACTTCAAAAGAGTGAAAATTTGGGGTACCGGTCCCAGTGGTTTTTTCCTTAACAGTGTTTCCATGTTAAAAGTCCATGTGTTATGTGTGTATGATTCATTTCTTTACTATTTTGTATTTTATATAGTTAATTCTGGATTGATCGGTATACTCTACATATTTACTGTGTTTCGGTAAATAGATGACTGCTTATGGGTAATCATACAGAAGAAAGATTTGCAAAGCAATCTGACAAGTAGAAATTTGATAAAAGTATTTCAAGGCATTCATCTTGTAGGACAAAAGATAACTAGAGACATAATTTATGGTTATAATATTTAAGGATTAATTTTTGAGGCCACTAATTCACTCACCCCCCCTCTCAGTTATTACTAACAATTGGTATCAGAGCTTGTGTGCTTAGAAGGAAGGTTTCAAGACCTAAGCTAAAGATCACAAGATGAATAGACGAGATGTGCCCAAGCTGAACAAAGATAATTTTTCTTCGTGGCAAAGCAGAATAAGACTCCACTCATCAGGTATTGGTAATGATGTTACTCGGTACTTACATACTGAATATGTGTTGCCCACAGGAGCACCAACGGTTGAACAATTGAGAGAGAAGCATGAGCACAACTGCATGATGATAGAGCTTGCTTCCTCACTCTCTGATACTGAATTTGAAGATGTCAAAACCTGCAAGACTGCAAAGAAGATGTGGGGCAAATTGGTACTTGTACATGGTGGTGACAAAAATGTTTTGAGAGCCAAGGTAGAAAGCCTTAGAGGAAATTTTAATGATCTCAAAATGAAAGAAAGTGAAAACATCACACAGTACAGGACAAGAATCAAAGAGGTAGTCAATGCTATTTGAAGAGTTGGAGGTGTACTAGAAAAAGATACAGTGGTAAGTAAAATAATAAGAACCTTATTGCCTAATTATGCTATTATAGTATTTTCCATTCAAGAAATGAGAGCAGTAGAAAATAGCAATGTTACTCTAGATAATTTAATTGGAAGACTGATTTCATTTGAGATGAATAATTTTGATAATAGTGTCTTACCAAACATAGAGTCTGCATTCAAAACTTCTATGAGAATAAGTAAATCAAGTCATAAAAACACTATGAGAAAAGATA
>MU227099.1:1584843-1601525 GCA_018584345.1 Thuja plicata
AAGATTCATCATTCAAATCCTAGATCTAGCCATCATGGTGGTGTGATCTTCCTTCAAGATCCTTGGTGCCTCTTCAAGACTCTTTCATAATCTCTTCAAAGTGGATTTCAAGCATACAATCATGGAGTTTTATGGTTCATATTGAGTTCATGCTTTCATATTTACATACTTGCATACATCCAAATTTCAATTACATATCTATTGAATATCATAGCTTCATCGTTAGATTCAATTCTACTACATGTTAGCATTCTACACTTTATTGATTTCAAGGTTAATTCCTAAATTGGGGTTTGACTAAGGCAAACCCCTCCCCCACAACAAAACAATCTCCTTTTTCTTGCAGGTACAAGTACAGAACAGTGGATTTGAGCCCAGATTTGGATACCCTTTTCGGCAAACTTTCAAGATCCGCGAACAAAGTCACTTTCAGATCTATGCAGGTCAAGGTCGACATTATTGGGTCAGGGTTGACATTTGTGGGTCAAGGTTGACCTTTTTCATAAGACAACATTGGAACAGAAAATGATTTCTGGGTTTTGTTCCTCTTTGCGTTTTGGTTTGGTATCAACTGTCAGTTTTTCCAGAAACTGTCTACAGACCTCAGAAAATAGCATTCTTTGATCTGCAATATTTCAAGGTTAGTGCATTTCTCCCATCACTTCAATTATAGTCATATATCATTCCTATACATCTAATTAACATAATTTAAGGTATTTCCTTTATTATTCTCCTTTCCAAATAGTTTCAATTCATTTGTGCATTAACCCTTCTCTTGGGGTTGATCAACTTGGATCTCCCATTTGTGCATTTGGGAATTGAAAAGGAACATCTTATCTTCTCCTTAATCACAATTGCAATACATAATCAATTCAATTAAATCAAGGTTAAAAGAATCAAATACAATCTATGTAATTCAAAGAACAATCTACACCTTACATTTCAAGATAATCAATTCACAAACAATCTATAAATCAAATCAATCATTTCTATACCTTATCTATTTTAGTAACACAATCCAATTCCAACACGTTACATTTTAATCAACTTTTTTCAATTCCAAGTGTTATATTTTATTTTACATTTTGGTAACATCCATTTCAAGTGTTACAATTATATTTTTCTGATGGATATACAATTGCTTTGAAATGCATAAATACATTGTCTTTTGAGATTATATTGATATTTTAAAAAAGTATATAATCTTTATATGTCTTGGAAACATGATATTTTTACCATGTGCTTGATATTGATAAATAATATTTGGGTAATTATTATTCCTTTGAAATAGTATTTATTAATTAATATATACTTTGTGAAGGTAAAATATTTCTAAAGAGGATTAAAAATATAAATAAAGTTTGGATCACATTAAACCCTAATTAATTTATTATGGTTCCTGATTAATTTATTTTATGTGCAGGAATTTTTCAAGAGAGACGTTATAAAAAATTTGAGAATGACATGAAGGAATATTCCATGAGGAGCATTTCAAGACAACTTTGTTGAAATTGATTTATTAATTAACCCTCAGATGGTTAATGTTTTATTGTAATATATTTATTATGTTTCAATTGTTGATTTAGGGATTAGGTTTTAGTTTTGAATAGACGCATTAGTCTGAAGTGTGTATGCATCCCTAAAATTTTATAAATATGGGATACCAGGACCAATGTGGGGGACATTACAGATATATTTACAGTAGGGGTAGAATTGTTCAACAACTGCAACTATGAACTCTTATGTACCAATTTTTCAACATCAATAAAGATAAGTGCCATTTCTTTTTATTTATGGTTATAAGTTATATGTTTTCAATTAGTCTTTCAGATATTCTATTTTATAGAGTGTTTCATTGTGTTAAATTCCCTTAATGTTATAACTCAAAATCAATATACAGTTTGAATATCAACTGAAAGATCTATGAATCTTCCTTTGTTTTTATCGGTCTCTTGAACAGAGTTAAATTCGATTAGACTAACTGTGTAATATGGTTTGAGTTATATTTTGAGTGGAAGCCCTTGAGATGATAGTCTTGTCTTATTAAAATAGGGTTTTTAAAACTGTCTCTGATCGTACGTAGGATTGAAAGTTTTCGGACTCCATAGCCCGAGTATTTAGAAGGCACTGATCTAATCATTATTTGGAAATTGTCATTTGGTTCATACTTTGTAGTTTGTAAATAATTTAATCATTTTTTCAAAGCATTACAATTATAATTCTTAGTGGTTATCCAGTTTAGTTTAAGCTTTACATATTAGAAATTATCAGGAGATTTGTTGTTTTCCTCCAGGGATTATTCATCACCTTGGGAGGAACTTTGTTTGTTTGTGTACGCAGTTGTGCGACATAGAAAATTTGCTAGTTCAAACTTAAATTAGGCCTACCAACCTTGGCTTGATTAAGCCAAAATTGCAGAGGTATCAAGTGATGCATCACCATTATACCTGTCAGTTGGCCAAAAGTGAATCCATCATTTTTGGGCACCAACACAATGATTACAGTCATGTATGTAGATACAGTGATATACATGATAGTTTCCATTTTTTTTTTTATCTTTGTGCTTGTTCTCCTGATGATTGTCTATACCTCTTGAATTTGTTTAGCCCCGTTGCACTACTAGATCATTCAAAGTTTAGAAATTTGCAATTTAAAGTTAACTCTTTAAATTTAAATGGGATGCAACAAGGAGTACCAAATGATGAAGATCATAAGCCCACAATACAACAACAAATTTGTTGAAACAAATTAATTTTGATGATACTCCTTGTTATTTTCCATTTAAATTTAAAGATGTTGAACTTTAAATTGAAATCCTATGATTACCTTACATTTTTTAATTTTTTATACCTACTTTTTGCTTGGTATCATTTTGTTACATGTAATATGTCTATACCTCTTGAATTTGTTTAGCCCTCTTGCACTACGAAATCATTCAAAGTTTAGAAAATTGCAATTTAAAGGTAACTCTTTAAATTTAAATGGAATGCAACAAGGAGTACCAAATGATGAAGATCATAATCCCATAATAGAACAACAGATTTGTTGAAACAAATTAATTCTGATGATACTCCTTGTTCTTTTTCATTTAAATTTGAAGATGTTCAACTTTAAATTGCAGTCCTATGATTACCTTAAATTTCAAATGTTTATACCTTGTTTTTGCTTGCCATCATTATGTTACATGTAATATGTCTATACCTCTTGAATTTGTTTAGCCCTATTACATTAGGAAATCATTCAAAGTTTAGAAAATTGCAATTTAAAGTTAACTCTTTAAATTTAAATGGAATGCAACAAGGAGTGCCAAATGATGAAAATCATAATCCCACAATACAACAAATTCATTGAAACAAATTAATTCTGATGATACTCCTTGTTCCTTCCATTTAAATTTAAAGAGGTTCAACTTTAAATTGCAATCCTATGATTACCTAAATTTCAATTGTTTATACCTGCTTTTTCCTTGGCATCATTCCGTTACATGTAATATGTTTATACCTCTTGAATTTACTAATTGATGAACTATAACTAATTGAATGTTTGAAGATAATAAGTTGATGATCACCGAGATGCAAAAGTGAATGCAAGACATTAAATCAGTTAATGTATTGTATTGTCATTGATGTCAAATTGATATGTTTTGATTGGTCATACACATATTGTCATAGACTTCAAGAGCTAAAGAGACAAAGTTTATATTATCAATAAAACATAAAAAGCCAGTATACATTGAGTGACAGTGTACACCGAGTGACAGTAAACATCGGCAGACAGTGCACACTGATGGACAATATAAACTGAGCATTGCAGTAACCAAGCAAATGTTACCAAGTAGTTCACAGTGTATACCAAGCACCACAGTAACCGAGCAAGTGGTTACCGAGCAAGAGCATAATTGGAGTGGTCACCGAGTTAACTAAAGTTGTTACCGAGTGTAACTAAAGTCAATGACCAAGCTAACTGAAGTTGATCACCGATCAGACCTGAAGATAAAGAATGACAAAAACACTTAGCTGGTAGGAGCTATATTTAGATTTACTAGTTGATTGCTTTATTCTTATCGATCAGTTGAACTAAAGCATGGAAGAGATTTAAAGCATAGTTATCAAGGAGAGATTTGTAGAATAAAATTGAAGGAGAGCTTCACGGATTAAAGCAAGCATGAAGAGATTTACAGATCAAGAAGTGATCTACAACAAAAACAAGGAAGATTAAAGTGGCTAAATCATGTCTATATAAAGAGATAAGTAATTCATTATGAAAGGGAGGAATGTTGAATATAATTTTGATGAAGATAGAAGTCTTCATGTAGATCTGATCATACCGGCTAAAGAACAGAGCCAAAGAATTCTGCAGACACCGAGCAACAAAGGACAGAGCATTCACCGAGTAAAAAGAAGAAAGAAGGGGAGAAAAGGAATTGAAGATAACATTGATTAGAGAGGTATTATTGGACTAACAATAGATCTAAAAATCTACAAGTTAAAGTTGTATTATTGAACAGATCATTTATTGTTTCAGTTTAACCATTGATTTAGAAAAATCTCTTAACCGAGTGGGATTTAACCATCCTTAATGTATTGAGATACTCAAGAGTATCAAAAGCTTTTCTTGTTGAAAACATAGTGAATCTTAGGTCAAAAAGACAAACTGTTAGTTTTTAATCCTCTAACAAGGTCACACTTAACAATGTGTTTGTAACCTTTAATAGGGTTGGCTCTTCACCAAGCACACTTCAAAAGAGTGAAAAATTTGGGTTACCGGTCCCAAGTGGTTTTTCCCTCAACAGGGTTTCCATGTTAAAATCCATGTGTCAAATGTGAATTTCTTTCATTGCATTGATAATTTACTTTACACATTAATAAAACTAGATTGGTTGGTAAACACTAAGTTTAATTGCTGCTACTCGGTAAAGGCTAGAAAAAGATAAACAATATATATTACCGAGCAGTATATATTTGTTAGAATTACATAATGCATACATCTTGATGCACTAAAAGATAACTAGAGGATATTATATTTGTGATATAAGTTTTGGTTGGATTATTGGAATCAATTTTAAGGCCACTGATTCACCCCCACCCCCCCCACCTCAGTTATTCTAATAATTGGTATTAGAGCTTTGGTGCTTGGGAGAGAGTTTAAAGACTTGAGATAAAGATCACAAGATGAGTAAAAGGGATGTGCCTAAGTTGAACAAGGACAACTTTTCATAATGGCAAATCAGGATACTTGGATATTGAATATGCTGCACCTACTGGACCTCTGACTGTTGATCAATTAAGAGAGAAATGTGAACACAACTCTATGATGATAGAACTTGCTTCTTCACTATCTGATGCTGAATTTGAAGATGTCAAATCATGCACCACTGCAAAGAAAATGTGGGACAAACTCAAGCTAGTACATGGAGGAGACACCAATGTGCTGAGAGCTAAAGCTGAAAGCCTAAGAGGAAAGTTTGATGACCTAAGAATGAAAGAAGGAGAGAACATCACTCAGTATAGTAGAAGAATCAAAGGAGTTGTTAATGTTATTTGTGGAGTAGGAGGAGTACTTGAGGAAGAAATAGTTGTAAGTAAAATTTTGAGAACCTTGCTGCCTGTTTATGCTATTAGAGTATCTGTAGTTCAAGAAATGAGAGCAGTAACAAATAATAATGTTACTCTTGATAGTTTTATTGGTAGACTTATTTCATTTGAGATGAACAACTATGACAACAATGTCTTACCAACTATTGAGTCTGCATTCAAATCTTCTATGAAAATAAGCAAATCTAGTAATAAACACACTATGAGAAATGATAGTGAAAGTGATAGTGATTAACAAAAACTTGATGAAATTTAAGTACTAATGGCTAGAATATTACATAGAGGTAAAGGAAGATACAAAGGTAAATTGCCATTGGTTTGTTTTAATTGCAAATAAATTGGGTATTTTGCTGCTAGATGCCCTAACAAGAGAAAGGATGAAAGAAACAATGACAAATCTTATGAAAAGAAGTTTGACAGAAGTGATGACCGAGACTACAGAAGTAACCGACACTCTAAAAGAAGAGATAATCGAGACTATAAGGACAAAGGCAAGAAGGCTTGTTACCTAGTTGAAAACAAAGCTGAAAATATTGACATCAAATCTGATGAAGATGTTGAGGTAGTATTTGTTGCTATGAAGGATGATTCAGACATAGAAGAAAGGTATGTTGAAACTGCACTTATATCTAAAGTTAGCAAAAGTGATGTCTGGATTATTGATAATGGTTGTACTCACCACATGATTGGAGATAATGAAAAGTTTGAAACTTTTGAATATTATAATGGTGGATCAGTTAAGATGGGTAATGACTCACCTTACCCAGTTGAAGGAAAAGGTACCATCATGTTGAATAATATGATCAGATGTGAAAATTCATATTGGGTAAAAGGACTTAACTATAATTTGTTGAGTGTTTCACAACTGAATAATACAGGTCACCGAGTTGCATTTGAGAACAAAAAGGCAAAGATCTATAATGGAACATGAAAGTTGTTCGGTACTAGTGAACAAACAAAAGGTAATCTATTCTAACTTGGTGATATTAAGACCACTTGTTTATTGGCTAGAAATGAAGACTTTTGGTTGTGTCATAAAATGTTAGGTCATGTAAATTTTGACAACATGGTAAGGATAAGCAAGAAAAAGAAAAGTAAGAGGCTTACCAAGTATGTCAAAGGTCGACCATGTTATGTGCAAGAATTGTCAAAAAATAAAAATGACAAAGTCTATTTTCAAGAGGAAAACCTACACATCTAATGCTATTCTAGAGTTAATCCATACTGACTTATGTGGACCAATGAGAACAAAGAGCTATTATGGTGATAGATACTTCATTCTATTTGTTGATGACTATTCTAGGATTATGATTGTTATGTTCTTAAAAGAGAAATCTGAAGCATTTAATATGTTCAAATGGTATAAAGCTAAAGTTGAAAAACAAAGTGGAAAAGAACTGAAATGTTTAAGATTAGATAGATGAAGAGAATTTCTTTCTGATGAATTCACTAACTTTTGTAATGAGCATGGGATTACAAGAAAGGTTTTTGCACCGAGAACACCACAGCAAAATGGGATTGTTGAAAGGAGAAATAGATCAATTGTTGATTGTGCCAGAACATTGATGATTGAAAAATGCATCACACAAACATTCTGGAGAGAGGCTATAAGTATTGTTGTCTATACACTAAACCAAGTTCAGTTGAAGAAAGACACCAATAAGACACCTTATGAGCTATGGTATGGATACACACCAAATGTGAGCTACTTTAGAATTTTTGGAAGTCAGTGTTATATATTGAAAGATGGTAGAAAAGGGAACTTGACTCTAAAAGTGATGAAGGAATATTTCTAGGATATTCTACCAAAAGTAAAGCTTATAAATGTCTTAACAAATCTTCTAACAAAATTATTGAAAGTGCAAATGTTAAAGTGGATGAATTTGCTAAGAAAAATGATGAATAAAGCAGAAAGGAACTAGAAGATTACAACATATTTGTCTACATTGAAGAACCTAATACTCTGCCTGAGCAACAGTGTAACGCTACTGAGCAACAGAACAGTGCAACCGAGCAACGGGCTGCACACACTGAGAATCAAGAAAATGATCACAATGTTGAACTGAGTGATGAAGATCAAAATGAAGGTCAAAACGATGATCAAAATGAGGAATAGAGATCTAAACCTGTACTTTCTAAATATGTTAGAAGACACCATCCACAGGACCAGATCATTGGAGACAAAATAGCTGGAATGAGAACAAGAAGTAAGTCACTTAACACTAGATGTTTGATTTGTGATTTTGAGCCTAAATTTTTTAATACTGCACTTGATAATCAAGAATGGGTTAGTGCAATGAATGAAGAGATTGAACAAATTGAGAAGAATAAAACATAGACATTAGTACCTAGACCGAGTGACAAAAATGTCATTGTTACCAAATGGATATTCAGCAACAAATTGAATGAGAATGGAGAAGTCACAAGGAACAAAGCAAGATTGGTATGCAAAGGGTATGCACAAGAATAAGGTATTGACTATGGAGAAACCTTTGCACCCATTTCTTGACTAGAAGGAGTGAGAATTCTACTTGCTTATTTTGCTTTCAAAGGATTCAAAGTATACCAAATGGATGTCAAATCTGCATTTCTAAATGGAATACTAGAAGAGGAGGTATACATTGAACAACCTAAAGGGTTTGTTGATCCTAACAAGAGGAACATGGTTTATAGACTACACAAAGCCTTGTATGGATTAAAACAAGCACCGAGAGCATGGTATGAAAGACTTCACTCTTGTCTCATTAGTATTGGATTTGTTAGAACAAGTGATAACAATAATCTATATTTGAAAGGAGATACTGATGATAAGATTTTGATTGCTGAGATATTTGTTGATGATATCATATTTAGAGGTAATGATATGCTATGCAAGTCATTTGTTGATGAAATGAGCAAATGATTTGAGATGTCAATGTTTGGAGTGATCAAAAATTTTATTGGCCTACAGATTCTACAACATGATGAAGGCATCTACATCAGACATTCCAAATACATCAAAGAAGTTATGAAGATATTCAAGATGGAGGACTCCAAACCAATTGGAACACCTATGACAACCAGATGCAAATTGACAAAGGAAGACAAAAAATCAAGGTAAATTAGACCTTATACAAATCTATGATTGGAAAACTAATGTATGTTGTACACACTAGACCAGATATAACACATGTAGTTGGTATAGTTGCAATATTCTCTGTTGATCCTAAGGAATCACACATGATATTGTTAAAATAATTATGAGAAATCTGAAGACTACCAAAGACTATGGTTTGTGGTATAATAAAGAAAGCAAATTTGAGCTAAAAGTTTATACTGATGTTGATTGGGCTAGAAACATAGATGATAGAAAGAGCACAACAGGACGAGCATTCCTTATGGGTGACAGACTTGTCACATGAATAAGTAAAAAGTAAGGATGCATATCACAATCAACTGTAAAAGCAGAATATGTGGCTAATGTTGCAAATTGCTCTAACATTGCATGGATCAAGCAACTACTGAAAGGTATGAATGAAGAAATTCTTGACCCAGTAATTATCTATTTTGATAATACAAGTGCTATCAACATTTCAAAGAACCCTATGATGCATGCTAAGACAAAGCACATAGCTATTAAGTATCATTACTTGAGGGAATAAGTATAAGAGAAAGAGGTGATACTAGAATATGTACAATCCAAAGAACAATTAGTTGACATATTCATAAAACCATTGCCAAAAGATACATTTGAGTACCTAAGGAATAGACTAGGCATTCGACCCTTGTCTACTAGTCACTAAGTTGACTAGGAGGCTGCATAAGCCTACACATTAACAGAAGATCAATCATGTTGATGCAAGCTGAGATATGGACCATAATGACATATCAATACAAAAGGTACTTATCTGAACCACACAAGAGAGATAGTGTTGGCTACTACAGAGCTATATTGCTAATGGAAAGGAGATTCAAAGATATATTTTTGTTTGGAATTGTTGTCAAAGGGGGAGAAGTATTCAATGAAATATCTATCATGATCATACAAAGGGAGAGAGATTAAATGAAATATCCAATGATAAGGGAGAGAAGAGAAATATCCATCAGGGAAAAGAACATCAGTCAAAGGAAGAGAAAATATCAGAGAAAGAAAGAATCAAAGAAACAACCATCCATCTAAGGGAAAGAATTGGACAAAGTTAACATTGCTTAGCTATCCAGAAAAGGGAGAAAAGATTCTACAAGAAAGAGAGAGAGATAGAAGCAGAAGACAAAATTGCTACACCTATCCATTGAAGGGAATGAAGAAAGGGAAAGTACTTAGCAAGAATCAAATCTAAGCTACAAGAGCTTACCGAGATTCAGGTATTTGAATTAGTTATAGAACAATATGTTTGGTATGATATGGCACATTTCATATTGTGTTGCCATTAATGCCAAAGAGAGAGATTGATGAACTATAACAGATTGAATGTTTGAATCTAAAATAAGTCGATGATCATCGAGATGCAAAAGTGAATGCAGGACATTAAATTAGTTAATGTATTATATTGTCATTGATGTAAACTTGATATGTTTTGATTGGTCATAAACATATTGTCATAGACTTCAAGAGCTAAAGAGACAAAGTTTATGTTATCAGTAAAACATAAAAATCCAGTATACACCGAGTGACAGTGTACACTGAGTGACACTAAACACTGATGGACAGTGCACACTAACAGACAGTATAAACTGAGTATCGTAGTAACTAAGCAAACGTTACCGAGCAAGTGTCACCAAGCAATTCACAGTGTATACTGAGCACCGCAGTAACCAAGCAAGTGGTTACCGAGCAAGAGCTATTTACCAAGCATAACTGGGGTGGTCACCGAGTTAACTAAAGTTGTTACTGAGCGTAACTGAATTCAATGACCGAGCTAACTGAAGTTGATCACCGATCAGAACTAAAGATAAAGAATGAAAAAAACACTTAGCTGGCAGGAGATATATTTAGATTGACTGGTTGATTGCTTTATTCTTATCAATCAATTGAACTAAAGCATGGAAGATATTTAAAGCATAGTTATCAAGGAGAGATTTGTGGAATAAAACTAAAGGTGAGCTTTACGGATTAAAGTAAGCATGGCAAGCTTTACGGATCAAGAAGTGTTCTATGACAAAAACAAGGAAGATTGAAGCGGCTAAATCATGTGTATATAAAGAGACAAGTAATTTATTATGAAAGGGGAGGAATGTTGAATATAATTCTGATGAAGATAGAAGTCTTCATGCAGATATGATCATACCAGCTCAAGAACATAGCCAAAGAATTCTACAGACACCAAGCAACAAAGGACAGAGCATTTACCGAGAAGAAAGAAGAAAGAAGGGGAGCAAAGGAATTGAAGAGAACATTGATCAGAGATGTATTATTGGACTAATAATAGATCTAAAAATCTACAAGTTAAAGTTGTATTATTGAACAGATCATTTATTGTTTGAGTTTAACCATTCATTCAGAAAAATCTCTTAACCGAGTGGGATTTAACCATCCTTAATGTATTGAGATACTCAAGAGTATCGAAAGGTTTTCTTGTTGACAACATAGTGAATGCTAGGCCAAAATACAAATAATTAGTTTTGAATCCTCTAACAAGGTCACACTTAACAGTGTGTTTGTAACCTTTAACAGGGTTGGCTCTTCACCGAGCTCACTTTAGAAGAGTGAAAATTTTGGGTTACCGATCCCAAGTGTTTTTTCCCTTTACAGGGTTTCCACGTTAAAATCCATGTGTCAAATGTGTATTTCTTTCATTGCATTGATAGTTTACTTTACACATTACTAAAACTGGATTGGTCAATAAACACTAAGTTTAATTGTTGCTACTCGGTAAAGGCTAGAAAAAGATAAACAATATATCTTACCGAGCAGTATATAGTTGTTATAATTACATAAGGCATACATCTTGATGGAATGAAAGATAACTAGAGGATATTATATTTGTGATATAAGTTTTGGTTGGATTATTGGAATTATTTTTAAGGCCACTGATTCACCCCCCTCCCCCTCTTAGTTATTCTTATATTTACTTTATGGAAAGCAAGTGTAGGCGATGTCGTATATGGAACTCATGATGAGCATGGATGAGAGTGTTCAAGTGAGCCAGATATCTTCTTCTTTGAAGAAGTTTATATGGACACGAGAAATGGAATGCAAGTTTCTATACTTGCTCCATGAGAAAGTTCAACTCAGAAGAAAAAGTGAAGGGGGATTAAAAAAAGAAGTGTGAACTGTCATTGAGAGGTGGTTCAATGAGAATATGAACATCAATATGTCAAAGGAAAATTTCAAGAACAAGTTGAAAACCTAGAAGCGAGGTTATGGGGTTATGAAAGAGTTGAGAAATATGAGTGGTTTTGCATGGAATGAGACTACTCAATGCATGGATACTGATGAGAGGGTTTAGGAGGAGTTATTGAAGGTAACATTCTCTATCTAATCTTTATATTTAAGTAATATTGACTTTTTATTAAGTTACTAATGAAAGAAAAAGAACATAATTCATTCATTATTCCTACTTGCAGAGAAAAGAATTCAAAAATGCTATAATGTATAAGACGTAACCCTTCCATTACTTCAATGAATTAGCCTTCATTGTGGGTAATGACATAACTGAAGGTACCGCAACTATAATGACTCAAGAGATAGAAGAAGACCACCCTATGGATGAGGGTCTTGATCAAGATTACTTAGACAATATTGATATCGGTACAACTCTTGAGACTACAACTGGTTTGAATGATGAGATATATCATTACAATCAATCTTGTGCAAGTAGTAGAAAAAATCCTTCAACTTCATCATCAAGGACGGAAAAGAGGAAGAAGGCAAGCATGGCTAGTTCCTAGGATGTCATATGTGGAACTATCAAAAAACTAAAAGAGGGCCTCATTGCGCCTCAACTTATCAAAGTTGATAAATCTGATTTGGATAATGTTTTAGATAGTGTGTATGACGCCTTGAAAGACATCCCTAAAATGAGTCAAGGTACCATGTTGAGGTCATACGACACTTTCCTGGTTGAACCTGAAAGATCCAAAGGGTTCCTGAGAATGAGTGAAGAGGAGATCTAGTCGAGTACATTCAAATGAAATTTGGACAACTCTAGTTTATTTGGTGAATGTTTATGTCTTTAATTTCAAACATTAGAAAGGTTAAACATAGTTTTTAATTGTCAAGGTTAGCCAAGATACTTATCATATCAGCAACATACAATTGATAATCAATGCTTGACATTGGTTTGTTATCATAATATTTGTATAGTGTTATAATGCTTATACAATTGACATTTGCTGATATTACTGTCTAATGGATGATGATTGTATATTGTTCATGATTGGAATCATTTGTTCCATGTTAGATGTCTATACCGCTTTAATTTTTTAATCTTGTTACGTTAGGAAATTTAAATGAGATACACCAAGGAGTACCAATTGATGAAGACCAAGCAAAGTATCAGAACTAACCATTATTTATATATGTTGATATTATTGTCAATTATACATGATCAATTACACTTGATCAATTATACTGTTGTCATGCTCTTACTCAAATCATCTGTTGTAATGGAAAAATTTTATAATTCCACCTTTTTAGTTCTTAAAAATTACTATCATATCTTACACGTGTTGATATTACTCTGTACTAGATGATGAGTGTATATTGTTCATGATTTGTTCCATGTTATATGTATATACTATTAGGAATAGTCCCAAGAGATAACTGAGAGGGGGGTGAATCATTTATCTACTAGATTCAATTCTTTTTCAATTAAGTATAGAATAAATTTAAATATAAACTCAACAGGATATCACAGAATTGAATAACACAATTTTGGTCACGGGGAAAACCAAAATAGGTAAAAACCCCGGTGGGCATTAGCACCCACAAATAACTATACTAGTTTATAATGATCCTTGTTAGAAGATCTTGCAACCCTATTAGGAGTTGTTATTTGCAATGTAATAAGTACAGAGACCTGGTCAAAGGTCGAACCCTGTTAGGAGTCTTTTACAGATAACTCTGTTAGGGGTGAGGACACACTATCCAAGAGCTGACTGCTCAAATGATGAAGGCTAAAACCTTCTAAAAAACATATATACACTATATCTGATAATAAAATGTTAAGTAGACTTGTTTTCTTGATTAGTTCCAGTGAATTTTATTCTTCATCTATTTCTTCACATAGATCTTTAATTGTATAACATTCTGCTCTGCTTTGTCTTTTCTTTTTCACTTCATTTTTGACACTTAGCGATTAAATTTGAACTATTATATATATATATATATATATATATATATATATATATTCACCAAGGGTAAGGTCACAATGGATGTAGGAAACACTTTAGAAACTTCCTTATCAACTTAACTAATCACGCAATCAAAGTTAGGACCATGCAACTCAAACTAAATGGACGCGACGCTTCATAAAGTCGGCTCCACCAAATTAACTCCAACATCACTATTTTGATAAAGCACATTTGACACCTTTGCATAATCATCATTAGCACATACCTAAACATGAATACAAACATGCATATCCCAAAGATAGGCACAACTCAAGAAACAATGTAATTACGTCGGCTCTTCACAGATAACCTCCAGAAACTATAACTGCCATAACTGATTAATATAACTCAACTGAAACTTCATCTCTAAATTGGTGTGAATGAACATAGCATATAGAACATGTATACACCATGGAAATAAACACACATAGCTCCAAAACATTTGTACTGATAATTTCATATAGGACACCGTTGTATATTATATATTGTCATCAATGACAAACATACAATCAACTATTTGCACAGAAGCAAATCTCCAACAATCTCCCCCTTTGACATTGATGGAAACATATGATATCATCAATTCAAAGTTTCTTCCTTGCTTTTACAATCTTCTCAATATCCTCATCAAAGGTTCCTCTTCACTACTGCTACTCCTCTGACTGTGTTTTCATTTTCATGACTATATACTCCCCCAAAGTATATGTTCCCCCTTACTATATACTCCCCCTTTGACATCAATGGCAAAGGGTGCCAAACACCACTAAGCACAAGTACTACTCTAGAAGTAGAGTAGTCAACCATTCACCAGTCACTAAGGACTGATGTTCTTGCTGTGAATCCTAATTAGACTCAGGAGAGGGAATTACTCCCAGCTTCTCCTTGAGATACTAAAAGTATCTTTTGATAAAGGCTTTGTAAAAATATCTGCTAACTATTCTTTAGTGCTCACATAATCCAGCTTTACTTCTCTGTCTGCAACTTTTTCTCTTAGAAAGTGGTATTTGATCTTAATGTGTTTTGTCTTTGCGTGCATCACAGGGTTCTTTGGCATATTGATAGTGCTAGTGTTATCACAGTGGATAACAATAGGATAATCAATATGAATACCAAAGTCTTTAATCATCTGTTTGATCCAAACAATTGTAGAACAATTCAATGTTGCAACTACATACTCAGCTTCTGTTGTTGACTAAGAAATACAATTCTGCTTTTTACTTGTCCAAGTAACCAACCTGTCTCCAAGAAATACTGCTCCTCCTGAGGTACTCTTACTGTCATCAACACAACCTTCCCAATCTGCATTTGTATACACATGAAGTTGTACATTCTCTAAGTTAGGATACCATAAACCATAGTCTATAGTTTCCTTTAAGTATCTGAATATTCTTTTTATTGTCATTAAGTGGTTT
The DNA here is from genome assembly GCA_018584345.1 of Thuja plicata. Lineage (NCBI taxonomy): Eukaryota > Viridiplantae > Streptophyta > Pinopsida > Cupressales > Cupressaceae > Thuja > Thuja plicata. Next base: position 1,600,163 of record MU227099.1, read on the forward strand.
TGTTTCGGTTCAGCTGCAAATCTTCCAACAATGCCAACTGGATTAGAAATATCAGGTCTAGATTGAGTAAGATATATGAGTTTTCCGATCATAGACTTGTATAGAGTCTTGTCAACTGTTGTGGAATCATCATCTTTAGAAAGCTTGCTTCCTGTTATCATGGGGGTGCTCACTGGTTTACAATATTCCATTTTGAAGGTTTTTAATATCTCCTTCACATACTTAGACTGATTTATGAATATGCATTTGTCTGTTTGTTTTACATTTAGTCCCAAAAAATATTTGATAGGTCCAATCATGCTCATTTCAAACTCACTTTGCATCTCTTTGGAAAATTCTGCACTAAGCTTGTCATTACCTCCAAAGATAATGTCATCAACAAAGATAGCAACAAGTAATAGTTCATCAGGTGTCTCTCTCATGAGTAAGTTGCAATCTATTGTCCCCTTTTGAATCCTATCTTGGTTAAGTAACCATCAAGTCTCTCAATATACCAAGCTCTTGGGGCCTGTTTAAGTCCATAAAGGGATTTCTTTAATCTGCATACCATGTCTAGTTTGTCTGATAGATTAAATCCTTCAGGATGTTCTCTGTAAACTTCTTCTTTCAAGTCACCATTCAGAAAGGCCGACTTGACATCCATCTGATATACCTTAAAGTTCTTGAATGTTGCATAGGCCAAAAACAACTTGATAGCTTCAAGTCTGCTTATAGGGGAAAATGTATCAGTGTAATATATTCCTTCTCTCTGTGCATATCCTTTACATACCAGTCTTGCTTTGTTTCTTACCATTGTGCCTTCTTCATTCATCTTATTCCTGAATATCCACTTTGTTCTAATCACATTTTTGTCACAAGGTCTAGAAACCAGTTCCCATGTGTCATTCTTGATTATCTAATCTAATTATTCTTGCATAGCACTTTTCCAATTTGAATCATTGCACACATCTTCAACACTTAAGGGTTCAATCTGTGAAAGTAAGCATACCTCTTCATCAACGTTTGAACCTTTTGCTCTGGATATTGTCAATATTTTAGCACTCTAATCTCTAATGATGTCTTCCTTAGAGTGGTATTTGGATGTGTATCTTGATTTTTTAGGAGTGACACTCTCATCTATAATCTGTGATTCTTCTTGACTTGGTTCAGGATTGTTACATGAAACATCAATACAGTCAAACATTTCTTCAATAATTGTGTCTTTATTGATAGGTCTGGGTTCATCTTCAATCATGAGAGCACATTCATAGTATCTTTCTTGAATCATAAACTTCTCATCAATCTTTACATGAGTACTTTCAATGATCTTCTTCAATCTTAGATTAAAACATCTATAGGCTTTGCTTTTAGTAGAGTAACCAAG
>MU227099.1:1678281-1697227 GCA_018584345.1 Thuja plicata
CTAAATAATAAGTTTATATATAATAGTAATTGATTGGAAATATATTAGATCTTTTAAGTTAATTATAAAATTGCTATAAAATTTTATTAAATATAATTAAATTGTTATATAATATAATAACTAAACAATTTTATACAAATTAAATAGTTTGAGAATAATAAAGTTAAAGGAAAATAACTAAACGTTCAAAATATCATTTTCTTAATTGCTTTCTTGCCCTTGGTTGATAAACATATTTGTTTGTAGAGCTAAATTGTTTATCTTCATTCAGTAACCGAACGTCATCGTCTTTCTTTATTCACACCCATTCACAAACTGAATACCAAGCTTTGCACCAAACAAAAAGTGTGAGCTCATTTCAACCAATGTTCATTCTTTCACTCGGTGGTACGAAGCAAGCATATTTTGACTCCCTTGATGTTGTTTATCTTCTCAAATATTTTTAGTTTTGTAATATAAATGGATTTTGTGATCTATAGAAAACACAAATAGTTAATGATTAATCAATTGCAATCGACTTATTTTTCTGTATCAATATTCAATCCTTCCTATTGTCGAGCAAACGATCATCCACCCAATTCTAAGAAATCCCTATTCACGTCTATGCATTCTACGGATATGTTTGTATATCGAGACAATTAGTTTTACTTAGATTGCATTGGAATTCTTGTTTCGAATTCTCACTATAAACACGCCAATTGGATAATACACAAAATGTTTAAAAGTAAATTCTTATAAGGTCAAGTTATTCAAAAAATATTTATTTATTGTACTATAAAGTACTTTTCACATTTGTAGATAGGTTACATAGTGCATAAATAGAAGCTTGTCTATTTACAATTGATTATATATATAGATGGTTGTTCTTTATCTATTTAGTGGAAGGCAAGACAAATGATCATTTTGTGTTCAAGTACATCTCATATGCCTGAACTATGGATGATGCTGCACCACATGTGTAATGTCCATCATAATACATCTCTTTCATGAAGGTGGAAAGACCCTCCAATTCAATACAACTATCTTGAAGTGTAATGATGTCTTCTTCTTCCATAAGTGGGAATTGGCATTCAACTTTGAATTTTTGTACTATATCATGACACTTGGTCGATATAATTGAATATAGGAAATGAACATTGGATGAAATATTCGTTGGTTGATTCACCGAGCAACAAGATTCTTGTAGTATAATGGCTTCTACAATTGGAATTGAGGGGCTGCTAACAATGTGCGTTGTCTCTCCACTTAAGACTTCAATGATTTCGTGATTATTCATGTTTGTTGCCATTTCCTGAGAGCAATAAAGGGAAAAAAGGAATAAGTTGTAGTGCAATATATATCATGGTGGGCATAGTAGCAAATGTCAAGCTATGTGTACCTAAACTGGACATGTATTATATTATGCATGTGTATAATAATAGAAAATGAACTAAATAATACCAAATGGTTGGGTGCTAAGATGTTTAAAGATTAGATATGGTGTTGTAGAGCTTGGTTGGGGAAGTAGTCATAAATTGCTTGGGCCATGGAATGCTAAATTCAATTAAGAGGTATGTGACCAGTAGTCAACTTTGTAGGGGGGATTTCATTATTTGTTAAAAAGCGTAGCCATAAGTCAACAAAAAATAAAGTCAAGGGAATATTATACTATCTAAAGATTTACGATGTTGTCAAAATCTAACACCCACAATACATGCAGAAATATACATATTATGAAGTCAAACATATCGCTAGTGCTGAAAAATTCAATATACAAACACATTTATACAGTTCTTACTTAAAAAATGGAAAACCTGTACCCAGAAAACCTATAAGCATATATACAATAGGAATGCATACAGATTCACGGACAATTTGTTTACAAAAGATACAGAAAACCCAATGCTTGTGCACGGACACATACACAATAACAGACTTAAGCACCAACCATATAGAACGAAATATCTACCAACGAAAATAGAAAATCCAATACCCACAATATGTAAAGACACGCATTCCGTTCTATACAAATGAGTTTAGAGTAGTCACATTATATACAAAAAACACACAAAATAAAAATGAGAATTCCAATACCCACACTACATCTGTGCATATATACATATATGCAATAAATAACGGGAAATGGGGATGAAGATATGGCCGATATTTTGGGCAAAAGTAAAAGGTTCTCACTTAAAGACAAAATGACCACTTTCACCCAAGACGAAAATGGTTGCAAATATGGAACATATGGTAGTCACTTGATTTTTCACAAAAGATAAGGCACTTATTGCATGGAGAGAAATACAGGTGGAATCTTACATGGCGGCAACTGGCAGCTGCAAGGCCCAGCAGCTATACAGCATGCGGCGTCTAGATAACGCAGGGGGATGCCAATTCTGAAGGCCCTCTGATTTCATTTAACATTCTTGAGGGAAAAACAAGAGGGCCAAATAAGGGTGCCTTGTGGGTAGAGGAAATGGAGCGCATGGAGTGGCTGGACAGACAGGCTCCCCAGTCTGTCATCTCAAGAGCTGGCTTCTGGTTTGGAGGCAACTGATAGACCTTTTCTGTGGGTCGCACAGATAGATTTGAATTTTAAGTGATATCCTTCGAGGCTTAAATGTAAGCTTAATAATCATTCCTCATGGTTAGGGTAGTTCTATCCTCCATGTCTTCATTACTATCTCTTGTGATTAATGAAGTGATTCTCATAACTCTCCATCTAAATTCTCTTTACCGTGGGAGTTGCAAAGATGAAGTGGCCCCCCTGGTTATTACAAGCACTTTTTTCGCGGAATGATATGGCTAATAAATTGACAGCAATTTGACAACTCAAATATGTACTCTGAGTTTTGACAGTAGAATTGAGAGTAAAAAATATGAATGCTAAGAGATCCAGGACACCAAATACACAATTAGTGTATTAAAAGTTGAATGGTGGAACCAATACCTTGGATGAAATTAGTATGCAAAAATCTGAATTTTGGATAAAAGAACAGAAATATTCACGAAATGGTAAGGCCTCAATGATTAAGTTAACTAATTGATATGATTATTTATGTATGTCTATTTGAGAGAAGTGCATTTATATATTAAAAATCTTACAATGGCATTTAGTTATACTTGCTTTGGGGAATGTCTTCCCACTAAATAACTACATGGGCACGGCGTAGGAACATCCAGAAGCATCCGGGAGTGTCTAGGGAATGTCCTGGACGCCCAATGACGCAGAGTAATGAGCATGGGAGTGCCGATGCTCTGGTGGCCTTACTTTGGTAAATGGTTGAATTTGGCTTCATTTAGCTTGCAGACAGATTATGGTTGGATTTGGCGGGATTATGTATAATGCAAAGGAATTTTTTGATTTTTTTTGCTCTTTTTGCAGTCATAGTCTGGTAGTCGGACGAAGAAGATGCTCAGAAATGAGACTTTTCATAGTCTGTAGTCGGACGAAGAAGATGCTCAAAAACATGAGTTTTCAAGGGACTCAGAAGACAACGCTAATTAATTCTGTGTTGTGGATTCTTTTGGAATTGTGCGTTAATATCAATTAAATGTGATTGAAATAGCCTTGGAATTTGTTTTGAAAATACATCGAGGCATCTGGAATTGCAGACAAAAAATTCCTTATTCCATCCGATTACATTAGATTAAATAGATTACAGTTGTTGAGGTTAATGAAGATAAATAGACTTATGCAGGAAACGATTGAAATAATTTACCACAGTTAAAAAGAAGGGTAAAAAGTACCGTAGAGGTAAATAGCTGCTGTTTGTTGTGAGTTCCCTTCCAGTATTTACATATAACAAATGTTGTTGTTTCTGTGTGCTCTCAACTTTCTTGTGGTAGGTAATTTTATTTGACATAGTAATTTTTAATTTATAGAACAAGAGGGTGGCGGGGCTGAGAGCATTCGAGAAAATGCATTGAGAGCAAACCTAACACAATAACTGCAGAAGACCAGTGCCACCAAGCAAACCTACAATAATAATTGTAGGATAAAAGCAAAGGACATCAAGTATGAGTTGAATGTTGTTGAGTTGAATTCAAATCAAGTATCTTCACAGCGAGAGAACATTCCGATGGGACTTTAGTAGGCCCGCTGGCACTCTCTATAACTACAAATCAGCATCGGATTAGATTGAACATTCTGATGGGACTTTAATAGGCCCGCTGGCACTGGCTATAACTAAAAATCAACAGGATCAGACTCTCACCTGATTGAATGGCCTAGATGTTCCCAATGGCAGTCATTGGGCTCTCCAAGACTGCCAACCATCGAGAAAATGCATTGAGAGCAAACCTAACGCAATAATTGCAGAAGACCAGTGCCGCCAAGCAAACCTATAATAATAATTGTAGGATAAGAGCAAAGGACATCAAGTATGAATAGAATGCTATTGAGTTAAATTCAAATCAAATATCTTCACAGCGAGAGAACATTTCGATGGGACTTTAGTAGGCCCGCTGGCACTCGCTATAACTACAAATCAATATCGGATCCGATTGAACATTCCGATGGGACTTTAATAGGCCCGCTGGCACTGGCTATAACTAAAAATCAGTCACAGCGAGAGAACATTCCGATGGGACTTTAGTAGGCCCGCTGGCACTCTCTATAACTACAAATCAGCATCGGATTAGATTGAACATTCCGATGGGACTTTAATAGGCCCGCTGACACTGGCTATAACTAAAAATCAACAGAATCAGACTCTCACGTGACTGAATGGCCTAAATGTTCCCAATGGCAATCATTGGTCTCTCCAAAATTGCCAACCATCGATCGCCAAAAACAAGCCGGGTCTTTCCAAAATGGAAACGCCTACTGCATAATAAAAATAGAAATGAAAAAAGGAAAATTAATGAACACGACCATCAAAAGCGAAGGGGCCTTTATTCAAAATTAATCTCAGAAGGGCCGAGTGAAATGAAGGATATATCAGGCTGCTTCTCTGGTCTGTATTCGTAGGCCCGTAAAATTATGGATACCCCTGGTCAATGGAATGGGGCAAATGATTGGTCGAGTGATGATCAGAGCAGTGAAGATGACGGTTTAAGAGGTCTTAACAATGCAGATGAGGATGACGACGAAGAGGGGTTTGCAGAAGATTATGATGATGAAGAAGAAAATAACGGGGATGATGAAGATGATGATGACATGGAGGAATATGATGGGATTCCCCATCAGCAATTAGAACAGCAGCAGGGTCACCATACTCTCCAATCTCTTCACAATGGTTCCTCTCAGACTGAGACCACTTCCTCTGGAGAAGATGGAAGACATTATTACACGGAGAATGGGGGTAGCCTGTATGCACAGAGGCTCAGTGAGCAAGCGGGTGTTGGGCTTGAGGATGAATTTGAATACCCAACCGAGGAAATGGTCAAGACAGGGGATGATGAAAGCGGGTATAATGAAAATGGACTGGAGGATGAAGTCCTGGGTAAGGACAAGGATGTAGAAAAAATGGTGCCCATCACCCCCAAGGGCCCAGTAAAAGGTGGGTCACAGAAGAGGAAGTCATTGGCTTCCATGGGTGCATATGGGGAGTCTTCTGCCTCTGCAAGTAAAAAGAGCAAGAAGAAAAGCACCAATGTGTGGGCCAAATCTTCTTCAAGGAAAGGGGGCAAGAAGAACAGGGCTGGCAATGGTACATTTGTTGCCGAAGATATAGTCAACATAACCCCCGTTGCCAGGGTTCCTGATAAACTTGATGATGCACTGGACAATAGAATTTGCCTTTCCAAAATACACAAGGCAGAGAAAGTTGAGCTGAGTGATGATAGGTTAATCGCTTCCAGTACCAAGGGGTACAGGATGGTGAGGGCTACAAGGGGTGTTGTGGAAGGGGCATGGTATTTCGAGATTAAGGTTGTGCGCCTTGGGGAAACAGGGCATACTAGGTTGGGCTGGTCTACAGAGAAAGGGGATGTTCAAGCCCCTGTTGGGTATGATGCAAACAGTTATTCCTATAGGGATTTGGAGGGTAGTAAGGTTCATAAGGCAGTCAGAGAGCCTTATGGGGACGCTTATGGGGAGGGGGATGTTATTGGATTTTACATTAATTTACCCAATGGAAGTGAATATGCCCCCAAACCTCCTCCGCTTGCATGGCATAAAAACCAGCTTTATTACTGTAACAATCCAGAGGAAACGCCGAAGATTGTTCCTGGTAACTTATATCTGTATTTGCTCATATTATTTGTTCATTTCCTTATTATTTTTCTTCCTCTCCAGTTTGGGAGATAGATTTTCTCTTTTTATTGGTATGTATAAGTTGAGCTTAACCAAAAGGACTTCTATGCACTATGCAGAAATGTACATCTCGTTGAGTCTTGCAGTACAAAATTTATCTTTAATTCTGATGCAAAAAATTGACACAGTTTTTTCCAAAAGCTTTCCAACATTGTAATGTAGTATTCTTCTCTTAGTTTAAGCTAAATTCCAACACCAGGGAGCATCCACACTACAATAGCCATGTTCAAAGATACACATATACGAAACAATTAAACAGCCTATAACTGAAACTTTGACTCCCTTTTTGTTTAAAGGGACTTTAGTTTCAGTACAAGGTTTGTAAAATCTTAGCGTATGGTTCTGAAAAGTTTTGGATTACTGAGCTTGTTCTAGTGGCTACCAGGGTCCAGATGTCCAACTCTTTGGAGGTGCATGTGACATTAAAGTCAAGACGATGTACAATTGAATATGATTAAAGACACATTATTGTATTATTTATCATGCCATCATTTGTATGTCTCTAAACCTCATAAAAAATAGCAAACAAGCACCATCTTTTGTTCATTTCTGTGACTGATCTATAATAACCTAGAATATCGCTGCATTTGGGATCATCTTCCGTATGATATAATTGAGATTTTTTAAACTTGCCCAGTTACCCAGTTTTATAGCCTTCTACAGTTTTTGATTTGGCAGAAATGGGCTATAGGAAAGTCATAGGTAGTTGGTAGTTTTCTCTCTGTGCAGTTTGTCTGTACTTGAAATAAAAATATAAAAAATATAAAGAAACTTTAAACCATTATATCAATGATATGTGTATAATCAGAATTAAAACAATACAAAATTTAATAGAGGTTTAGAGGTGGCTGGGTTAGTTTTGGGGTTGGGGGGTTACATATAGGTTGGGTTAGTTTAGGCTAGGTTCATTCTTTGTTCTTCATGTTTTTTTTTCTGGTTTATTCACGCAAGTCTGCTTTGGGTTAGTCCCGGAATTTCTGTCACATGACATTTTTGTGAAGAAGTCTATGGTTTTAAAGAACCCAGTATGCTTCCAAGGCGAATGAAATCTGTCATCCGAACCATATTCAGAATGGTTTGGATGTGGTCAGCAGTTATGAAAAATCTAGTTATTCTGGCAGTGTAGTGTATAGCTGATATTGGGGTTTTGCTTTCCCCTTTTTTTATTTTGTGGCCGTTTATGAAATCATTAGAAACAAGTATACATGCAGCAAATTGATCTCTGACTAACTTATTATCTCTCTATATCAGTTCGAACTTCGAAAGACTTATGTGATCAACTGCTACTTTAGTAACCTAATACATACTGCTGTAATTAACAGAAACAAAACTGAACCCGTAGACTAAACACTTTAGCAAGCTATATGAGTGATCTAAGGCTATAGAAAGGCAGGGAATGACCACATCAAGAGATTGCTCTTCAATAATAGGCTTGCTGCTTTTTTAGGTGCAGAAGGTTGCCAACCATTGAAACTTGAGGTTAAGGCATATGCTGTTGCAATTTGGCATTCACATAAGTGGGGCATAGGTTGTTTAACATCCTGTTTGTGTTCATAGGATTGTATCTGAGGATGATGAACCCATACGAATCTGAGGTAAGAAATTCTTCTTCTGCTGTTTTACTTTTTGTGTGGAAGCATCAACATCTGATTAAAGTGATCTGTGTATGATGGAAATGAAGCCTGAGAATGTAGTCAAGTGAAGAGATTAAGAGCTGCTGCTATTGTTGCTGGCGATCCATGTTTGTCAACTACATCTTTGGTCTGTTTTTACTTTTTCCTAGAATCAGATGTAGCTGATGCTGAAGCCACTGCAAGCGAAGATAACTTGTGCCTCTTTATGGCCTTTTATTTTTTGCTTTCCTGATATGGATATTCGTGCGCTAGGAATTTTTTGTATGTTTGCTTCATAAATGCTAGATGCCCCTTTAACCAACTTCAAATTTGTTATATAACGCTCCAAAATCAGTTATTTCTAGCCTCTATATACTGTATTCATTAAGAATCTGTCAAGATATTTACAATATATTGGACATAATTACAATCCATTTCTCTCAGTGTTTTGTGTTACATGAGGACAGTTTTCCAGCCACTATTCCAATAAAACATTAGTACATTGCCTGTGTCACCTCCCTACATTGGACACTGCACCTTTCCTTTTTCGTTTGAAATTCTGTTGATTGATGCTCAAGTTTTCTTATCTCAAGGGCTTCTCATTGCATGTTCTTCTATTTATATAGACCTCTAATAAAAAAAATAGTCTTGTTTTTCTGCTGCACGAATCTTAGTTAATCAACACTCTCTGCAACTTTATTTGCCTTCATAGATTTAAATTTCTACATCTTTCATGTATATCTGTATGTAACTTATTTGACATCATTATAAAATCCATTCTGGCACCTGCTTTATCATTCATCCCCATGTCATTCTCAACCTCATGTTTGTGAGAAGAAGATTCAATTTTCAGCTAGTGTATGCTCGTTGCCTCCACAGTTTGCTCTTATATGCTTACTGTGTTATTTGCTCTTTTGTTAGGTTTTCTAGTCCCTACGGGGTTTCTGGCCAATTCATTCAACTATGCTCACAATGATTAAAGAGCTGTGATTATTTAGCACGCTGTAGTAGTTCTCTTAGATTGGTAGAAGTCTCATGTTTACTATTGACCCATATCATTAGCTGTATCAGTAAGAGTTGCATGCCTTTTTTTCCACAGCCTTCCTAGTATTTTTAATGCAATCAATGTCGAGTAGCTTCATTAAATAACATTGTAAAATCATTTATATTCTTAAATCTTCAGGACTTGAAAGCTATATATTTTCTGCATAAATAATATCAGTCCAAGAAACAGCTGTGTTACTAGTGCAATATAGAGGGACTGTCAAAGATGGTTCCTGGTAAGTTCCATCTTTGTTTACTTGTAGTTGTAGGTTTTTTTCCTTCCTGTTTGCCATATTAATTTACATAAATTTTAATTTAGATAATTTCAATGAGTTCACTTTATAGGCTTCCTGACCAACAAACTTCTAGTTCTATGTATGAAATGGGAGAATTCTTTTGAGTTACAATTAAAAATTATTCCTCTCTCACTAGAGTCCAAAACCTCATAGCAACAGGCATATAACAAAATACAAATACTTGTTTACCAAACAACTAAACATCATATGATTGAAACTGGAATTCCCTGTGGGGCCCTGTGAGACCTATCTTCCCACAGGTATTTAGCATCTTCGACAGGTCTGTCCTATGGATAGATTGTTCAGAGGTTCAGAACCCTGTTGACAAGATCTTAGTTTGCTCGCTGTTCTGAAATTTTTATTGGAATCAATCAACTATATTATAAGGGGATGTTATTTATTGTTGATTTGATTAGTTAGTAGGAGGAAGAGGTCTTGTTCTCAACTACTAGCATGCTGTGGTCATCATTAAATTCAAATTGTTGCTTAATAGGGCATGAGGCTAGAGTCATATTTATTTAGTGTTACATGGATTTTCTAAATGGGGGGATTATGTTTCAAAACTTGGAGATAGTGGCATACTTAATTTGTAAAATATAATATTTGAAAATTTGAATAATAAAACATAGTAATGAGATTAAATTAATATGATTAATATGTTATATAAATATTTTAGTATTCGCTTGTTCATGGGGCCGTTAGAGTAAAGTTTGAGGTTGACACAAGGAAGAATGTTAAGAGGACTTGTCTCCCTCTTGGGAGTGTCAAATTAAATTTTGATGGTGTACCGATGCATTGTTAGAGACCATTCAAGGGCTTTGGTTTGTGCAACATCAAAGAAAATGATGGATGGTGCAAATAATGAGGCAGAGGCAAGCTTTCCTCCTTGATTGTAGGTGATACTAGGTCATTGTCAATGTCATCATATGAAGTCAGATATTTATCTAAGATTAATTAAAAGTCGGGGTATGGGGGTTGTTGGCATGTGAGGTTAGTTTCTTTAAAATTGTTATAATGGCCTCCTTGATTTAAGGCGATACTAGGTTATTGTCAATGTCATCATATGAAGTCAGATATTTATTAACATTAATTAAAAGTTGGGGTATGGGGGTTGTTGACATGTCAGGTTAGTTTCTTTAAAATTGTTATAATGGCCGACTATCCTCTGGACGGTTGGGGAATGCCACAGACATCCCCGCCCATCGCATAGACAGTAGGCCAGCCCCTTGAATTTTCTGGGGCGTCCTCAAGTTTTTTTTTTCTATCGCATATCATTAAGTAACGAAAGAGTTTACATCAGAACTATAGAATAAAAAATCAGAGAGCTCGAGAGTTTTGCTGACTAACTTCAGCCAGCCCAAAAACCGAAAAGTACAATTTACTGCCACATTGTAATATGAGTGACAGGATACATCCGTTAGAACTTAAAACACTAAAGCACTAAAACAAACTAATCACTCAGTTGGTGCCTCCTGGTCTGTATCAGACTCATTAGAATCTGGGGAGACATCATTGTAGCCAATAATTTCATGAGTCCTGTATCCCAGGTCTTCTGCGTGCTTTGGTTCCTCAGTATTAGGCTTCAACTGCCCAGACTGCTTCAACTGCTGTATGAATTCAGCAAGAGTGACCTCAAATTCACCCTTAGCCTTCATAGTGGTGTATCCATGTGCTATGTCTTTCTTCTCAATTGTAGTCTTTCCATCTTTCAGGATCTAAATCAAGATATAAAGTTGTGAATTTACATCACTAAATATACTCCATAACTTATTTTGGGAATTCTAGGGCAAATCTGAGTAAGTCCCAATAGGAAACATTACAGAGTCTTAACCTAAACCCCAACCACTGCCACCAACACTACTTGAATGAAAGCATTGCTTTATCATGCCACCCATCTTTATTAGTGAAATGCCCTTATTATGGGGCTGCAAATAGTTGTCATTGACTTGAGACTATTTGCCCATTAATGATAATAATATATTTAATATTATGTATATAATATCTGAGAAATAATGCTAAATAATAATTCTTGTTAAGGGGCAAATGGTTATTAAGTTGGTGAATAAGGGTTTGGAATGGTCTCTTTTGGATAAAGCTCGTTTTAGTTGGATTTTAATTGGGCCGTTTGTGGCAATCCTTGTCTTGTCAGGGCTGCTTTTCTTATTTGGGAGTTGTCTCACTAAAGGCGTTTCTTATTTCCCTGGGATAAAAAAAGGTGTTTCTTACTTGGGTTGAAATAAAATAATGTAGTAGAATGGGAGGTCACGGTTCATGGCCTCTCTCTAGCTGTTGGTGACTTTGCACCTGTTTTGAGAATGTTATTTGCGTTTGTTGTTACTAGATTAACAATGGTGCTGCCTGTTTCCTTCCCAATTGTAGTTTGATCAAGTATCCTTTTTGCTTTGGCAAGTGATTGCTTAGACACATGATAGGGTTAGGTTCTTGAAAAAATTGTTTGTAGTACTTGCCCATTATGGTTCTGTCCTTTTTGGTATGCCATTTGCCTTTGGCTTTCCTTCTCCAAGGTACGACATCAATGTTTGGGATTATATTGTCTATTGACGATGATGAATTTAGCTTCTCTTCATTTTAATTACTATGATTTATCTTGTGAGAGGTGGTTTCTTAAATATGTTGTTAAGCTCTTTTCTTGCGTAGCATTTGCCATTGGTTTCTAGTTTATGCATGGCTTAATTGTGTTGGGCATTTTATTGGATGGCGAAATATCAAAGTGGTGGTAGGAGGCATTACCCTTATTGTAAGTGAAAGATTTTTGACTATCATATGAGGAGAGTGTCTTGGGGATGGATTATGTGCAGTGACGAGTTTGTGTGCTCCAAAGAAACCATTATGAAAACAATTCTTGGCCAAAAGACAAAAAAGGTATTTTGACTGGGTCTTGTTGGGTTTGCTAGAACCGCATCACTGAAAATACTTGGATGGGGTGTGCTCAGTGATGACCCCACTAGTCCCAGCAATTTCAGATTTGGATGGTTTGGTTGATAAGGCCAGTTTTCTCTCTTAACAACTTGTGGAAGTTAATCAAATTCTTGAATGCCTTCATTCCATTTGCCCTATATTTGGGGAAATTCACTAGCAAGTGGTGTTCCATATTGATCATATTCTAGATGTTGGGCTCGTTTACCGTGTCTGTGATTTGGATGGAAATAAGGTGACTCTGTTGGTGGTGGACGACGAAGAGATTCACAAGGTGCATAGCTTGGCCTTGCCTACTAAGAAGCCATGTTTCTCAGCTTGATCCACAATAGGTTGTAGTTTTCCTCAAAGGACTTCTGGCAAGGTATCTGTTTGTCAGGTGTTTGTGGATGGAGTTGAGTGGTATGATGGTGTGTTTCTCTCGCCTGGTGATGATGGCTGGGGGTACACTTGCGGCATCTGGTTATTTTGTTTAGGTTTTGATTTCTGTGGTCTCCTTTGTATGTGAGAATGTTTATTCTATTCAGTTTCCTTCTGCTGTTGCTGTTTTGAGCCTGATTGGCACTTATATACAGTTTTAGTTTTTTTTTGTTTTGTTTTCCAATTTGTTGCTTTAGCTTTTCTGGTGGTGGCCCCTGGAATTGAATCCTAAAAAAATATTTAAATTATAATAAAAGTATATGAGACTGCCAATATAAAAGTCTTTGATTAACATTAAATATAGAGATGCTGGAAGTGGGTTGGGTAGGCAATAAAAGAACCATTAGAAGTGCTATAGCCAACAAATCTTTAAGCAGGTGGGTGAAGTTTAATTGCAGATAATTCATTCTGTAAGAATAAAATTTCTAGAGCTTTAACAATGATGTCAAAATAATGAATTTAGGGTTCCTGGTTCACTGCTTTTTGAAGTTTAAATTTGGAGGTGGTGGGGGCATCTATTGTCATGACCCCTTTTCAAAATTAAAAAAATAAAATAAGATAATATTTTAAATAGGCCCAATTACTTTATATTAGTCTGCTAATCATTTAGTATAAATTGATGGCAGGTTGTACAAGGTTTTCACATTTTATCCCGCTAACCATCTAGTTTTAAGGAATCTTAGGAATGTTTTTCTTTGGCAAGATTTCACTTAATTACATTCACTTTGGAGATGACCTTAATAACATTTTGCATCTCCCTTCAAATTATCCAATAGATAGTCAAATTTGCCTTTGATACACATTGATTCAAGAACTTGTAGTACATATCTAGACTACTATGAAATGGAGATCATGGCAATTGCAGCTGTGGGAGACAAGTATTGGTGTTGGCAGTGACACATTGGTGCAATTTAAAAAAAAATGTATATATAGGTCAGAGACAATATTTGAATAGAAATGTAAATTTTAGAAAAGGGAAAATTCAAAATATCATTTACTAAACAAATTAAGAAAGACAAAAAAATGACGTTTTTGAAATACACAAATGAAATTAGGCATGCAAATTGGTTGATTAGGATTAATTAGTAGTGACAGGAGTCTCTTTGGCTATTTATAAAAATTGTTTCTATAATAAGAGCATTAATGTTTGTAGACACATCACACGAGACGCAGAATTATGTCTCATAGTGTAGAGTGCATAACAACGAAGTTAGAATGTAGAATGCACAAGAACAACAATCAAGATTTTGTTATAAACTAGAACTGGAAGCAAATAGAACAACATGCGAGAACTGTATCAACACAAATAGATGTTTTCGCAGTTCAAATTAACTTAAACACGTCTTTTGGTAGTTTTTTTCTTGTTTCATCTTTTTTTTGCATGCACCATAGAACAATTGTGTTGAATACGGTTGATAATACTGGCTTAGCCATGCAACATAAAGTATTAATAGTTAAAATTTTATGGTATGATCATATGTACTTGGGATGACCTGAAGTTAATGGTTAAGGTTACTTGTGGTGTTCATACAACTGCTATACTGCAATATGATTGAAGTACCAATATACCAAATCCTCCTTGATAATCAGTGGTCCCCATTTAGTTGAGAAAGAAGATACAGGAAGTTCTCGCAAAAGGAACTTGACTTGCTTTGACAATTTGGTAGATAAGAATTTCACGATTTCTATTTTGTTTGACTTGAACATCAATGACTTGATCTGCTTCTGCTGGCATGGTACAATTAGGATTAGTCTTGACTTTCTATCTATTGACTGGAGTTCTTTTGCAACATAGGTGCGCCCAATAAAGGTAGGAAATAAGGGTGCTGGATTTCAGCATTGAGAACAAGATGAAGACCAAAATAAGTTGCCAGATTGTGTACAAGAGTATTATCTCCAACCTTTGAAGTAATGGTGTATGAGCCATCCCTTTGCACCCATTTTGAATTGCTGTGGGATTTGATGGCAATTTGTTGTGTTGCTTGTATCTAGCATGGGCCCTTTGCAGTATGCTTTGTACTTATAGTTGCTTTTGGATGTACTGTATGTATGCTCAATAAATTTGGCTGCTTTATCAACTTCCTTCTGGTTGGAGTTGTTGCAGTTGATGGTGCCATAGGTAGGCTGCATCAAGAGGAGCTAATAGTTGGAAACCAAACAAAACTTGGATGAACTGTGTTTACTAAATTTGATCAAATCTCTTTGTTAACTATGCTGAATGAAAGATAGAATTTCATCCCAATTTGATGCTTCCTAGAGTTGTATACTCTTATGAGATGCACTACATCTATTTGTCCATTAGTTTGAGGATAGAAGCATGGATTTGATCAACTTTAGTTCAAGTAGTTACTCAAGGATCTGGTATCTGTATTTACTATGCTAGCTGGAAGGTTTTAAAATGAACCTGTACATTATGAAAGTGCAATTAAGTTGTTTTTAAAGTTGAGGTAGCCTTTTTACAAGGAAGTAGAATGAGCATCTTAAAGAATCTATCCATTAAAACATCAGGTAATATTTACCATTCTCAGTACTAGGTGAACTTTAAAGAAAATCCATGAAAATCGATTCCCAAGATCCCTTCAACACCAGTAAAAGGAGTATACAGTCCTTGCTTCCTGTTGGTTGGTGTGGCTACAGTACAGACAATATAGGCTATGATGAACTTTGCAACATCAGATTTGAGATGTGGCCAACATAAATCATTCATCAATATCTTTAGGGTCTGTTCAACTCTAAAATGACGAAATAAATTTTCTGAAGTGAGGCTCCCATATTGATTTGTAACATTTTGCTTCATGCTGTATGCAAAAGTGTCCCAAGTAATATGATAGCTCATATTATAAGTAGCATTTTGGAATCAACTTACAGCTATACAATGTCTACTATCTGCAAAGGTTGAATCTGATTTATACGATTCTCTCCAAGAAGTCTCAATTCCACATGCCAGGCACAGAGAGAAGAGCTCAGACCATGGGTTTGCACATATAATTATTATACAATCAAGCTCACTACAGATATTGAGCTACAATGTAACACAAACTGCAAATTATTACAAAGCGGGTGGAGCCAATGAGCTAGCTGCTATGAAGTTCAATCAACTATCAGGCTGTTGTTCCTGAAGTTTTTGCAACGGGTTATCATAATGAAGTTATGCTATATCAGCAAGCTTTAATCTTTTCATCTATGAACAAGTTCTCTGTGGAAGCGATTATAAGTAATATAAATTGGGTTGCTTACAATCACCTAGTTCATACATGCACTGAGTTATACCACTATTCACTGCCAAATAATACAAAACAAGGGCTTTCATCCTCCCAATCTGTTGTAAAGCCAGTACAAAGGAATCTTTGATGTTTACTCAATCCTCATGCTATGCTTTAATGTTGTAAATCACCATTTATGGGAAATAGCAAGGCACCATGTTTCTCACAAAGAACAAAACAATCCACCATCCCCACATCCAAAACCATTTCTTACAACAGAGATCTAGCTCTTTGTGCTCAGAACTTTCTACATTACCACAATTATATCACCTTTGCCCAGAGATGTGCAGGGGCACTGACATAGCTCACACATTCTTACTTGCACCGAGTATATCAGAATCTGCACTCAAAAGCTATGACAACATTCATAGGGTTCAATTCATAGGTTTTGTTGGCCCATTTTTGAAACTAGTTAAATTTAAACTTTTCACACTCGTGGATAATGACTCCTGTGAATGTGTTAACCTCTGTATATTCATTCTAATCCCTCTTGATGATTTGTGGAAAAGGAACTTGTTTATGACCTCGCCATGAAGACGTTTACCGACAAAACATTCTTGGAGGTAAAAGTTAAAAACTCAGGTTTCATATGCATAGCCAGATGATTTGACTGTTTTCAGAGATCAAGTGAAGACGCAATATGTATATCAACAGATCAAGTGCCACCAAAGAGATGTCATTCTGATGTAATAACTACTGAGATATGTTTTAAAGGATTTTCTTCGCCATCAAAGAACGACAGAGGAGAGAGTTTTATTGGATATTATTGTTGGAATGCTCGTGGCAGATATACATGCCAAGTGTGAAGCTCAGATAACACAATTGAATTGTTTGGCAGAATGCCTCAGGGATAGGTGAATCAAATGTAATTACACCTGCAGGTATACATGTATGGAACCGTGAAATCATAGATCACGAGCCTCAGTTGTTTGACAGAAAATTTTCAAATGTCTAACTTCAAGTGACAAGGAATGAACTGAAAGGATTGCATAATTCATGTGAGTTCGATGAATGAGAATTGTACATATTTCAATTACATATTTTCTCGTTTTTGGCAGCTATCTTGAGGACTTTCCAAAATCTTATTATTAAGATTCCTTTTGGACATATGGTGGTTATGTCGGCGTGTTTTTTTGGTGCCTGTATATCATATATGAACAAAGAGGTAAAAGAAAAATGGCTTTACAAGAGAAGAGAAAAAAAATGCTGAAGCTAAAAAGTGCCCTGGTTGACAGTCCATACAAAATGTGGAATTACCCAAAGAAGCAGCTCTGAAGTTTTTCATTGAAAAGATGGAAATCTCTGGGTTGAAGGCAGTGAACATTAGTAATAGTGGAAATGATATTGCCAACTTTGCTATTAAGAATGGCACAGTAATATTAATTTATTGTGATCAGTTGATAGCAAATTGGCTTCATTAAAGTTTGATCAAACCCGGGTGTGATTGTTAAAAATCTTTCTGGACAGAACTGTCTCTGGAAAATGTTTTAGAGAGATGTTCTTTTTAACAAATTAGTAGATGGAACTATAATCGAAATGGATGATGCATCAAGATAATTGCTTATGAAACTCCTAGATGTAAGAAAGTAGTTACTAATTTGTTAAAGAGGCTTTAGAGTTGGAGATTTATGTGGTTCATGAACCACGGAAATCCCTGACTAGTTCAAAAGTTCTGAAGTCAAGCGTGGACCCGACAACTTTATCTAAGTGGATTTGTTGAAAGTTGGTGTTGTCGGCCTGTGTCGAGCCTGATAGGAGGTTCTGAACCTCTCAATTTCCCCAACATAGTTTGTGAATCACCAAATGAACCCGACCATTCGAAGCACCAATACTTTTGTATTTATATCGGGTGGAAAAATGGTTTGAAACGGCACTCGTGAAGAATGGATTGAAAAGAATAAATACGACCCAAGTTCGAGGATGATAGCAGGGAACAAAAGAAATATTGAAACGATGGAGGACTATTAGCATAATATGGTTGAATTCGAGTCCACATCGCCATGACCGAGATCACCTTTGGGAATTTGCAAAACATTTACACTGTGTACTGTTGATCAGTTCCATTTCTCTTATCCACCCTCATTCACAGAGATTTTCTGTGACCACGAACAACTAAATAAGTGACTTGGCACCAAAGGCCTGGATCTGAATGAAGTTATGATTGAAAGAGGAAAGCGTGGCATATCCTTTGATCAATTGCTGATCAGGATCACTGGGTTTATAGTGATGGAAAGTCAGCTACATGTGTTGTATTTATTCTTGAAATGTATAAAGAGGCAGGGTTATTTGATGCTATTGCTAGTCCTGTTCAAGTCACAGAGTTCATGATACGTGATGCCTACATGCTCAAATTCTTCGAAAACTAGGAGAGTATCATGGTCATTGTCATGCATCTACATTTTCAGCCTAGAGCTTAAAAGCTGGCAACGGAGAACCAAAGGTGATCTCTGCAATTGCTGGGAACAGTCTGTTCACACAGGGAAACCCAGAAATGAGACAAATCAGTCCTGAAAGAAATCACGGACTGCCTACTGTTAAAACAGTCTATGTAGTACTTGAAGCTCAATATCAAGCCTCTGTAAGTGCAGCAGTTCTTAATCTTAACCAGAGAAGAAAAGATGGGTCATTTAAGGTTGTTGGGTACCTTTTAGAAGAGTTAAGAGGCCATAGCAACTATGAAACTTCCCGCAATTATCTCTCAGATGCTAATATATTCATAGGATCTCTTATATTTATTGAGGAACTTGCTCAAAAAGTCAAGGCTGCATTAGAGGCTGAGAGGGAATGACTGGATGCAGTGTTGGTTTTGCCTTGAATGCCAGAGGTGATGAGATTGAACAAACTGCGCACTTTTAGTATGTCCCAGTTAGGACAATCCAAAAGCTTCCTTTCAGATGATCAAGAGAAAGAAGTCGGCAGGCTTTGAGGAAAGCATGCTTAAGTTTGTTAGGACCAAAGTAACGAGAATCAGAATCGTCTCGGAATCGGCAAGGCCGAATTGAATTGCGAATCGCCCATGAATTGGCAAATTTAAAAAACCCTTAAAATTTAGAGATTTTAACAATTTAAAACTTATTTCATGCACCCTTTATTGAATATAACTTAAAAACACTATAACATCATCAAATAGAA
>MU227099.1:1714329-1763070 GCA_018584345.1 Thuja plicata
TTTCTTTTCCTCCTTACTGTTCTACTGTGGCTAGAGGAAAGAAGATTTAAATTGAGTCTGGAAGCACACTGAGGGTGCATTCATAGAATTTCGAATTGGATAGTTTCTTCACAATCCAATTCGAAAGAGGTAACAAGTGACAGGTGGGTCACTATTCTACATTGAGACGCCATGAACTGAGGCAGACTGAAGTTGTATGCGGGCTGCAAATTACAATCAAGCCCCACAAGCTTGAACGCTGACACCATCTCTGCAGGACGGGCCGCGTAAGGCAAGATGGGAGGCCGCGATCACTAGGTGCAGGCCGCGTGAGGTGTTGGGGGTGGATTCCGCAAGCAACTGCTATACTGGGCAGTGCATAGGACATAACGGGGACCTCGGCGTTGGAATAACAAGCCGCTAGCAGCAAACAACAAGCCGTAGGAATTAAGAGCAGCCTCCATTCGAATCAGGGAGCAGGTGGAGTTGCATCCGCACGTAAGGAAGACAGCTGGGTGGTATCGGATCATCTCTTCCACCATTGCATAGAAGATACCAGGTTCCTAATTTATTTTGCAAATGAAATTAAGTAATTAATGTTAGCTTGTTTCAGAATTCTTCTAGTTCAAAATATTGGAGAAGTGGATTGTATGAAAGGCCCATTCCAAATTGATTTAATAAAAACAATAAAAGGAGTGCTCTGTGATAAGTTTATTTTATTTTGAAGTCAAATATCAGTTAAATTTTTAGAGGAGCCAACCCAGGTTCTTCACATAGTCTATGACCACACTATATGAAAATGGATATGTGGAATGGTCATTGCTGGAAGCTAGCTTCAGTTTATCATTGCCATACAATACAGGGGTAGTTTGCAGTTCATATTTGTGATGCACTGTCATTGCATGGTTATTTATTTTGTTTTTCAAAATGAATTTCTTAGTGCTACTGTCGGTTCAAACTATAAATCCAAACAAATTCAGAGCATTGACATCTGAAGGCCCCTGACATCATGCAATTTCTGTAAACTAGTGATATACCCTTTTGACATCTGAAGCCATGCATAAGAACTGATGCAATATGAGTTATAGCATAGAGATGCAAAAGTTTTCAAGTCTTTGATATATGATTAAGTAGCAACGTACTAATTACCGTCAACTGCCTCAAAACTAGACTGCCCCTTTAATTTATTTAGAGCCTATTACTTATTTAGTTATTTATAATTAGAGATGTCTTACCTCAAAGACAACCTATGCCGATGACTAGTGAATGGTCACTGTTGCCACTCCACTATTGGCTCAACTCATAAAACTCAACCAATCACCTAATCCATCTCCTTGGTCCCTATTGTCGAATGAAATTGTCTGATCGAAAATTGCTTGCCAACCTCCTTTTACGGACACAATTCTTGTCAACATGGGAAATGTTTACTGATATGAGACACTCTCAACTAACCTTTGGAATAGGCTTTTTGGCCAAACCTAACTAGACAGAAAATGGAGAGAATGCTGAAATTAAAGTGAACCAAGGGAAATTGGTGCAGTGTGCCAGAATAGATCAACGTTTCTACCTACACCTCAGAGAAATTTTGCACGTAATCTATTAGATCACAGAACCAATTTTAGGAGAATTAAAACAGTTTAAGGTTCAATAACTGTTCATAAATGCTGACATGAAATATGGATAATCATATCAGCTATATTGAGTATTTCAAAAGTTCACATGATTACATGTGATAAAGGACTTGTTGAATATTGTTAAACATAAACCAGCTATTGGATAACTTGTAAATGAAATTGCTTGAGAAAGAGTTCTGCAGACAAGACTTTGATAGTATAATTTACAAATCAAGTTTTAGTCTGAGTGTCATGCTTCTATTTATAATAATGAAACTAAAATCTAACATGGGAATGGTAGTCACTGCCTGAGAATCATTAAGAATTCTTCTTCCACTTTGTTTGGCATGTTTTGGATTACCCCATACAACTTTTCTATTGAAGCATGTGTTCATATAGACTTTGGACTGCAGTGGAGTGCTGTGCATCAATAACTGTTCATAAATGCTGACATGAAATATGGATAATCATATCAGCTATATTGAGTATTTCAAAAGTTCACATGATTACAGGTGATAAAGGACTTGTTGAATATTGTTAAACATAAACCAGCTATTGTAGAACTTGTAAATGAAATTGCTTGAGAAAGAGTTCTGCATACACAACTTTGATAGCATAATTTACAAATCAAGTTTTAGTCTTAGTGTCATGCTTCTATTTATAATAAAATCTAACATGGGAATGGTAGTCACCGCCTGAGAATCATTTAGAATTCTTCTTCCACTTTGTTTGGCATGTTTTGGATTACCCCCATACAACTTTTCCATTGAAGCATGTGTTCATATAGACTTTGGACTGCTGTGCATGTAGAATTGCATCTCTTAATGCACTATATTGCTCAACTTCACATTATGGAAGTTTTGCATGTCAATTTCCTGCCAATTTTGCAATGTTCGTGGTTGTCTGAACCTAATTGACTGTCACTTTCCTTTCGTGGATCGTATCCCTTTGATCGATGGAGCTCTTTATGTAATTGGTGACTACTGTTCAATCTTTTTTGACACTTTTTGACAAACCTTCAAGAGTCACGGACCATCAATCACATGCCATATTAACTTGAACTACTTGTGGCTGCTCTATATCTTGACTAGTCACTCTTGAGTCATATTGTGTGATTATGTTGATTTGTCTTCATCTGAGGACGAGGGTTAATGCTAGCTTATCCTTATTAACTTGCTTTGTCTTTTAATCAATGCTCATGCTTTGTTGATCAAAATTAATCAACAGCCCCCATTGCGCACTTCTAGCAAGACTGTCCCAAAATAAAGGAGTACACACAATTGATAAAACTAGATCAACAGTTGCTGGTACTTGCTACTTTAAATTGCACCCTAAACAATTATCTTGCCATCGAGTTTATTTTAAAACATGCAAGGCAAGTTAGATATAATGGTTTTTGAGGGTTACTTTTATTTTAGCAACCAATATCTTATAGTTCAACTAAGTTGCTTAAGTATAGTCTCTAATTTTGATCCTGCAAACCCCCATGGTTACCATTTTCCCTCATATATAGCAGTGGTTGCTCTGTAAAGGTCTTAACACTCCAATTTATTGTACAGTCGTGCTCATAAAAAACACAAACATGTCCTAATTCATATGCAAGAAACATTGCCAGCACTATCTCTGGATTAATTTAAGTTAAAATAACGTTTAATCTGTAGATGGTCTTCTACTCTTTTGAAATTTGTATAGCCCCCAAATTGAGAATCTATCAGAGATTGGGGGCATATTGAGGACTTTATCTCTATAGGGTGTAAAAATTGGGCTGACTTTATTAGAACCCAGTCAGTTTTGCTTTGATTATTTTGTTTCTCTTTTGAATTGGATTTGATGAACAGAGGTAACTGAATTTAATATCCATATTGGACTCCGTGTGTATGTAGAAAATCTGCAGCATTCTGCTAGAGGAAGCTGCAAAAGGCTGCCAGAAGCAAGCCTACTGCCTAAAACCTTTGATCAACTATTTGAAGATCAAGATGACTGTAAGGAGGTTGGTACCTTTGCCTTTCCTCAATGATCACTCTAGACAATTGTTTACCTTTTGCAACCCTTGCTTTCCAAGAGCGTTTGATTGGCTTATGATAAGAGGAGAGGTGGAATTTGACATGAGCACTATGTTGCCTAATCCCTGATTATTATCTATTTGAGCCCAAGTTGCATCAGGTTGTTTTAAGACAAAGACTTCACCTAGATTTTGCACGGGTTGAGTGATGTGTGGGAGAACCTACATTCTATGCCGAGTTTTTGTGGTGGATTTCTAGTGTTCATGTTTTTTTTCGGTTGTTTTGATGCCTTTATAGAGAGCTTGAAAATAAATGAGAAGCGCAAAACAAACAATGTGTCTATTATGAAGAAGCATCCATTTCCACTTTTAAAGTGAGTAAGAATGAAAGTGTATTCGCAACAAAATTTAAATGGAATGCTATGAATTGACCGACACTATCGAGAAAAATTATAGTGCTAGTGTTAAAGCACTAATGGGATCCAAGAAGGCATATTGAACAGGAACGTAAAATATAGGCTTCTTCACGTGCAATTCTTGCAAAACATGATGCAACAATGATATATCTGTGGCCATGCCAATCAAAATGGGAGTTTTGATAAAGTGTGTGGTAACAAAACACACTAAAGCTAGAGTATCACGGTCTTATCAAATTGGATAGAAAAGAGATGATGCTGAAATGGAAATAGGTGATTGCTTTAAGCACCAATAACTTGCCAAAACGCCTGTAGTGAAAAGGATGAGCATAAACAGTGTGTCAAAAGGCATGAACAAAGTATACCAAGCTGATATCTAGATTTGAGAAGAGTTGAAGCTGTTCTTTTGAGCTAAAGAAGGTTGAATATTATATAGGAGATCTAGAACTGCAAGTGTTTGAGGGGCGAGAATGTCTATAATGAAGATTGGAGATAAAAATGATCAAAAGCTACCAAAGAATACAAAACATGAGCAAACTGAAATTTAAATTATAAAACAAAATTGTATGCGTACTCTAAACACAGGCTCAAAACACGTTCGATTATTGAATCTCAGCTAACAAACACAAATAAAGCAACACGCAGCTAGGACAACGTGTAACATGCACTAAGCCAGGTTGCAAGCATAGTTTTCTTTTGTTGATCAACGTAATCAAACATCCATGCGCAAGTAGACTATCAGTTGTTGCTCCTAAGAACAGGTAGAGGCGAGAACAAAATGAAAAGTGGCAGTATAAATGCCCAAGATAAATGGCAGAGTGTTGGCTGCAAGAAATACAATTTGGGATGCTTAAAAAATGGAGTCGGGGTCCCAAACATTTGACAGAACCCTTCTTGATATGAGATCGACTTCTTTAGTAGAGCACATGGAACTCAAAATGAGAATAGCTTATTTTGGTTAGCAGTGGCTGCTCAACATTTTTAGGAGATATTTGTGGAGCTGGTGGCCCCATGAATATGTATTTTTTAACTTATTTTTAAGCAGAAAACATGAAATTTGTATTAATACATATAATAATAATTTGTACACCTAAAATTTGATAAAAAAAATGTAAATAAAATCTTTTAAAAAGGAGGGAAAAATAATTGTGGAACCACATGGTGTTTTTGGCAATATGCAGCGGCTGCTTATTTCCAGCCCCCCTTTTTAGCAAAGGTTATTTTCAATTCCTAAATAATAGCAGCTCCACTAAAATAACAAAAGATTCTAAAATATCCCTTTCTCACACTTCTAAATTTCCATGAGAACGCTTAACTACTTAAATTTAAGCACAAAATGTACTTAAGCAGCCGCATGGGAACATGAGGTTAGAGATACCTTTAAAATGATAAATTGGGGCTAAATACACATTTGGAATGACATAAAATGAAATTGGTGCATAGAGTGATGAGTGCTGACACATGCATATTAGGATGATCTTTTCCATTGTATTTTTTAAAATGAGGTATCTGTATGTGTTGTGGGATGGGAGTCTTAAGGATGACAATGGAAAGTGGGATGGGAGTCTTTAAGGATGACAATGGAAAGGGGGTTACTTTTGCAAAATGATGGGAGAGCTGCATGTGATTGGATTTGGCTTATGTTGGGCAATTGTTGTTGTTGTTGTAATGATGACATAAGTACAAAAAATTGATAGAATTAGACCCATCACTAACATGGATGACATTACCATTTTGTGCAACAATAGACATAATAGAGGATGTATATGTAGGAATAGTAGGTATTATTGTAGGTATTGGCATTGGTATCTCAACTTGGTATTTAGGAGTGGCATAACCAAGCACTTCCACGCAACTAGCTACGACCATAGTGTTATCATACACTATTTGAGCTATGCTACGTGTAACATCCACACCATGTGAATCATGTTTGTATTAACTTCCATGGATACTCTTGGTATTGCCTCTTCAACACAGTATTTGCTACTCACAAATTGTTAAAGACCTCATGATTCCTTGCAAACTCCTCCAATTCTTTGTTAGACACTTGTATTGGAGAACCATCTTTATCATGAGAAGTATGAAGGGAATTATTTTCAGGAATGTTAGGCAAGATGTGTGTTGGATTGTGGGAAGTTTGTTGTCTTAAGCTTCTTGGTGGAAATAAACTAACATGCAACTCAAGCTCAACGCCATTTCTTGTTAGAGCATGGGAAGCCATGAGTTGGTAACTTATTCTCACACGAATCTCATATTCAAAACGATGGGTTATGAAAATTGTAAACAAGCATAAACTCTAAAAACACACACTTGTTCTTAGAAAACAATAAAAAAAAATAGAGGCTAAAATAGGGAAATTGGCTTATGCTTTCAATCTTGATTTATCTCACAACATTTATTGTAAATGTAGATTGAAATGACAACGATGCAATCGATTAACCAATTAATTAAGTGATATGTAATGATAACAATGATGTAGCTGATTAAACTATGTGAAATAACAATATTACGGTCAATGGACCATTTAATTAAGCAATATGAGATAGCAATGTTGTGATTAATTAATAAATGCAAGCGCATGAGCAAATTTTTTAAGTTTCATGCTAAAATAAGATATGAAACTGAAAGTCAAAAGTTATAGTAGCATACGACATGTCAGGTTCACCAAAATGAAATGGTGGAAATTGGTATCCTAGCCTAGGAATGCAAACTAAGATCTCAAGTTTCCATTATATCTCATTGAGAACATAATTTAGGTACAATTATAGTCCTAACAAGGGAATTGAACACTTGGATTTGTGTTCCTTTTGTGTGTTTTGTAATAGATTTGAGATTTTGAAGTGTGTGCAAATGAATTAGGTAAGATGATATGAAATGTCAATTTTCAGCAATAATAATGAAATATAGAATTGGTAACCAATACAATAGCATAGATTTGGAAAGAGGAGACAAAGAAACCTATCGCTGCAATCTAGAGCAAAAAATGTTGGACAAGGTTGGAGGGTGCCCCAGTTTGAGGGTGTTAACATCAACAATAAGATCCATATTTTGGATCAAGACATCTTGTAGCTTTGTCTCTTGAAAAATCAGCTGAAAAGTGCCAAACATAGTCAGAGGTTCCCCTAGTCCAGGTGTTTTTGCCTATTCAAAGTCTTAAATCGTTTGTTGCTATTTGCTTTGCATACCTCTAGCACTCTATACTGTCTGATCTGAACTGACACACAAAAATGGGAAAACTCAAAAAACGGTTGTGCTATAAGGGGCTTGCCTAAGTTAAACCTCATGTTGGTGTTCACGGCACCACTACAACAATGTTTGATGAAAATGAGAGCTTATCCTAAAAAATGATACAGGTTAAAAGCTTAATGGAAATTATTGAATTTACAAATCTTATCTTAAATATTAAACCTTTGGATTGAAGTCTCAAATAAGGCTTGATAATGCTTGAATGGTGTTAATGCACGCCTATATCACGGAGGAACACATAAAACTTGACATGTTCTCAATTACCTTGATTGTGCTCGATATGAATGATAGATGATAATTACTTCTAAGTTCAAATGAGAGAGGAAGTTGTATTTATATGCAACTTCCACCTTTTCTGCTTTAATTTTCAAGGAAGACTAACATCGGAGATTAATTTCTTGCTGCTTACAAAACCAACCATTATATACAAAATTTGGGGCCAAACTATCAAGATAGGGGCATTGGACACACTAGTCCCAACAATTTGAGCTAGAACAAACGTTGTGAGTGAGATTGCACCAAGTTTCTGCTAAAATTGATCACAATCAAACATGAATTAGGTACATTAGGCACAATCACCAAAACGAGTCTAAATTTAGTGTGAAATTTCAAACGGATATAATTTACTATACTAACCAATGATCAGAGGTTCAAATGAAAAGATCAATGGTAAAAAATAAAGATAAAATGATCAAGGATCAAAGATCAAGATAAGAGAATAAATGCAAGCAGATCAAAATATAAACCAACAAGGAAAAAGATTAAATGACAGACAAGCAAGCATCCGACACATCTCTTGCCACAATGATAAGCTCAATGTAGATAGATAGTGCCTAATATAGGAAAGATACATTCATCAAGGCATATATAGATAGATAGGCGTGATATAGAAATCATAGAGTTGTCAAGGAATGAATAGTTGTTCACAAATAGTAATAGATACAAGATAGGTTAAGAAAATAGGCACGAGGAAGACAACTTAGATTAGTATTAGTTTCTTGCTTACAATTTTCATGAAAACTCAATGTCTAGTATGTGTGCAAAGTTTGATTCTTGTTATTGTTTTGTTTTCAAGTTTAGGCTCATAATATTTTTATTATCAATATAATGATGTCCATCCACTCCAAAAACTATGTCAAGGAGGTATCCCTAGTTAAGGATAAAGGTACGTTTGGATAGGATGGATTGACAAGGTTGTATTATGATATGATCAGATCTTGACTCGGGCTTATTTTAATATTCTTCTTGTAACTAAGACAATGGTGGTTTCAGTAGGCTTGTAAATGATAAATAGACAGGAAAGATAAGAGATACATCAAGATCAAAAGTGGGATGGCAAGACTTAGATAGGATGAAGAACATATGATGGAGGATATGGATAGGATAATAAAAATCAAAGAAAAGAAGGAAAAATGCATGGATAGAATGAGGGATATATGATGAAATTTGTGAAGGTATGAAAATGTGAAACTAAATAAGATAGAAAAAATACAATGCAAATTCCAAAACCCATATTGACACTAATTCAACAAAGGAAATTTTCAACTATTAAGCATTTTCAAAATCTAGGAGATGAAGGTGGAGGCTTGTGTGCCCTAGATACTCAACTGTTGTCTGTTTGTTTTTTCTCCCTGTTTGGGTTTCCATAGAGACTCCCTCGGAGTCTCCATATGTTCTCCCTTCCATTTCGAAGCCAACCTTTGTTGACCTTCTTTTAGATCCACCCTCTTCCTCTGCGAATAGATATGGTCTTGGGAGGAAGGGCACCTATTATAACGAAGCGCATGCCCCTGGCTTTGTCCACAAGATTAACAAATGACTTTCACATTCAGAAAATAGGTTGAAATTCGTGATAGAATAGGACATGATTGAAGACTTTGTCTCGTACAAGAAGAGCCATGATCTTATCTGAAAGTTCTCTGGTATCAGACTGTCTATCCCTTTCCTCCATGCTTGGATACAAAATAATTGGGAGCCCTTCAGTGAGTACTCTCTGTGGCTCATTGGAAATGGCTATTTCATTGTTAATTTTTCTTCCCTAATAGATCATGCTAAGGCTTTTGAGTCTGAAAAAGGAGCCATGGCCCAACTGGCCTTTTCATACAACCATGGAAAGTGAGTTTTGATGCATGGGTAAAACCCACAACAATTCCAGTCTGAATTCGGATGTATGCCCTCTCTATGGAATTATGGAGTGAAAATATTTTTTCCCTGATTAGTAACTCCATTGGTAGATACATTGGGGTTTCAAGAGATAAATTAGAAGGTACCTCAACTGTTTATGCCAGAATAAGTGTGGAAATGAATCTCTCACCTCTTCCGACTGAGTTAGAACTAACTGTGCAAGAATTAGGATGGATTCAACAACTTGACTGTGAGGCCCTTCTCTTCAAGTATAGACTAGATCACCAACATGACCACCTGGCCAGACACTGTCCCTCCCTTCAAGCTTTAAAGAATGGTGCTTCTGAAGTATTTCCCTCTTCCTCAGTGCATTTGAAGAATCCAGATAGCCAGACTTTTGATTTCCCTGTATCTCAAGGGGCCCTATTCATGATGGTTTCACAAAAAAGAAAAAAAATAAAACAAAAAGAAATGAAGGTATTGAGTTATTTGATCCCAAATCATCTAGCCGGTATGAGATTTTGAAAACCTTAGTTGATCAAGAGGTGGAGTGGAATATGGATATAGCTGAAGAAAATGCTTTCGACCAACCTATCCAACAAGTCATTCCCGTTGTGGATCCTAGTTCCCAAAATATGCATCTGAGTAATCAAGTTCCCTATAATAGTGTTATTGAGGAG
Organism: Thuja plicata; assembly: GCA_018584345.1. NCBI lineage: Eukaryota > Viridiplantae > Streptophyta > Pinopsida > Cupressales > Cupressaceae > Thuja > Thuja plicata. Next base: position 1,724,390 of record MU227099.1, read on the forward strand.
GGTATGGAGATGCCCACTCCTGCTGACCTTTCCAAGCCTGATATTAGTATGGGAATTCCTGAAAAAAATAAGGAAAATCCTTCTCTTGGGCTCAATCAATTTGAGAAATGAACAAAGAACAATGCTTCTACAGTAGTGGGAAGGAAATCTACCAAAGAGCTGATAACATCTCAGGGAGAGAATGATTAGTGAAGGAATAGTTAAGCCCCCAGGCTCTTATCTTCCCCGTGGTAATTAATGATTATACAAACATGGAATATCAGGGGTTTAAAGTTTAAACAACAAATCCCATCAAAATGTTGTTCGAAGACTTTTGGAAAACTCAAATTCTGATTTTCTTCTTCTTCAAGAGACAAAAATGACCTTGGATTTCCAGACGATAAAAAAATCTGGAAAGGTGTTGAACATATGGCAGTGGCTTCTTGTGGTGCTTCTAGAGGTATTGTTACAATATGGAACTCTCTCGCTTGGACTACCATGGGTCACATTGCTAGTAGGGATGTCCTAACCTCCCTCTTTAAAAACAATACAAATCCTGAATTAATTGCAATCACTGGCTTCTATGGTGCCCAAACTCTTGATGGGCTAAGAAGCCAATGGTTAACTGTTCATAGTATGCATCAAAATTGGATTGGGGTGGATCAAATTGTTGTAGGGAATTTTAATGAAAAAATTTCCATCAAAGATCAAGAGGGTGGGATTCCTTCCTCATACCCAAGGGACCATTTTATGATTTCACAAATCCAGGAACTAAGTCTAGTTGAGGTGATTGATCCTAGCTCAACCTTCATCTAGGCCAATAAAAGGTCTGAAGCTCATTCTATAAAAGCTAAATTGGAGATTTGTTTTTGTTTATGAGGTTGCCTTGATAAAATGGAGGTTAAACATGCATGTTCTTGATGGTTTTATCTTGGATTGTTTACATCTCCTCTTAGAAGGTGGTATTCATTTGGGCTTTTATCATCGTCCCTTTAGATTTGAATTTTTTTGGCTTCAAAGGGAAGATCTCAAAAACCTTATTCCCATATGGTGGCAGGAGGGATGTCTTAAGCATGACACTGCCATGTTCAAGATTCATAAGTAGTTGCATTTTGTCAAAGATCAACTCAAAAGATGGAAAAGGCTGTACAAATCAGATTTTCAATCCCAAAGAGATCCCTTGCTTTGTAGGTGGGCAAAAATCCATCATCAACTCAAGTTTGGTGTCATTATAGATCACTTGAAAGAGGAAGATGATTTAATCTACAAGGATGTTGAAGATATTGATAGACAAGAGGAGATTTATTGGAAACAATGTGCCAGAATTGTGTGGCTTCTTGAGGGGGATAAGAATACTACCTTCTTCCATAGAACAACTTGTCACAAGAGGCAAAAGAATAATCTTATAATGCTACAGGATGCTACTGTTTGCTTCTTTTCTTCACTCTTAGAAATTCATGAACTCTCAAGAGACTACTTTTCCACTTTATTTACTGCCAGTCATAATTTGGACGAGGATTCTCAACAAGCGGGTCTGAATATTATTCCCAACCTTGTAACTGAGGAGGACAATCTCTCTTTAATGAGTGATATTGATTTGGATGAAGTCAAGAAGGTGGTTTTTGGCCTGAGCACTGGAAACTCCCCTGGGCCCGATGGCTTCCCTATAGAGTTTTTTAAAACCTTTGGGATGAAGTGCAGTTCAACATTCTTGAAGTGAGAGCAAGTAGATTCCAACAATCCATAAGATCAATCGTCAGCTTGTTTTTGGATTTGATTGTATAAGTATTGATTAAAAAATACTTACTCAATCAAATCCAGAAACAAGCTTACGATTGTCCTTGAGGTGGTTAAAGAATCCCTCAACAATAGGAGGATGCTCAAAACTTTGAACCACACCTTCATTGCCCTTATTCCTAAGGGAGAATGCACTCAAATTGCCATTTTTTCTCCATTTCACTGTGTAATGTCATATATAAAATCATTACCTCAGTGATAACTGGAAGAATTAAACCTTTGCTCCATAAGATTATTTCTCTTGAACAAGTAGGCTTTGTTGAGGGGAGACAAATTATTGATAGACTTGTAATACCACAAGAAGCTATGCATTCACTACATACTTCTAATAAAAAGGGATGCTCATTAAACTTGATATGTCAAAAGCTTACGTCAGGGTGGAGTGGAGATTTATTGCAAAGACGTTGAATGGTTTTGGCTTCTCTCAATCTTGGACGAACTGGGTGCTAAGTTGTGTTTTCTCTCCTTCCTACTCGGTTCTTATCAATGGTCTCCCTTCTTTACCCTTCAGTGCCTCGCGTGGTTTAAGGAAGGAGATCCTTTTTATCTTTTTCTTTTTATCATCATGGCTGAAGGATTAGGCAGGCCATTCTCCCAAAAGAAAGCTCAAAGAATTTTAACAGGTGTAAAGGTTGGAGAGCAAATTGTTTTCTCAGCTACAATTTGTAGATGATATGGGGCTTATGGGGGTTGCTTCGTGTCCTGAAGCTTGTGTGATATCTGAGACTCTCCAAACTTACTTGTCTGCTTCTGGTCAAGTTATCAATGCTCAGAAGTCAAGGTGACATTTTTCAATGCTGATATTAGTCTTCAAAATTGTATCCTTTCCATTTTGGGCTTTTCCCAGCCTTCCTTACCCCTTGAGTATCTTGGAGTTCCCCTTCATTATAAAAAATTCCCTATGGCTATTTGGCATAGCCTCTTGTAGCATATTAAATGTAAAATTGACCATTGGACTAACAAGTGGCTTAGTTATGGGGGTAGGGTTACTTTTCTTCAGTCTGTTATTCAAGCTATGCGTATTTATAGGTTCTCTATTCTTGCTGCCCCTTCTTATATCTGGAAGGATCTTGATAAGATGACAAGAAAATTTCTTTGGAATGGAACCAAAGACTATAAAATGGGCTCTTTTTATATGGGACAAAAACATCCAACCAAAGAGTGATGGTGGCCTTGGTCTTCGAAGGGTTGACGGACAACAAAGCTTTGGATGGAAAGCTAAACCAACATTGGATTTCTTTTCCTACATCCCTCTTTAGTAGAGTGACGACTGGTAAATAATTTGGTAGGATTAGTGTGGAGGATGTGAGCAGGTATCCGTTGGAAGGTAATGGATCTCCAGCTTGGAAAGCTCTAAAGATTGGTTCCAACCTCATTAAAGGAGGTCTCTTCTAGATTGTTTTGATTAAGTAAAAACAAGTTTTGAAAGGACCCAAAACCTTATACAAGATCAGCGAAAGATATAGCGTTAAGAGGACAAAAATACTACTGTGGATCACCACCAATCAAACCAAAGGGAACAAACAATTCCCCCAAGAAGAGACAAAGGTCCAACCAACAAACCACAACAAAGGGCAATCAAGATTTACATTTATGCCCACTCTTATGTGAACGTAAGTTTATATCAAAAGAAGGCATGGAAGACTTTAATTTCTTTCCTTTAAGAAATATTTTTGGACTGATGCTTGGGATCGGCATCCCCGCATTATTGAGGAATTCCCTGTTGTGCTTCCTATCAAAGATGCTCTTGATTCTAGGGGTCGGACTGAGATTGAACACTACAAAAAAAATTGACAAGTTCAAGACTACAGATATAAGCAGTTCAAGAATATTCAAGAATGGATTGTCCCCATTCCTCTCGAGCATGTTTCTATAATCACTAGTATCTTTTCAGATTGCCTTCACATTGGCAGTGAGCAGGAAGATGAACTTGCTTGGGGGTGTGGAAGTTCTGGCGTTTTCACGGTGAAAGATGATTATTCGATTATTCTTGCTGCCCACTCTAGGCATATTCATATTAATTTGGACTAGAATATGATTTGGCAGCCTAAAGGGTGACCAAAAGTCAATTTTTTTGCTTGGTTGTTCATGAATAAGGGCATTCTCACTTCTAAAAATCTTTGTCAAAGTGGGATTCTAGGTCTGTCCAGATGTGTTTTATGCAACTCTCTCAAGGAAAATTATGAGCACTTGACGTTTTAGTGTTCTTTTACTTGTAAAATCTGGAAAAGACGATTCTCTGCTTTTAAGATTAGAAATTTTGGAAGCAACTGTACAGACAATATTGTGGATACATGGAAAAGACAAAGGTTCAACTCCAAAGCTTTAGGCACTGGATGGAAACTTGGTCTTAATTTCATTTAGTGGCAAATATGGCTGGAACATAACAATAGAATATTTAGGGAGGCTTACAACTTTGTGGATGTTGTGTGGCATACCATTTGGAGCAAGATAACTGAGACGTTTGTGGCTCATGTTAATTCTAATTCTATGGCTGAGGAAAGGCAATGTGCAACAAGAGTTGGAAATATTAAGAACCATAGAACGAAAAGATGGTTTTCGCCTACTAGTAGTTGGGTGAAAATAAATACAAACGGTTCTGCTGCATGTAATCCGGGGAATGTAGGTACAAGATTCATATGTTAGGATAGTAATGACATTGTTTTACACGAGGAATTACAAGGTTTGGGAAGGGCCACAAACAACGAGGCAGAGGCTTTAGCTATTCTTTATGCTTCTTTTTGGGTTGTCAGCCAGGGCTATGATAAAGTCATCATTGAATTTGATTCCCAATTTCTTGTGGGTTTTTCTTGATTGTATGATGAATTTTTCCATTTCTTCATGGAGATTGAGGCAAATTATTTCCCAAGTAAAAGATTTATGGAGGTACATCCCTGATGTTATCCCTGTTATACCAGTCGTGACCACAACCATTTGGCTGGTTTTCTTGCTCAATCAAGTTCAGAGAAAGAGACAAGGGTTAAATGGAACATGATAGCGAGCCATGATAATGAGTATGTAAATTTGGTTAGTGAACATTTGAAGAAGCTTTCCCTAAAAATTAGATGTTTTCTGTTTGAGCAGCACCAATTGCCTTGTCTCTGGGTGCTTCTCATTCTTTTGCCTCTTGTTTCTTGGTCTTTTATTTTTAATATTTGATTTTTATTAAAATTTTCAAATCTTTCCTAGACACTCATTCAAAAAAGCACAAGATATATCCATAATATTGAATGTTAGACAATAATACCATAGCAAAGACTTTAAATTGCTCTATAATTTTATTAATTAAAGACTTGAATGTTTGATGTACTTTTTCTCTTAGGATTTGTAGCATAACTATTATATCAACATGATAGTGTAAAGGATTAATGCTTGATAATGTATTTTTGATAGATGTTGGATAGTGATAGTGTTCAAGAAAATGCTAGCGTATGAAAGTGCTCTTGATAATAATGCTAGCTAGGGAAAAATGAATAAGTGAAGATCTTGTCTGTATGTTTTACTTAATATTTGATCAATGGTTGTGAAATTTTGAGAGAAGGTTTGACCTATAATTAGCACATGGATTGATGAGGTGGAATAATAAAGAGATATATAAATACATAGAGATAATAAAATATATATATTTGTTTTATTTATTTGAGGTGGGAAATCAAATAAATTATTTAAAATTAATTTGATTTTGAAAAGTGTTAGCTAATTAAATATATTTAAAATTATTGAACTATAATGGGTCAAAAGATGACTTAAATATATAATTAAAAATTATTTAATTAAAAGAGAAAAATATTAGCTTAATTAAATAATTATTCAACTAATATGAATATAAGAATTGGTGAGAAGGTGATGACATGACAAGATGAAAATGCATTAGTTAGTTGTAGATGTCTACATTTTTCCCTTCTTTGATATAATGTTTTTATGATATTGTTTCTAGTGATATGCCTTGGTTATAGAATTGGAGTCGGATGACTCTTAGGAGACCGGCTAGAGAAATACATTTAATGTAAAACTCTTTACAAGAAGATGTGATGTGTGGGCAAGAGATGTGTGAATGCAACTAAAGTCAACTATATGCAAGTTAGCCCAATGATCACATGTAAGGTGAATTATAAAAATATATTATGAAATGGATTAAAAATATGGAAAATAGAGAGGTAATGACAGGAAATGCAAAATGGATGAATATGTGGTAATGTATGAATTATTTCAGCTTATGTTAGAACATAATGTTATTAGGGATCACACCCTTATAAAAAATATATATTGTTCTAATATAAGGTTATAAAACCTTATATATTATATGTGTTATAAGCATATCCTATTTGAAATAATTATAATCTAATAAGTATTATATTATTAATTATTTATGAATGGGGGTTATTGAAAATGTGTGACTAGTGAAGCCACCCTTCCTCCTATATTTAAGGAGGTTCTATATCATTTAAGAGTGTGTAAATTTGGTGACTTTATAGTGAGTTGTATCACTATGCGCAAAAGGTATTATGCTCCATATGGAAGTAAGGAGAAGTATCCCCAAGTTTAGTCTATTTATAATAGACTATTTGTGTAAGTGTTTTAATAAAATGATGCTTTATGGGTTTTTTTACTCGAAAGGGTTTTCCCCATCTATTTATTGTGTGATGTGTACATTTATGGTTGTATGATTCTCATCTTATTTACTTTATATCTTGTTTTTAATGATTAGTATCATAAGATCCCTAATTCTAGTAGTTTATTTGTTATTCTTTATATCATCATCAAGCGTCTTATGAAGAAATCCACAAAAAATAAAAATGATGATCAAGATCAAATGTCAAATATCAAGATACAGATAAAGATAAAATATTTAACAAATGAACATGCCACATTCCTTACTCTTCACCATGATATCAAGGTTGAGGTTTTCATGAGCTTCTTTAAAATAGGTAAAAAGAAAAGATCAAAAGATAAAAGACCAAAGATCAAAGAACAAAAACCAAAGAGAAAAGATCAAGATCAAGGACCATAGATTAAGATTAAGCTAAAGGATCAAATATTAAGATAAAAAGATCAACGATCAAGATGATAAATGTAAGTATATTTTAAAGATAATAAAGAAAAAAAACCAAATAATAGACAATGCAACAACCTACATATCTTTTCCAAAAGGATAAGCTCAATGTACATAAAAAATGCTTACAATAGGAAAAATACATTCGTCAAGGCATAGATAGCTAGATAATATACATTTGATAAGGCATAATTAGTTGAATAGTGAAAGATACAAAATATATTAGGAAAGCAATAATGTAGGAATCTCATCATCAATCTTTCGTGTATGATTTTCTATGAAAGCTTAATATATCATCTCATGAAGTGAAAAATTTGATCTTTTTGTTGTTTTGATTGTCAAGTGTAAGTTTATGTTTATGGAATTTTCTTTACTCAAGATAATGATGTAGATCCACTCCCACGACTAGATCAAGGAGGTTTCTTCAATTAGGTATGAGGCATGGTGGGATAGGATGTATAGATGAAGCTTTATTCTGGTATGATCGAATCTTGTATCAATCTTGTTGATTCCTTACTTCAAACATATGAGTTTTGATTTTCTTGTTTGATTTATGACAATGGTGATTTTGGTAAGCTTTTATGATAGCTAAATATGAAAGCTAAGAGATAAACCAAGATCAAGGTGGGGCATGGAGACTTAGATAGGATGAATCATTTATGATGAAGATTATGGATAGGATACTTTGACTATATTTTAATAATTTTTGCATGGTCTTTAAACAATTTTTCTTTGTCTTTCTATACTTATGAATTATTTTTTAGTGTTTGTGCACTATATTTTAGTGTTTTTGCATTATCTTTTAGTGCTTTTGTGTTGTCCTTAATTTCTTTTGCAATGTACTACTACTCTTTTGCACTATCTTTCTGCATTTTTGCATGACCCTAATGTTATTTTGTTTATATTAGTCTTACTTTATCAAAACAAAACTCAAATTCATATCTTCACACTGTTATAAAAAAATTAGATATACAAACCTAAAACAACAATTGAATGATCTAACCCATTAATGGGTCCCTAGGGGCTGATCCTAAAAAACCAAAAAGGGAAGATGTTCCCCAGATGAGTGTTGGATTATGTGAATTTTGATGAGGTTGCGAAGGGACACCTGAGACCTTCAGGAGATGGATGTGTAGCTAGGGAATCAAGGGGCAATTTATCATCGCAACTTGACACAAAAGATTGAATAATGGGACTAACACTACTGCTGAGGTCGAAGAAGCACTGATGGGGGTGGAGTTGGTGCAAATATTACAGGTGGAAAATTTACATTTGGAAGGGGACTCCCAAGTGATTTTAAATGCTATAACATCGAGTAAGTGTTGCGCATGACGATTGCAAAAAAATGTTTCAATCATCAGGAAGAAATTGTATTCATTCCAAAATTTCAAGATTTCACACATATACCAAGAAGGAAATGCATTGGTCGACTCGCTGTTCAAGTTGGCAGTTGATGTTGTAATGCCCCGCCAGGGAATCTAGGAGAATTTAACCTAGAACACGACACTAAGTTTATAGAACAATTTTTTTTAAAAGAGTTTACAAAAAATAATGAATAAAAAAGTGGAAGCAATACAACGAACTAAATAATATACACATAAATGTAACTCAAATATAGATTACAAATCTCGAGGGTTCCTTGACGTAGAATTACGTATAAGTTAATTAATCCACTAAGAACAATAATCAATATAAATAATACAAATGACCAATAAGTACACCATCTCATAGATGAATACATATATAAAATAAATGCTATGAATTTTAGTTCTTTTTCTGGCACGCCCGGTGGGACCGAGCTAAACGTGGTTAACTAAGCCTGTGCGCACTTTAAGATTTTCAGCTTGAATGCAACAACCAAGTGCATGTGACAAGCAGTAGTTGAGGTCCAATTAGAAAATGGAGCCAAATTAATTCAACCATGTTGACTATGTTTCTCCCTAACTTAGTCGTATGAACCTAGATCCTAGTGCTAGGGAGATGTTGCTTGATTTTCAGCGAGCTGAGGATTATTGAGCTTGAAAAATAACAAAGATCCTTTTGGAATTCTTTGGTTATGATAGAATATTTGTGTGGGGAGTCAAATAAAGCATAGGAGTCTATGGTCAAGAATCACAACGCATACAAAGAGATTCCAGATGTTTAATGTATGACAAAAGATGAGCCTGTTTGGGGAAAATTTTTGAAGTCTTCTTTCCATCCCCTAACACCGAGTTCAAATTTAACTATTTGAGGATGAACTGATGGTATGGATCTCAAAGAAAAGAAATGAGAAAGGTCATAAAGACCAACAACTAATACAAGTGAGTAATGATAACTTCCTCTCGATACCCATGGAGGCTAATTTTTTGAGTTCCCTCTTTTCTGAGCTCCCATATTTTGTCAAGGAAGAAAATTTTTCCACTCCAAAATCCTCAGAGAATGAAAAGACACCTCTGAATGAAGTTTCACCATGGGAAACACCATATGAGCCATCCATTGAGCAAGGAGAAGCAAAGGATGATGATGCGCAGTTCTGGGATGAGCTAGAGGCATTTTTCTCCACTCTAGGAGAGTGTTCCAATTGTTCCGATGGAGTCATCCCCGGAGTCCCAGGAAACATAACAAACTTCCTCCAATCCCCCTGAATGCAACACCAAAAATCCTTCGACAACTCATTTGACAGGTTCGCGGGTGCCCAGTTAGGTAATTTTTGGAACCACTCACTTGCCAGTCCATTAGGGTCATGCTCATGTCAGAGCATGAAGAGGATCTTATCAAAGAAACTGAGATTTCATCCCCCGTGAAGTCATAGGACATTCCCAAGTTGACTCATATTTTTGTCACCTTTGACGTATCACACCCAAAAGGGGCAATACCCTTATTTCCCTTCTTTTCCCACATATTGATGGAGCCGTTAAAGAAAGGGAAAAAAATGGGCCGCAAAGGTGGCTACTTTCCAAGCCTAGTTAATGGCTTCTTTTAAGAAAAAGTTATTCATAGTAAGTGTAAATAGTTAGATTTTTCCTTTGCGTGTGGTGTTTAGTTTCAATAAGTGCTACTGCACAAAGGACACATTTTCTAGTGTCTTATGTATAGTCGGTGCTCCCCTGTTAGTCACAATAGGTCTTTTCATGATTATCATTGTCGGTCATAATCGTCTCTTATTTAATGATGATTTTAGTTTATTACTGTGCTACCCCTTTTTGTTTGTTAGAGAAAGCATATCTCTGTAGGGTTTCCCCATTTTTTCTCATTCTCAAAAAGGTACTCTCTACTTTATTATCGTTCTTTGTGCAATAGTAAAGTCCTATGCTATGATGTTTTAATTTTATATGGTTAAATTTTTAAGAAAATTCAGAGGCATAAAGAATTAAAGTACTTCAAAGAAATAAATGACAAGAGGAATGTATGTGGGCATAGAGACAATTGAACAAAAATTCACATATGGCATAGAGGAATGTATGTGGGCATAGAGTCCCCTGTGCTTGACTCTAATGGTGTATCCCATTCTTTCTCAAAGATCACCTGTAGATGGAATTCCTTTATCACCTCCTCTAACATTTGCATGCTAGGGTCAAGGTACTTCTTAAGGAATTTGACCCCATACCTCGTGTATCAACGATGAATGTTGAGGGAGCGGTAGTGAAAGTTCAAAATTAATGGCATAAATGACACCTCTGCACCCGTCTCTAGATGAAACCCGAGGTTGGTTGCGAGTGGAAACCCTACACCCTCTCACGCTACCACAAGCATATCCTCAAGCCCCCCACAATAAATCTTGCCAAACATACCCTCTGTCAGGAAGACAATTGTGTCCATAGACTCCCCCAAATCTAGCAGAGAGTCGACATAGTGAGTTTAAATTTTAGTATTTAGCCTATACCGGTCTTCACTATGTAGGAAATTCTCACCGAGTATCCATTTCAAGGCCGTAAGGACTAATTTTTGTCATCAGTCCTGACCAACATAGCTAGTTGGTCATCACCTATGTGCCCCATGAAAGGATCTTGATGCAACATTCTAGTTAGTCTCACATGAGTGTCTAAACTTCTAGGATAAGCTAATCTAATCTTTGTTCGCACTCAAAGGCTTACAAATGCTATGCCACATTTTGAGAATGATTGCCCTTTTATAGAGCAAGTGATTATTTCTACAATCATTTTGCATTTAATTCTTCTGAGAGAATATCTCTTCAAATTTTGCAGAGGTACCTTACCCATTTTCCAAGAACTTCCACTTGCCTATTTCTTGAGATGACGAGTCAAGTTTTGGCTGTTGGTGATGCCATCGGAGGAAGTTCGTACTCCTTTAACTTCAAAATGGGAATTGCATTTAATTTGTGCTTAAAATAAAAGATTATATTTGATATCATGTATGTGTGAACATATTTTTCACAACATTTATGCACTAATTATAGTCATTTCATGAAAGTGGTGATATCAAACCTAGGTCTCACACACTTCACAATTAAATACCTGTACTAATGAAGATGAGATGTCTTTCCATCACACACTAGGTGAAAAATCAAAGGTGTCTTCATACCACCATAGTAGCCAACCTGGAGGGATGGTTTCGTAACATCCATGCATATTAAAGCCAAAAGGCATAAGCAAAAATTGACAAAAAAGTGTAAAAAAGAAAAATTCAGTTCACATTAGCAACTCTACCGGGGCTATGGATGCCCGACCACCAGTAGAGAAATGTTAATGGTTGTCAAGACTATAACCTCTTCGGGGCTATGGATGTCTGGTTGGCAGAGAGACTCTATCGAGTTGGATATGCGACAATACCTCACCCACGTAATCTAGCGGGAAAGTGGGAACCATTTTTCCTCTTAGTAAAGGGAAGGATTAACCCCTCTGCACACACACAAATCCCTTGATGATCTACTTTCTCTTTATGAATAATTAATCTAGAATTTTTGTTGGACGTGTTATCACTGTGAGGTATCAAATTTAAAGTTTCATTACGAAGCGAGAAGCGAATACAATCGTCTGTTTCCAGTTCTTGGTGTCCCCTTTTCCTCTGAGGACATTGGTTAGCCGCCTTGGCTCCCTATTTTAGAAATATTAACTTGGAATTTTTGGGATAATGTCATTTTATGCCTTTGTCCAATTTCTCACATTCTCTTAAAAGATTCTCCCTGTAGTGGCTTCGGGCTTTGGTCCTCTGGTTTGACCTTCAATTTGAATAAATGTTGTTTTATGTTTTAAAAAGGAACCTTGATCTTTGCTTTCTGCATGCACAATTCATTGCCTCGGATGTTTGTTCATGGGTCACATAAATGGCTGATCCAAGGAATCAAGGATAAGTCAGTCCCCCACCTATTGGATGAGGCCCTAGTAAGAAAATCCAAAGATTATTTTGGAAGTTCTCATCCCATAGGTAGGATTCCCCCAAAGTCGCTAGAACTCTAAATTAGAATTCACAATGTTGCAAAGTTAGAACATTTTTCTCAGGTTTCATATTCCCTTCACGTTGAGTTTTTCTTAAGGATCTACATGCACTTGCCACTTGTCATTGTGGTGTGCATTTGGAGCATGTAAATTTTTTTCTCGCCAAAAAAATATGCAACTGTGCGTGCATGCCACTTAGAGGCACAACACATTTTTTGGGTCAAGCCTCTTTTTCTTTCGATGGAAGTCTCCTCTTTTCTACCACGTGTTTTATCAAAGCGCTAGCCGATTTTCCTTTTTTCTGATGGGCCCATGCACTGCTTATTTAGGGTGGACCCACAATAGTGGGTTACACTTTTTTGCTTGAAGGAACACTGAACTCTACATTTTCAAAAATACTTTCACTTTCGCATACATATTGCCTCTAAACCGTTACAAATCAGAAGATGAAGTAAATTAGAGTCTTTTATAATTTTTTGTCTAGATTGTAAATATAGTTTTTAATTTTTTTTGGAATTGATTTGAATCAATTTTTATTTCTCCCACAAAAACTGGTATGTTGCTGAAAATATCATTTTCAAAGAGTGGCACTATTTTCGTAAAATATAATTTTTTTTTTCTAGAATAGATATCAATGTGGTTCTTTTGAATTTAATTTTTTAACATCCATATCTAGAACCTGGAATTGGTTTAATGACTTTATCACTAGTATTTCATATTTGATTAACATTTGAAGTTGACTAAACCATAATTTTGACATATGTTATTTTTCGTAACTTGTAACTTATCATGTAGTTGTCCAATTTCAAATTTTTTTTGATAGAAAGAAGATTTCAATACGAGGGGCATTGTTATTTCTCAGATTTTTTTTCTCTTTTTTACTATTTTTCATTGAACGTCAAACACAAAGGTTTATATTTTGTAAGAAACCTACATTTGATTGACGTAAAAAAAAAATAATAAACTCAAAATTTATCAAATTTATAGCCATTAGAAAGCTCATTCTAAGTAATTGTGCCATGCAAAAGGGTGTGTCCTTATTGTTCCATTTGAGCCCTGTAATTGAGCCCAAAAGCCATGAAATCTTCAAAAATTTGTTGGCCTTTGCAAAATGGTCATAAAAAGTACTTTCAATCAAAACTAATAGGTTTCGATTGAAAGTACTTGAGTTTTTTTGCGTGGTTAAAGTTTTAACTCAAGTAATTTCAAACAAAAGCAATAATTGATTTTCGTTAGAAACCCTGGTTGACCAATTTAGTATTTTTTTAGGCTAGTGATGATCTCATATAAATAAACATTTTTTTGCCTTATTTTGTAAATTCTAAAGTTGTAGAATAATTCACATTTTGGAGAAGGAAGACATTTGGAAGTGTATTTTTTTGAATTTTATCAAATTTTAGTGGAGCAATTTTGTGAAGGAAAGCGAAGGGAAATAAAAAGAGAAAGGTAAATAAGACTTCACGAAATTATTTATTGAGATCGAACAAAGACTACATGAAGAATCACTGACAAGATATTATCTTAGGAAACACAATATGTCTCTTTCTAGTTCACTCCCTCTCTCTCTTTATTTCTTAAGTGGATGGTTAGGACTTATCTCAATGAAACATGTATGTGTGATATTGCAATACTAAATAATACCAATTAAGACCTAACATGAGTAATAAGACCTAATAGGACCCCTTAAGACCTAACATGAGTAATAAGACCTAATAGGACCTATTAAGACCTAACATGATTAATAATTTTTAATAAGACCCTTAACACCTAATATGACCACTTAAGACCCAATAGAACCACTTAAGACATAATATGACTAATATGACATAATAGGACCTATTAAGACAAATTAAGACCTAACATGTCTAATAAGACCTAATAGAACCTCTTAAGACCTAACATGAGTAATAAGACCTAATAGGACATCTTAAGACCTAATAAGACCTAATAGGACATAATAGGACTAATAAGAGGTCTAATAAGACCTATTAGGACCTAACATGATTATTAAGACCTAATACCTACTAATAAAACCTAATAGGACCCTTAAGACCTAATAGGACCCCTTAAGGCTTAATAGGAGCAATAGGATGTATTAAGACCAATTAATACCTATTAGGACCTATTAAGACCAATTAAGACCTAATAAGACCTAATAGGACTCCTAAGACCTATAAAACCCCTTAAGAGTTAATAATAAAAATAGGACCTATTAAAACCAATTAATACCTAACCTGTGACTAATAAGACTAATTAGGACCTATTACTTGACCAATCAAGACCTAATAGGACCTATTAAGACCAATTAAGACCAATTAAGACCTAATAGGACCACTTAAGACCTAATAGGACCCCTTAAGACCAATTAAGACCTAACATGTGACTAATAATCTACCTAATAGGACCAATTAGACCTAATAGGACCTATAAGACCTAATAGGAATTTAATAAGACCTAATATGACTAATAAGACCTAATAGGACTTATTAAGATCAATTAGGACCAATTAAGACCTAATAGGACCTAATAATACCTAATAAGACATAATAGGACCCTTAAGACCTAATATGACCACTTAAGACCTAATAGAACCCCTTAAGACCTAATGGGACTAATAGGACCTATTAAGACCAATTAAGACCCGACATGACCAATAAGACCTAAGAGGACATATTAAGACCAATTAAGACCTAATAGGACCTATTAAGTCCAATTATGACCTAATAGGACCTATTAAGACCAATTAAGACCAATTAAGACCAAACAACACAAATTAAGACCTATTAGAACCTAATAAGACCAATTAAGACCTAACATGTCTAATAAGACCTAATAGGAACTCTTAAGACCTAACATGAGTAATTTAAGATCTAATAGGACCACTTAAGACCTAATAAGACTTAATAGGACTAACAAGAGGTCTAATAGGACCTATTAGGAACTAAAATGATTAATAAGACCTACTAAGATCTAATACCTACTAATAAGACCTAATAGGACCCTTAAGACCTAATAGGACCCTTAAGACCTAATATGACCCCTTAAGACTTAATATGAGTAATAGGACGTATTAAGACCAATTAACACCAATTAAGATCTATTAGGACCAATTAAGACCAAATAACACCAATTAAGACCTATTAGAACCTATTAAGACCAATTAAGACCTAATAGCACCTATTAAGATCAATTAAGACCTAACATGTCTAAAATGACCTAATAGGACCTCTTAAGACTTACCATGAGTAATTTAAGATGTAATAGGACCTCTTAAGACCTAATAAGACCTAATAGGACCTAATAGCACTAGTAAGAGGTCTAATAGGACCTATTAGGACCTAACATTATTAATAAGACCTAATAAGACCTATACCTACTAATAAGACCTAATAGGACCCCTTAAGACTTAGTAGGAGTAATATGACGTATTTAGCCCAATTAAGATCAATTAACACATTAAGACCTATTAGGACCTATTCAGACCATTAAAGACCAAATAGGACCCCTAAGACCTAATAGGACCCCTTAAGAGTTAATAGGACTAATATGACCTATTACGACCAATTAAGACCTAACATGTGATCAAGAAGACCAATAAGGACCTATTACTTGACCAATTAAGACCTAATAGGACCTATTAAGACCAATTAAGACCAATTAAGACAAAATAACACCAATTAAGACCTATTAGAACCTATTAAGGCCAATTAAGACCTAGTAAGACCAATTAAGACCAATTAGGACCAATTAGGGCCACTTAAGACCAAATAGGACCACTTAAGACCAATTCGGACCATTTAGGACCAATTAGGACCAATTAAGACCTAATAAGACTAATTGAGACCAATTAAGACCAATTAAGACCATTTAGGACTAATTAAGACCAATTAAGACCAATTATCTGGCCACTTAAGATCAATGATTTAATACTTATCTCAATTTGAATTTATGTCTTAAGGGGATGGTTTATTACTTATCTTAATGAATGTACATGCATGATATTGCAATAATTTGTTTGTATATTTTATTAATTAGGACACATTTTAAGAGGACCTAAATGAAATAACTACAATCAAATACATATAACTTCTACATCATCAAATGTATGTTATAAATTACATGTCAAACATATAACTTAGATCATCAAATGTATATAAATTACATGATATCAAACCTATATAAATTAGATAATCAAACATAGATCAAGTATAAAATGTCAAACATAAATCATAGATCAAGCATAGTTCTTAGATCACCAAACATATAAAGTCTATAGATCAAATAATATCAAATGTAACATGTTAATCAAACCTAGAGTCTACAGATGAAATACAACATCAAATACATAATGTGTGTAGATAAAAATATATAAAGTGTCTCTATAACTAAGATGAAAGTGTCTATGTACTAGCTAGATGGATCGATAAACTAGGACTCATCATGATGAATCCTCACTAAGCGGTCCCTAGAGTGACTATCATGCTGTGAAGGATGTGTCGAGCCTTGTACAAAGAAAGTGATATAAATTACATGTATCTAAGAAATAAATATATATAAAGCGATATAAATTATACATGTACATGTCAATAAATTTAAAACTCACATGTCCACTGCTGATGTCATCATCAGTGAGTCCCGACAATGTACATGATGTTGGAATAGTCCCAAGGGATAATTAAGAGGGGGGGGGGTGAATCAATTATCAACAATTTTAATTCTTTTCTTCAATTAATTACAGAATATCACTAAGCACATACACATTTAAGATAACACAAAATAGAACACCACAATTTTGGTTACAGGGAAACCAAACTAGGTAAAAACCCTGGTGGGAATTAGCACCCACAAAGAAATGTACTTGAGTATAATGATCCCTATTAGAAGATCTTACAACCTTGTTAAGAGTTTTTCTTTACAATACAATAAGTACAGTGACCTGGTTAAAGGTCGGACCCTGTTAGGAGTCTTTTACAAATAACCCTATTAGGGGTGCAGGATCACTGTCCAAAAGCTCACTACTAATATGATGAGGGCAACAAACTTCAGTAAAACAGATATACATTATATCTGATAATGAACTGTTTGAGTAGACCTGCTGTCTTGATCAGTTCCAATGAATTGTATACACTCTCTACTTCTTCACATAGATCTTTAACTGATGAATGAAATGGATTTACTGTCCCAAAACAATTAGCATTCTGTTCTGTCCTTTTTCTGTCTCTTTTCTTATCATTCACACTTGGTGATCTTCAAATAAACTACTATAAGTGTCTTCTCCAAATGATATGATCTTTGTTGGCTTAAGGAATCCCTTCAATGCTTCTCTTGTCGGCCAAGCCAAGCACACAACATAATTAGAACCGCGCAACTCAAACTGAATAGACACATCGCTTCACAAAGTCGGCTCCACCAAAATTACCCAAACGTCATGCTTCGGTTGAAACATGATTAGCGCCTTTGGTTAATTGTCTTTGACTCATAACTAAACATGAATCTGAACATGCATATCTCATGAATAGATGCAATTGAATAATCAATAGAATTACTGTCGGATTTTTGAAAATAGTCTTCTGAAACTGTAGCTGGTAAACAGAGTAACATAACTCAACTGTTGCTGAACATCTGAATCTGCGTGTATGTATATGGTATAGTAACTATGTCTAAAACATAAAAACAACTGCTCAAGGCTTCCATATATCCATACTGAAAAGTGAATATGGTTCATTGTTGTATACTATATGTTGTCATCAATGACAAACATACAGTCAACTATTTGCATAAAGGAAAATATCCAACACACGATCAAGTCTCAAGGAAGGAGTAACAAGAGGCATCTCCCCCTAAAAAAATCATATATATAATACACATGATATCATATCAATCAAATTAAAAAAAGTAAATTTACATGCTATGAAAGTTTGCAAATTTAGTTTGTAACATTAAAGATAAGATTTACCTGTGTAGATGGTGGCACCTGATAGTACTTGGAATACCTAGCCTCGATTGTGTCAACCAAGGAATCAAGATTTTGTTGAGCCTCATCCAGGCTCAACTCTACATCTGCAACATGACAAGTTGACACTCGTCCCACTAATGATGAATGCAGAGGACTAACCAAACGAGATGGCATGGAAGTCAAATCATCACGTGTCAACAAATCTATGTAGCTCGTAGTCGTCATTCTGAAGTAAACATCCTCAAGGCCAAAATTAAAGGATTGGTACATTTCATTCATTGAAGGGTTTGTACACTATGCCTCTCCCTTTGCAGCAATCACTAATACATTTGGGGCCTTTTTCTGACGGTAACTTTTGCAGGAGGAAGCCCTTTTAGTGAATTTGGCTTATTTTTTTGTAATTTTCCCTGATAAAGTTGTACGTAAAATGGTAATGTCTTGTTTATGGTCGTAGGTGCAATGGGTTCGGGAAATATAACAAAATAAAGATAAAAGAAAATCATTTTTTTGTGGATGTAGCGCGAAAAAATAGTTCACGTGGGAACAAATAGGAGCAGAAGGTCCGATATTTTCTACAGTTCATGAGGGAGAAAATAGGAGCAGAAGGTCTAACATTTTATCATATGCTTGTAGATGTACAAAGCTCAATCTGGGTTGTCAATAATTTCACATTCAAGGTTGAAAATCTACGTACAATTTCTAGGTGACTTCTGTGGATGAGTGTTATTTTAGCCCTAAACATTTATGGTAAAATTTTAGATTATTTAGATTTCATTCATGTGATTATGGTAAATCTTCCTGTTAATATTACATAGAGATCCCCCTATTACTATGGTCTGGTCACCTTGATAAACTATGCAGGACCAGATGAAATAGTTTCCCTTGCTCCTGCTTTATCAATCAAAAATTAAAATTTCAGATCTTTAGGGTTTTAAAAGTGCTAGAGTTTTATATAGGAGTTCAATCTAGGATCTTCAATTTTCTGGATTAAAAACACATGTTATGTGCAGAAAGACTTATTGAAATCTATATATTGTTAGAATAACTGAGGGGGGGGGGGGGGGGGGGGNGGTGGATCAGTGGCCTCAAAAATATTCCAATAAATTAACACAAAAACTTAGTACCATAATCTTAAGCCTCTAGTTATCTTCAGTCCTACAAGATGAATGCCTTGAAATAATCTCAACAAATAACTACTGCTCAACATTCACTATTAAACCTTATTCTTACTGTTTACCAATTAGCAGTCTTTCATTTACTGAAATACACTAAATTACTTAGTGTATACTGATCAATCCAGATTTAGTTATGTGTAATGCAAAACACTAAGGTAATGCCTCATAAACACATTTGACACATGGATTTTTAATGTGGAAACCCTGTTAAGGAAAAAACCACTTGGGACCGATAACCCAAAATTTTCACTCTTCTGAAGTGAGATTCGTGGTGAGCCAACCCTGTTAAAGGTTAAAAACACACTGTTAGGTGTGACCTTGTTAGAGGATAATAGAATATTTTGTCACTTGATATTTGGCATCTCTATGCTACCTTTTATGACCAAACCTAGTGTAGTTTGTCAATTGGTATCTGGAATCTCTATGCTATCTTCATGACCAAACATTTTGATACTCCTTGGGATGTATCTCAATATATAAAGGATTGTTAAGTCCTTCTTGGTTAAGGGACTTTCTGATCCAATGGTTAAACTAAGACAGTAAATGATCTGTTCACATATACAACTATAGACTTGCAGATTTTTAGATCTATTGTAAGATCATTATAAATTTCTGATCAATGTATCTTTTTAGTACCTTTGATCCACTTCTTTCTTCTTGGTGATGCTATGCTCTGTTTCTCAGTGTCTGCAAAATTAGCTCTATTCTTCAGCTTGATTGACCAGGTCTGATTGAATTTTTCTTCGTCAGTTTCTCTTCAACATCATCTTCCCTATTCACTCCCCTAATTCATAATGAATTAGATTGTCTCTTTATAGTTATGATTCAAAAATTTCTAAGTTCTTGACTTTCTTGTTCTTGGCATGAACTGCAATTCCAGCCAATCTTGCTTTAAAATTTTACTTCAGTTTTATCTCGTAGATATCTTCTTGACAACTGTAATAAAACTACTTTAAATATATTACTTATCTCTGGCTTCTAACTTGTTGATGAAGAAAATATTAGCAACTAGTTAACTCCTTCTTTAGCTCTTTATAGCTAAGTCTTTTGTCATTTCTGAACTTCAGTTCTTTTCGGTGTTTAACTCTTTGTTAGCTCGGTCATCACTTTAGTTCTCTGCGGGCATCTCCATTAGGGTTGCTATCCGTCGGGTAACACTGTGAAGTTCTGTCCTTCGGTAATGCTTGTGATTCTTCTCATCGGTAATGATTGTGATTTTACTCATCGGTAATTCTTGTTGAGTTTCTTTCTCGGGCATCACTGTGACTTTCCTCTCAAGGTTCTCTATCCGTTGGTTTGCACTGTCTGTGGGTGTCTGTTGTCACTTTGTGAATACTAAAATTTTATGCATTACTAAAAGCATAACCTTAATCTTTCTAGTTCTATGAAGTCTTTGACACTTTGTATATAACCAATCAGATTATATCAATTTGACATCAATGACAACAAAATCCATTAACTAATTTAATGTCTTGCATTATCTTTCTGCATTTCAGTGATCATCAACTTAACATCTTCAAACATTCAATTAGTTATAGTTCATCAATCTCTCCCTTTGGCATTATTGCAACACACTACATTATCACACTATATTATTACTAATACAATATTCAAAATATATCAGTTGTAGTTCATCAAACTACCAAACTTATTGTTCTATAACCAATACAAATGTCTGGTTCTCGGTAAGCTCATATAGCTTAGATTTGTTTCTTACAGAGTGCTTTCTTCAATCCCTTTACTGGATATATGTATCAACTTCTGATTCTGATCTATGTTATCCCTTGACTGTTCCTCTCCTTGATCATCTCTTTTTCTTTTAGGCAACAATCTCTCCCTTATTATGAGTTCTCTCCCTTCAAATCTCTCTCCCTTTGGATAGGATGGATATTTCATATGTAACCTCTCCCTTTGGATATTCTCTCTCCCTTAAAAGTTACATCTCTCCCTTTGGATATTCTCTCTCCCTTTGACAACAATGCCAAAGTTATATCTCTTTCCTCTTTATTTAATATATTCCTTGAATTTCCCTTCCATGAGCAACATAGCTCTTTTTTTTGCCAAAATATCTCTGGTGTTCGGTGCATATTTGTACCTTTCTATGTATAGATGTATCTTTGCAGTCCATTTATTCACTTGCATCAACATAACTGATCTTCAGATTTGTGTATAGGCTGATGCAATCTCCTAGTCAGCTTACTAACTGATAGATAAGGGTTGGACCCCTAGTCTCTTTCTTAGGTACTCAAATGTATCTTTTGGCAATGGCTTGGTGAATATGTCATCCAATTGTTCCTTTGATTGAACATATTCCAATATCACTTCTTTTGCTTGCACTTGTTCTCTTAATTAATGATACTTGATAGCAATATGCTTAGTCTTAGCATGCATGACTGGATTCTTTGATATGTTGATTGCACTGGTATTATCACAATAGATAATCATTGGATCAAGAATCTTCATATTCATACCTTCCAGTAATTTTTTGATCCATATGATATTTGAGAAGTTTGCAACAATAGCTACATATTTTGCTTCTGCAGTAGACTATGAGATGCATCCTTGCTTCTTGCTGATCCATGTGATAAGTCTATCACCCATGAAGAATTCTCCTCCAGTTGTGCTCTTCCTGTCATCTAAATTTCCACCCCAATCAACATCTGTTTATACTTGAAGCTCAAATTTCCCCTTTTTGTTATACCATAAGCCATAGTCCTCGGTGTTCTTTAGATATCTTAGAATTCCCTTGATAGCAGTCATATGTGATTCTTTGGGATTAGTATAGAATCTGGAAACTATTCCAATTGCATGTGCTATATCTAGTCTGGTATGTGTTAGTAATAACTGAGAGGGGGGGGGGGGGGGGGAANGGGGGGTGAATCAGTGGCCTCAAAAATTAATCCTTAAATCAACCCTTAAAACTTATAACCACAAATTATGTCTCTTGTTATCTTCTATCCTACAAGATGAATGCCTTGAAATACTTATATCAATTTTATACTTGTCGGATTGCTTTGTAAATATCTCTTCTGTATGATTACCGATAAGAAGTCAACTATTTACCAAAACATAGTAAATATGCAAGTATACCGATAAATCCAGAATTGCATATACCACTGGGACCGGTACCCCAAATTTTCACTCTTCTAAAGTGAGCTCTGTTAGGAGCCAACCCTCTTAAAGGTTACAAACACACTGTTAGGTGTGACCTTGTTAGAGGATTTAATAGATAGTTTGTCACCTAGTATCTGGCATCTAATGCTACCATCCTTGATCAAACACTCACTTAGCTTGTCAATAGGTATCAGGCATATGCAATGCTACTTTCATGATCAAAATTTTTGATACTCCTTGGGATGTATCTCAATTGAAAAAGAATTTTAAGTCCTGCTCGGTTAAGAGACTTGATGCTTCAATGGTTAAACTGAAACATTATTAATCTGTTCATACATACAACTTAATTGCAGATTTTCAAATCTATTGTAAGTGCATTACCTCTCTGATCAATATAATCAATTCTATACCTTTGCTCCACACTGTTCTGCTCTATGATGTTGTCTCACTATTCGTTGGTGTCTGCATAATC
This sequence comes from Thuja plicata, assembly GCA_018584345.1. NCBI lineage: Eukaryota > Viridiplantae > Streptophyta > Pinopsida > Cupressales > Cupressaceae > Thuja > Thuja plicata. Next base: position 1,747,314 of record MU227099.1, read on the forward strand.
TAGCTCTTTCCTTATCTTGATTGACCAGGACTGAATGAAGACTTTCTTCTCCTTCAAATTTTATTTAGCATCTTTCCTCTTCTCTTTTTCACTCCACACTCCAATTTGTAATGAATTGGGTTTGTCTCTTTATAGACATGATTTACCTTTTCTTGGCTTTCTTGATTCTTGGCGTGATCCACAATTCTCACCAATTAGATTTAAAGAAAACTCCTATTTTATCTCAAAGAGATCTTCTTGCCAACTGGACAAATCAACTTTAAATCAATTAATTATCTCAGGCTTTATTTGGATGATTAAAACAATGATAAGTATCAGTTAAGTCTATTTTTAGCTTCTTGATAGCTAAGCATTTTGTTGTTTTCTGAACTCTCTGTTCTGTCGGTCAACACTTCAGTTAGTCATCGGTGATAACTAACTGTTCCGTCGGTGTGACTTCAGTTGTCATTGGGATCTCCATCCTTGTCTTTTTTGTCGGGCAACACTATAATTCTTTCCATCCTGTTACTCTGTTCTTTTCTCGTCGGGCAACACTGTGACTTTGCTCATCGGTAATGCTGTGCTTTAGCTCGTCGGGTAACACTATGAATTTTTCTCTTTTACTCTGTTTGTCGCCATGCACTCCGTCGGTGTATACAGTCACTTAGTGAATACTTGACTTATATGCATTATTGATAGCATAGCCTTTGATTCATTGGATCTTTGAAGTCTTTGGTAGTATTTCTATGACTATACAAATTATATCAAGTTCACATCAATGACAATACAATGCATTAACTGATTTAATGCCTTGCTTGATCATCAACTTAACATCTTCAAACATTCAATCAGTTACATGTCATCAATCTCTCCCTTTGGCATTGATGGCAACATACTACATTACCATACTATATTATTACTAATACAATATGAAATATACACTTTCATCAAGCTTTCCTAATGTAACTATTACAAATGTCTGGCTTTCTGTAAGCTCAAATAGCTTTGATTTGATTCTTGTAGCTTTCTTTCTGTCTTCAATCCCTTCACTGGATAGATGTAGAATCTTTCATTCTCTATGTTGGAAATACAATAATGGGAAAGCAAGATACTGAGAGGGGGGGGGGGGGGGGNGTGAATCAGATCTTCAAAATTAAACACTTAAAATAAACTTGATCCACATTCATACATATATGAATCTAATGTAATCTTAGATAGCATCCACACAATGTAATAAGTAACACATAGCACAATAACTTGGTAACCCAGAAACCCAAATAGGTAAAACTGGGGTGGGGATGATACCCACAAAATTCTCCACTACTGCAATAATAAAGTGTACCTATTAAGGTTACAAATGTTTGATTACAAAATGTAATCTACCCTATGAAAGGTCTGCCCTATTAAGAGCTTAAGATCATTACAATCTACCCTGTTAAAGGATTTCAACTTACAATGAAGTAAGCACTCTGTTAGGAGATAAAGAAAGGTATGCTAGAACTACTCTGTTAAGAGATTTTCACCTGATACAATGATTAGAATGTCTCAAGTATTGATCTTTCATTATGCACTCTGATGCTGATGACAAATCTCCTCTTTCTAGTATGTTCTATGATCTCATAATCTGATATATCTTTACTCTGCTGTTCACTGTGTTCTTGCTCTGCTTCTTAAAAAAATAACCCTATGTGCATTTTAATTCAAAATGCAGTCGCCACACACCATACACACTTGCAAAATAGGGTTCAGAAGCAATCTAATATACTTGTTCAAATCTGATAGTGAGATCTAGATCAACGATCAAGATCTGATATCCATACCTTGATGGTAAAATAATTAATGCTTACAATGAGTCATGCATAGGATAAAACAATTAAATGCATAACTAACTCTGTATAAGAATATTAAATGCATACATAAGTCGGCCCAAAATGCTTATATAAGTTGGCCGGATCACTTTTCCTTGAAGTTTGTATCATTCCAGATATATATACAAAAACTATTCTGCTAAGCACTTAACTGTCTGTCACTCAGCACTTAACATCCCTGTATCCTTCTCGGCTTGGCAATGTAACTCGACTCGGCAATGTAACTAGGGAAACTGAAAAACTGCTTGACAATGTTGCTCGGCCTTGCATAGTTTTAGCTCAGCCACAGTGATAGCCAACTAAAAATGCCTAGATGAATGACTAAGTGTTGGTCACTAATCATCAACAGAACTTAGAGATTAACAATCTCCCCCTTTGATATTAGTGGTAAAAAGACTTATCATTACTTCCATTCATTTCATAAAAAATATTGCCTAAGTATACAAAGTACTCCCCCTAGGAATATACTCAAAAATAATATACAAGTTTACATGCCTTCAAAATTATATACAAGTGTACCTGTACTATACTGATGTATCATTTTGTATCCTTTCAGACTTCCTTACTGATTTCCTTACTAACTTCCCCCTTGTTTTTGTCACTGATTGCTGGTGGGGTTAAGTTGTACTTATCCAAAAATTGTTTATGAAGCTGCAAGGTGGATTTGAATGTAGTATCCCAGCTTTCCTTTGCAATCTTCATAACTTCCAATTTTATTTCTAGCTCATCAGCTAAACTCACTAAACTCTCTGCAGTCGATAGATTTGTACTTCTCTGTGATAACTCCTTTTCTTTTGAGAGTTCCTTCTGTATTACCTCCAAGTGAGGCAATAGGCTTGTCTGAATAGTTATCAATTTGGCCCTTATTCGACCATCTTCAGCCATAAGCTTGGCTATTCCCCTTTGTGCATTTATCAACTTATTAAAATGTAAAGAACTAGATGTAGTATCTTTACCCAAAGTAGTACCAGTTGATCTCAAATCTAACTGTAGCTTCTCAACAAGCTGTAGATTATCCTTTGTGAAAAATTCAACATCACGTAATTTCCTATACAAAGCATAAACATTGGCTGTTACTTTCTCTAAATTTTCTACAAGAATGGAGAGTTCAACCTATTTTGTGGCAATCTCTTCTGAGATCTTCTCTAGAACTTTGCTCTCAAATATTCTCCTAGACCATTGTAGAAGCTTCTCATTGCTGTCTATGTCCTCATCAGTTACTTTCTGTACAATGTTAACTAGCTGATCTATGATTGGAGTAGGAGGCGTTTCATCCTCTAAGTCAAAATCCTTTGTAAATATGTCTTTGATGTCGTGCAACACCTGCTTTTGCTTTTGTTCTATCTTCATCTCTTCCTGTCTCTTCTTCCTCTTAAGTAATTCTTGAAGAGTCCCTATTTGTTCAAAAGATAACTCATTGGGATCCCATTGTGGAATTACAATGACTTCATCTAATGTTACATCTAAAATCTGAGACTTCTTCTTCAATATTTTCTTCTTCTTCAATTCTGGAGAACTTGCTCGGCAACATAATATCTTTCCCTTTGACAGTGTCAATCTCTATTGCCTCCTTTAATTCTGTCAATAGTGTTTGGGGGTGTGGCATACTCCTAGTTTTAGGACCTGTAGGAGTGGATGATGCAGAGTGTGGTAGATCAACCAATACTTTCAATGCCTGTTCTTCTTTAGGCTCATCAACAGTATCCTTCATCCCTACTCCACTATTTAAAACTATTTTCACAACCTCTAAAATAGGTGGATTCTGTGAAGTTACCTCTTGTTCATTTGTTTTCTGTTTCTCTTCACCTTTCTGGTCACTGCCAACTTCAATTATTTCCTCAGATGCTGTGGTCTTCCCTTCTTCTATATCCATTGCCTTAATAGGTGAGTTAGTGTCTTTACCACTCGGTGTCTCTTGTTCCTCGACATTCAAATTGCTTGGATCATCAACTATATAATCCAAAGGACTATCTGCAGTCAGATCAATAGATTTTGTTGCATCTAATGCATCTTTGGTCTTGTCCCGTTCAATGGCAATTTGATCTCTTTTTATCTATGGTTCAGGGGTAGTTCTGACTTCAACTTCTTTTGTCTTTTGCTTGGATGTCCCCTCACCAGATTTCTTATCTTTTCGAATGGGCAGACCAAAGATCTCTTTCCAAATCCTTGTGCTTTGCTGTACTACACCTTCAATGTCATTTTTTCAGAACAACATAGCCCTTGAGTTTAGGAAAAAACCTACTCTTGTATTCCTCAATGAATTTGACTCTTTCTTTTGAGGTGAGCTTAGGTATTACCTGGGCTAGTTTTCCTTCCCTAATCTGTCTTTCTGTGGATAGTACAAATTCCCATTTGCTTGACAGAAAATCATAAAGTTTATTTGGCACATGATTTCCTATCTCTGTAGGAGTTAATTTGAAAGTACTCATCATGTCCAAGAGTGCTTCCTGTACTTTGTGCCTATCTACAGTTTTCAACTTTTCATACTTAATGAACTTGAATGTTGCTAACCCTGCTGAATTCCTCAAAGTGTCGCATACCTCATCAATGCTTGCTGGCTTCTTGAATTGAGCTGTAGGTATGTTGCTGGGTTCATTTGTTTTTGGCTTCTCCTCATCACTATCTGTTCCCAAATTTAGTCTCCTTCTTGGTCTTTTTGCTGGCTTACTCAGCTCAGCCTTAGGAGAAACCTTTGCTTCCTTTCTAGAACTGCTTTCTGCAACTTTTCTCTTACCATACACTATAGTTTGTAATTCTATTGGGGGAGTGACAGTAGATGCTCTAGTCCTTAGATGATTAGCTGCAGGAGGTGTAATCTTAGGTTTTGGCTTTGCTTTTCTTGGTTACAATAACAATTGATGGTTTCTTGCCCTTAGCTTTCTTAGTAACCTCTTCTGATGCACTAACTTCCTCCTCTGTAGAAATATCCTCACCTTGTCCAGTGGTTAGGCCTAAAGGTGTATCCTCAGGTTCTTCATCACTACCTAAGCCAACCATTTTCTTGAGATTTTTCACAATCTTCTTTCTTTTCCTCTCCATAGTTCCTTCATTCAAACTTCTAGAAATTTTAGCCTTAGCTTCATCAAAATTTCCAAATATCTCTGCTATAGTATCAATTGCCTTGGCTAGAAGTGCAATGATGGCAGATGATGCTTCATCAACATTGATTTCATATGGAAAAGGTTCTAAGCATGTTACCCTAGGAGTCACTGCCTTGATATAGGTATTATCTGTATCAACTAGAAAAAAGATTTCATAGTGCTTCTGCACTAGTGATTTAGGAATCCTAGTCCTTAATCTCATTCTCTTCTTGAATTCTACAAAATAGCTCCCCATAATGCTATTGAAATCGCTTCCTAGTTTCTCTATACATTCACTAATCTAAACTGTTAAGGGCGTATCCTTTTTCCAAACAATATTTCCCAGTGTAGGAAATGTATCCTGAATGTAGAAAAATATACAGACTAGTAAAGAACCAAACTTACATGATGAGCTCTTAGCCTATCTGATTGATGCTAGGTTCTTGGCTAGTTGTGTCTGCTGTAGCTCGGCAAGATCATATGTGTGACTCTTCTTCACAATTTTCCATGCCTGATCAACTGCTGTACAAGGAACACTATCCAATCTGCTGGACTGATAGAACTTATGTGCTATAATCCTTACTCCAAAGTCAAGTTCTAGCTCAGTAATTGTAGAGATAGTCATACCTCTGTTATTCCATACTGCTCCAGTGTTCAATGCAATTTCTTCTTTGCTGTTATCCCTCATGGTCCGTTTTCCATTTACTACAAGATATCTAGTCACTCGATGAATCATGCTTTTAGTGATCTTGATTGGTCCATTATCTAACCACATACACATGTCATGAAATCGGATAAGAATAAACTTAATCCATTCATCTTTGAAACCTTGGGGAAAATCCAGGGCACGAGTTAACCCTTTGTTGGCTAGATATTTGAATTCTGCCTTCATAACTCCATTGTCACACAATTTACTGTAGGATTTCCTCAATTCACTATCTCCTACTTCACCAATCTTAACCATATAACATGATCTAACATCATGAATCATGAGTACCTTGGGTGGAATGGATGAGAGGGATCCCATTAAATCACTCTGAATCGCACTTTCGGGAATGGATCAAAAGTTGAGAGGTTCACATTCATCACTTCGTATCAACTGAATTTGCTCTGGTTCTGCCTCCATACTCTTAGCTGGTGTAGAAGAACTTGCACCCATAATTTTGAAATTTAGGGTTTGAGAGATGAAAAATAGAGTACCTCGACAAGTAGTTCTTCGCACTATTCACTGTTCACCTTAGGATTGCCGACGGTACGCTGGTAAAAATCTTTGAAATGTCAAGGTAGGTGAGCATTGAATGTTCTGCCTGTTGAGTTAGTGCAAGCCAGCTGTCCTCGGCTTTAACACAACTTGCATCCCACTCGGCTCACTACACTCGGCCTTCACAAAATTTCACTCGGCCAACAAAACTCGACACTCACTAAAGAACTCGGCTTTAGTGTCCATGACTATTACTCGGCACCTATTAGTGCAATTTTCTCATCTCAACATTTTGTCTTCAAAATATGTCCTGGTACATCTTAGCATATGCAAATATGGACTTTTGTACATTTCATGTTAGGAACTGATGTAAGATAAGAATTTTTAAATACAGTTCCTTACATACCTCTTTCTCTTAGTTGGAGATGATGTGATCACTTGATCCATTAGATTGGGTGACCTTGGCTTCATTAGCTTCACTGCTGCATGGTTCAGACTTCTTAACCCATGTCTTGTTCATCTGTTCCCTTATTTTCTCAACAGTAGGAGTAGATACCCTAGTCTTGCAATCTTTCCTTGTATGTCCAATTTTTAGACAACTATGACAAACTAGGCTTCCATTCATCCAACCTTTAGATTTACCTCTGAAATGTGTCCTTATGCAGTTTTCTGGAACATGTCCATACTCACCACAGTAATGAAAACTATGCCATGTATTGTAATCACAATTGTGAGCATTGCCTTTTCTTGGTGATTTCTCTTGTACCTTTGATCTCCACTGCTGTTTACCTTTAGATCTACAATCTTGTTCTCTATGACCATATTTGTGATAGTTATAGCAATTTCCATTGAGTCTAGGTGTTTTGCTTGCCTTTGTCTTGCATTCATGTGCTTGATGTCCAAACTTATTACAGTTAAAGTAGTAACCATTAAAGTTAGTTTTTGGATTGGACTTACCATTCTTGCTTTGACAAATGTTTGCTGTGTGACCTGGTTTCCCACAGTGATGACAAATAGGTTTGTTGTTTCTCGGCTTTGCATGCCTTCTTTCACCTATCTTAGATGATTCTCCATCTTTAGTGGTTGAATGTTGTCCAGTGTGACATAATCCAGAAGAATCTTTAGGTCTTCTTGATGCTTCCACCAGTTGTTCAAAGTAGCTCATAGTAGCACTCGGATCATTCACTCTGTTATTAATCTCTTTCTCAGATCTCAATTCATCTTTCAATTGACTGTTCTAAGATCTAAGATTAACAATCTCCAAGTCTTTTCTATTGATCTCCTGATTTGCAAGTAGTATTTGATTTGCCATGTCCACTTGATTGACTGTCATTGTTTGCACATCATGTGTTCTTTCATCAAGTCTAGTAGTCATCATTCTCTTGTCTTCTTCTTCCATAGCCTTGTCATCTTTGGCTTCTTTTTCTGTTCAACAACTTCACACATTCTTATTGATTGGGCTTCTTGTTCCTTTTTCAAGTTTTTGACTTCTTCACATAGTGCACTGTTCTTTTCCAGTAGATCTTCTATTGCTGCATCGCTCTCAGTAGAATCTCCATTCTGAAATAGATTTGTGGTGTTCTCTTCCTGATAATGAGTGTCATTCATTTGTTTGGCCAAATCTTTCCTTGCAGCCAAGGACATCTTTAATTCCTGTCAGTCTCAAGCTGTTGTAGTGTTAGCTGAATATCAATATTTTGATTCTCAATGAATTTACCCATCTTGTAGATCTCCATTTCAAGATCTATATTCTCAAGCTGATTATGACCTTTTTAGAGAACTAAGCTCTGATACCAATTGTTGGAAATACAATAATGGGAAAGCAAGATACTGAGAGGGGGGGGGGGGGGAANTACCAATTGTTGGAAATACAATAATGGGAAAGCAAGATACTGAGAGGGGGGGGGGGGTGAATCAGATCTTCAAAATTAAATACTTAAAATAAACTTGATCCACATTCATACATATATGAATCTAATGTAATCTCAGATAGCATCCACACAGTGAAATAAGTAACACATAACACAATAACTTGGTAACCTAGAAACCCAAATAGGTAAAACTGGGGTGGGGATGACACCCACAAAATTCTCCACTACTGCAATAATAAATTGTACCTGATAAGGTTACAAATGTTTGATTACAAAATGTAATCTACCCTATGAAAGGTCTTCCCTATTAAGAGCTTAAGATCATTACAATCTACCCTGTTAAAGGATTTCAACTTACAATGAAGTAAGCACTCTGTTAGGAGATAAAGAAAGGTCTGCTAGAACTACTCTGTTAAGAGATTTTCACCTGATACAATGATTAGAATGTCTCAAGTATTGATCCTTCATTATGCACTCTGATGCTGATGACAAATCTCCTCTTTCTAGTATGTTCTATGATCTCATAGTCTGATATATCTTTACTCTGCTGTTCACTGTGTTCTTGCTCTGATTGATCTCTGCTTCTTAACAAAATAACCCTCTGTGCATTTTACTTCAAAATGCAGTCGCCACACACCATACACACTTGCAAAATAGGGTTCAGAAGCAATCTAATATACTTGTTCAAATCTGATAGCGAGATATAGATCAATGATCAAGATCTGATATCCATACCTTGATGGTAAAAAAATTAATGCTTACAATGAGTCATGCATAGGATAAAAAAATTAAATGCATAACTAACTCTATATAAGAATATTAAATGCATACATAAGTCGGCCCAAAATGCTTATATAAGTCGGCCAGATCACTTATCCTTGAAGTTTGTATCATTCTAGATATATATACAAAAACTATTCTGCTCGGCACTTAACTGTTTGTCGCTTGATACTTAACATCCTTGTATCCTTCTCGGCTTGACAATGTAACTTGGATCGACAATGTAACTAGGCAAACTGAAAAACTGCTCGGCAATGTTGCTCAACATTGCATAGTTTTAGCTCGGCCACAGTGATAGCCAACTAAAATTGCCTAGATGAATGACTAAGTGTTGGTCACTAATCATCAATAGAACTTAGTGATTAACACTCTAATGTGATGTATTATCCTTCTATGTCAAACTCTCTCCCTTTGATTGTTCTCCTTTCTTGTGATGTCTCTTGTCAGCAATTCTTTCTCTTTGTGTGTACTCTCCCTTTCTTGTTACATTTCTCCCTTTGGGTACTTTGATGGATATAATCTCTCCCTGAGATGATAATGGATATAATCTCTCCCTTTATCAGTATGATAATGAGATATCTCTCTCCCTTTGAAAACAATGCCAAACAAACATCTTTGCCAAACAGATCCTTTCTATCCATAATATATTCCTTGAATTTTCCAATCCATTGGTATAATTCTGGTGCTTGGAGTAGATAAATACCTTGCTGTGTACATATTTATCTTTGAAGTCCATCTCTCTTCTTTCATAAACATGATTGATATTGTGATAATATGTAGGCTGATGCAACCTTCTAGTTATCTTATTGACCAGTAGACAAGGGTCTGACCCCTAGTTTCTTTCTCAAGTATTCAAATGCATCCTTGGGCAGTGGCTTGGTGAAGATATCAACCAATTGTTCCTTTGATTGCACATACTCAAGTATCACCTCTTTTTCCTAAACTTGTTCTCTCAAATAATGATACTTGATGGAAATATGCTTTGTTTTAGCATGCATGACTAGATTCTTGGAAATGTTTATTGCACTTGTATTATCACAGTAGATAATTACTGGTTCAAAATTTTTCATATGCATACCTTCCAGTAACTGTTTGATCCATGCAATATTTGAGCAATTTGCAGTAGCACCAACATACTCTACTTCTATAGTAGACTAAGAGATGCATCCTTACTTCTTTTTGATCCAAGTGACAAGTTTGTCACCCATAAAGAATGCTCCTCTAGTTGTGCTCTTCCGGTCATCAATATTTCCAGCCCAATCAATATCGGTAAAGACCTTAAGTTCAAATTTTCCTTCTCTTCTATACATAAACCATATTCCTTGGTATTCTTCAGATATCTTAGAATTTTATTCACAACAGTCATATGTGATTCTCTTGGATTAGTAGAAAATCTTGCAACTATTCCTACCGCATGTGCAATATCTGGTCTAGTATGTACAACATACATGAGTTTTCCAATCATTGATCTGTACAAAGTCTGATTTACCTCTGATGACTTGTCTTCCTTTGTCAGCTTACATCCAGTTGCCATCAGTGTTCCTACTATCTTGGACTCTTCCATTTTGAATATTTTCAGTACCTCCTTGATGTATTTGTGAGGCCTACCCTATATCAACATAGCTTAGCATTATTTCTCACTTACATGCTCTCCAGTCAATACTGATTTTGGTTAAAGTTGGAATATTTTGGGACATTATATTCGATGGACTAAACATTATTAGTATTATTTATGTCATGTGATGATTTCTTCAGTATACTTTATTGATGATGTTTATGGTGCTTTCAGTATACACATGCATTATGATGATTATTTCTGTATTTTAATTCAAATGGAGGAATAGTTATGTTATTTTGATTATGCAATCAATTATGGTTATCAGGTGCATAAATGAGAAAATGGTTATTAAATAAAAATGTTGAATGTTCAGTCAATTGATTATGCAATTTGATTTATATAAATATATACATGTGATTTTATTGAGCTATTGATGTTCGATTTCAGTGTGCAGGAAAATTACCATGGAAATTATCGGAGAATCAGTAACCAACCTTATGTGCAAACTGTAAAGCCAAGGTTGAATCTAATGAAGAGATTCAAACCTCGTTGTTAAGTGATTTGATTCATGACTATAAATTGTATATATGTATTAGGTGCTTTTTTGTGTGCTTAGTGACATGTCAATGTTGTATTATGTATTTTACAGTGTCACTTGACACTTGTTATGTGTTTATGTAATGACATGTCTACTAACTTGGCAATGCAACCCTAATCTTAAACAACTTATTAGGAACCTAATTAAACTCCCTTTATTTGGAGATACTTGTAAAGTCCCACCAATGAGATTATTTAAATTTAAATTTTTATTCTAGTCACTTCTAGAGGCCAAAAAGTGGTCCTAAAGACCAATTTTAGCAATTTCCATGTACCTTAGTGATAGGGGTATGGGTTAGAAACATTTCTAACACTTCTAGAACCCCCTAGTGGCATAGGTGACCCTCTTAATGACCCATTTCCCACATGTTTCGAAAATGGAGTGAGTCTTGACCTTTACCCAAACCCACACTCTTTTCCAATCTTGCAATTATGATAGGGGACAAAGGAAAGCCAAAGGACCGAAGGGTCAATTCTGAATTTAATGTTGGTGGGTGGGTATAATTTGGAGGCCGTTTTAGAGGCCCTTTAGAGAGTTAGTGCATGTTCACCCACTCTCTGCTTTTAGAGACATTAGGGTTTTGGATTGGAGGAAGCAAAAAGGGATTGGGCTCTTCTCAAACATCATTTTTTCCATAACACTCGTGAAGGTTGGTCTCCACCATTGCCATGAAAGCTTTCTTATTTTGTTGCAATTAGAGTAGTATCTATTTCATTCTCTTGTATATGTGATTTGTGTGTGTTATGTTGTTGTGATGTAAGGGAATGAGATTTTGGTTTGATTTCATGCTTATGATTTTATTCTTGTTTGAATGAGGGAGTTTTGTGAAGGGTGTAATGACATTACTCACCCTTGGATAGGGAAGAAGTGGCCATGTATGGGGGAAGGGGTTAGTTGGGTTCCATGGAAGTGTAGAGTCTCTTCTCATGGAGAGAAGAGGGAAAAGATTCAAGGTGTATGGGCCCTTGCATGAAAATGAAGGTTATTGATCTTGATTTGGGGGAGATAAGAAGGAGAATGTATAGAAGAGTGTATAAAGATTATAGCATTGGAAAGGCATAGTTTTGTATGTATTCCATTGGAAATATCCTACATGGAAATCCACCTTTATTCCTTATTATGGGTTCATGGTGAATCCCATTGTGCAAGCTTTGGAAGGGTGTTCTTTGTTGTTGTGTTTATGTTATTTGAATGTGTGAATGTTACTCGTTGGTTACCTTTTCTCCTAGCTCGGGGTGGTCTCCTTGAGACCTAGGATGGGAGGTGAGCTCTCCATGGTTAGTTTCATGTTGTCTTTTGCAGATTTTGGATGAACCTCATGTTGGAGCCTTTTGGGATTTGGAGCATGAAAGGGTGCTCTTGATGTCATGGTGTTGGAGTCTTCTCCATTATTGTATCACCCATTGTCTTGTGTTCATGTTGAAGATAAGTCTTGTAAAGGAATGAGTCAAATGTATATAATCCAATGTTGTAAATATAAAATTAGTTATTTAAAGTTATGTTTTCAAGATTATATTGAAATGCAAATTATATCTCAAATGTATTGCTTGCAAAATTTCAAAGTGTGATACTATCTTCTTCTTTCTTTTAAATTTGGATTTGTATAACAATGTGATCAAAGTATTATCCCTCAAATTCATATGGCATCTTTAAATCTTCCTGAGGAAATCTTGATAACAATGGATTACTAATTGGATTGTAACAATAAATAATAAACTACCTAATTTCAATACCTTATAAACATTCCATTATTTGAATGCATAAACAAAAAAAAAAACTTGACATATACATTTAACTCTACAAATGAAAAAAAAAAATATTACATGGAAAAACAAACTAAAAAACAAACCACTTTCAAAATTTGTGAGAGACAAATAACTCTCTGAAAAATGTATGGAGAGGAATTTAATTCCCTCTTTACATAGAGAATATTCCTTCCATATTCCACTCACTTACTTAACCCCTCCTAATTAATCCCTCCTAATTAAACCTTTAGTGCTAACCCAAATGTTTTAATAAATGGAAAAGACATAATGTTTGCTCCCAACTCGTGGGCCCACACCTTTATTTTCCCTTACCTTTATACCCCTTGGTTTTTGTAGGAAGTGACATGGATGTGTTTGTTTAAATAAAAGTATTTAGGGAGAAATCAGCACTTTAATGCTCACCTGACATACCTTTTTGGAGGAGCTATCTTTTTGGGAGCCCATCCTCTTCCCTGCCATTTGTACTATGTTGTCAGCCTTGGTCCTCCACCTATTTTGAAATTCATGCCCTCTTTGCACTTTACCTTTTGTTAATTTGTTTGGTGGGTTCCCAAGCTTATGATAAAAAAATCTGCACTTTATTTTTTCCTTGGGAATTCGACCCCTCTACCCTTTTGGTAGCCTTTGACTTTGGTCACCTCCTCCCACTTGGCATGTGAGCCATGGGGAAGGGAGGGGTGATGGGATAGGGGATAGGGAATAGGTAGGGAGGTAGAGTAGGTTAGGAGGTTAGTAGGTTAGGAATTAGGTTAGATTTTAATTAGTAATTTTTTTTTAGTATAGCTAGTTTGTTATTAAATTTTAATTATGATAAATGGTAAATGTTTTCATGTATGTTTTTTTTTTGAAAAAGGCAGAATTTAATTGATCTTTATATTAGTGATTATTTTAATATATATGATTAAGTCGTTTCAAGGATAGTTAAGAAAGGTTATATATATTATTTCTTGTAATTAATTTAATTTTTATTTATTTATTTAAATTATGTGTGATTAAATGTAGTTAGGATCTTCTTCCAAATAAAAGAGGTGAAGTTACTTATTATTGTCATCAATTAATTTACAAAATTATGATAGTTCGTTGGGGAAATTTCAATGCAATCTTTAGTACTATATTAGGATAAACTTATTGCATTTGTGGGAACTTAATTCAAGATGTTAGGAAAAACTAATGTGTGTAAAATAATTATATCAGAATTTGTTTATAGATGATATGTAGATAGGGTTAATTAACTAGATTTCAAATGCTTTATGATTGAAATGGTTTTTATTTAGTAAACTTGATTTTAACCTAGGATCATGTCTAAAGGTTACTTTTAATGTCATAAGTATTTTAATATTGAAAGTGTAATTTGTACTAGATTTAAATGGATAAAGTTGTAATCAAGGTTAAGAATTAAAGTAATTGCTAGGTCAACCTAATTCAACATATGTTCTTAACAATTATTTACCATCATGATACCATACATTGTTAAACATAAAACCATAGTTAATTCAACCTGACCCAAGTGTTCATGTAACACCCAGAACTTAAGATCTCTAACCTGTGTAATAAGTTGATACACCGACTCTGCATTCGTATGTGATGTGAACCTAATTCAATCTATAAATATACCTTGCAACTTTAAGACTAACTTCACCATGTCATCACCTTTCGACAACACATTCAATATTAGTTGTGTCACCATAGTTGTATGTACTGGTGTTAAAAAAAAAAATTGTTAGTGTGTTTTACCCTAATTTTGGGCATGACATTCTGGTATCAAAGCTCTCGGTTCCACTTTAGGGCCTTGAGTTCACTATTCTTAGTCTATGTACGTAAGACCTTTTTCCATATGGAAAATGCTTCTGTGACAAGCATGTGCAAAGGAAGCGAGACATATAGATTCAGGTGCGCAGTATATGATTCCAGACTTGGTAGACACGTTTCTAGAGCTTACTCATTTTCTTAATTATTGAATTTCCTTCCTTTTTACTCTCGATATAATTAGTTATAATAGGATTCAAAATTTACCTTCAGTCAAATCGTTCGACCATGTAATCCTTAACTTGAAGCGATAATTTTCCAAATCAACATAAAAGTATCCAAATCAGTAGCTAGAATGGAGTCTTTTGCCACAACTTTCTACCTGGAACCTCATTAAATACCGGTTGAAGCATTATCTCAGTCGCCTAGTCTATGAGTCATCTCTGGGGAATGTGGCACTTTCACTTCCAAGGCTCCTATTTTATCGCTGCAGGGAGGGTGCTGAAAAAGTTGTTGAATTTATGATTAATGCTGCCCTTTGCATTCTGTCCTTCTGCATTTTGTTCTTCTTCCATCATCATGCTAGTATATTTAACTAAATAAGTTTGTAGATGTTAGCCACCCTCATACCCCTATTGACTCTTGGTTTTCTTCTGAAAGCATCCTTACAATATTATATCTGCTACATCTTCCTTCAAAGCATAGACAACATTTAGGTTATATGTTTACTTATTTATTTTGGGATTAGTTGTAGCATATACATTGTATCCTTTTGACATCTTTGGGCATGCGTGTATCTTCTTTTAAATGTTCTCTTCCATCTATTATTACCTTTTTAATTCTTTACAACAATAGTAGTTATAATTAGCATGCAGTTACGTGTAGATTTAGTGAGATTCACTTACCGTATATATAAGCAAACTCTTATCCTTTTGAAAGTATAGAATCTTTTAATTTACATTACTCTTTTCGTCATGTCTTTATTTATTTATTTTGACTTACAACTGGTATGGGAAGGGTACATGGAAAATAAATATAGAGTCTTTTACCTTTAGTTTGACTTATTTGCCATGTGTGAGGTATTAGTTTAGTCATAATAATCTTGGACTCTTTAAAGGAAATTTTAAGGAATGCATATTATCATTGTATAATTAGTAAAGGATTCTCTTCTTTTGATATATTTTTTTGTTAGGAAAGAGATTCCAATTTTAATATTTGTTTGCAACTTTGAATAAAAATTACAAGTGTAAGTTCTTGAAATGATACAAAGTTAATTTAAGTAGTTAAGCAGTACCATAAACTAAAACTAT
>MU227099.1:1763120-1800869 GCA_018584345.1 Thuja plicata
TTGTTAGGAAAGAGATTCCAATTTTAATATTTGTTTGCAACTTTGAATAAAAATTACAAGTGTAAGTTCTTGAAATGATACAAAGTTAATTTAAGTAGTTAAGCAGTACCATAAACTAAAACTATATTTTTTATTATTATAATGAATTCTTTTTATAAGATTAATTTATGATAATTGATTTGGGAATCAATTAAAATCCTTGTTAAGAGATACCATGATTGGCTTGATAAGAATATTACATTCCTTTTGACTTAGAAATTATTTTGTGATTAGATTATGAAATACATAGATATCCATTACTTAGATCAAAATTATATTTTAATTTCTGGTTTGATTTTATTTAATTTGTTTTAGGAAGTGTTTATAGGTATTTAGGAGGAAAGATTTTGTAAAATCTTTTAAAAGTGTTCAAATGAAAAGAGTTTTAAATATGGACTTGATAACTATAGGCTTATGCAAATATAAATTTATCTTGGGAGAGTGTTAGAATATTAATTTTGCGATTTCCCTTTGCCTACGAATTCTAATTATTAATTTTAATGCTATCTATGGAGTTCCATTTATGCTTGATATTCCAACCTAGAGTTGTAACCTTTGCTTGATGCTAATGAAATTTGTCTTATTTGAGTTAGGTTATTCTATATTTTTTAATTACCAAGAAATTTTATAAAAATTTGTTAAAAATCACATTGTTTAATAATTAGGATTTTATGTATTTATATATTTACTCTTAGTTTAAATTGTTAGACAAAAATTATATTCTCTATTATTGTTGGAAAGATAGCTCTAGGTAGTCATGAATAAATGATTAGTTGTTTAATAAAAACTTAGTAGGAACGTGCTATCAATGTTCTTAGTTGAAAACATAAGGAAAGACTACTAGTTAGTTATCTTCTTACATGTAATGTTTATTGGAAATTATGAGTAGTTAATGAGCTAGTCTCTTTTAGTGATTTTAGTCTTGGATAATTTTAGAGCTTCATTAGTCCTTGCATCCATGAGATTTCTTTAGTTATTCAATTTTGTCTTGTCGATTTTATTACCCAGTGGTTTTAACAAATGTAGATACTTGGATTAGATAACTTGTATAGTATTTTAACAAAAATCATACTTTTAAAATCATAGTTATAGATTATTGAATAGAGAATAGTAGTATGTATGTTTATATATGAATATGGAATCATGCAACTTTAAATAGGTTACTAAGGTAATTTTTGTATAAAGTTGTTCAAAATTAGCTTTCTGTAAACCTTAAGATTATATTTGTTTAAAGTAATGACCCTTAGTTAAAAAGTAAGAGACTATTGTTTAGTGTGATTGTAACATTTATAGTTATACTTAATTGTTAGTTAGATTCCTCTCTTTAGGAGTTAAATTGTAGTATATAAAAGCTATAACTGAAGTTTATTGGTAACATTCATCATGTTGTGATGTAATGAATAAGGTATTTAAAGACATATGCATAGTTAGAGAGAGTTGTTATTATATGCTTAATTGTGATGTTGTAATTGTATACAATTATTAAGTTACTTGATTTCGGGGATTATAGTGTTGAGATGATTTATGTCATGTTAATTGTCCTTGGGGTTGTGATTTATGAATGAGGATGTCTCTTGTGTTAAGTTGAATAAGTGAAAATGATCAGTTTTAGGACATTACCTCTTAGGTCCGTGTGTGAGGTTTTCTGGTTGGCCTTACCTTCTCCTTAAATTATTATGGTTGGAAATATTTTGAAATTTATAAAAATAGTGAACTTCTGATTTGTGTAATTGTGTTTTCTCAAAATTGGAACTATGGTGTGAGTGATGCACTTAAGGTTAAATGACTATTTCTCTTCTTGTATAAATCAAGGAAGAGAGTAAATCTCTATGATTTATTGGTATAGTTAATTAATGATTGACATTTACACTAAGGATATATATATATATATATATATATATATATATATATATATATATATATATACCAAAGATTGAGGCTAGGTTTATGGATAAGGATGAATGAAACAAAGTGTGTTAATTATGTAGAAATGTAACCCTTGAGACATATTTTTTTTTGAGTGTTTGGTCATGTTCTTTAGCGCACCTTGGATGCAAGGTGTCATGTATCTTATACTCCCTCCTTGTGGCTTAGTGTTAGTCACATTGTATACGTGTTTTTCTTTATTTATTTGTTTGGTTTTCAACATTGATGAACTTGGAAGTGATGACGGGCTAGCTTGAATTTTTTCTTTAGTTTTCTTGTAACCATCTAGCCACCAAATTTTCTTTTATCTATTAAAGATGGTTCTTATTCACATTTATCTTATGTTGGATCTATTTAACTTTGAGGTTTGGATTTGAAATTTGTGAACCTTGATTTGAGTTTTTTTTTTTTTTTTAAAATTTTTATTTTATTATGATCTTGCTTTGGCTAGGATGTGTGTTTTATGTTGCTAGTCCTATGTTTTAAAGTGATGTCCTCTATCATGTTCAATATGGAACATTGATAGAATGTATAAGGGAGTAGATTGTGAAGAACATACCATTTTCATTATTAAAATCATATTGTGCTTGAGATATGCCTTAACAGTGAAGAAGTGTTCCAAATAAATTGGCACACACATGGTGAGGAATATTAGATTGCATGAAATAATTAGCATTGATCAATATGTTTTGAGTGAGTTTTGATACTATGAGAATGCAGTACAGAGAAGGTCACAGTTTCCCCACCTCCTTGATGAAATCCAGGAAGATGTTCATGCCTAGAGGAGGAGGATGTGAGGCCTACCTTATATCGACATAGCTTAGCATTATTTCTTTCTTACATGCTCTCCAGTCAATACTGATTTTGGTTAAAGTTGGAATATTTTGGGACATTATATTCGATGGACTAGACATTATTAGTATTATTTATGTCATGTGATGATTTCTTTAGTATACTTTATTGATGATGTTTATGGTGTTTTCAGTATACACATGCATTATGATGATTATTTCTGTATTTTAATTCAAATGGAGGAATAGGTTATGTTATTTTGATCATGCAATCAATTATGGTTATCAGGTGCAGAAATGGGAAAAAGGTTATTAAATAAAAATGTTGAATGTTCAGTCAATTGATTATGCAATTTGATTTATATAAATATATACATGTGATTTTATTGAGCTACTCATGTTCGATTTTAGTGTGCAGGAAAATTATCATGGAAATTATAGGAGAATCAATAACCAACCTTATGTGCAAACTGTAAAGCCAAGGTTGAATCTAATGAAGAGATTCAAACCTCGTTATTAAGTGATTTGATTTGTGACTGTAAATTGTATGTATGTATTAGGTGCTTCTTCGTGTGCTTAGTGACATGTCAATGTTGTATTATGTATTTTACAGTGTCACTTGACACTTGTTATGTGTTTATGTAATGACATGTCTACTAAGGTTGGTAATGTAACCCTAAGCTTAAAAAACTTATTAGGAACCTAATTAAACCCCCTTTTTTTGGAGATACTTGTAAAGTCCCACCAATGAGATTATTTAAATTTAAATTTTTATTCTAGTCACTTCTAGAGGTCAAAAAGTGGTCCTAAGGACCAATTTTAGAAAAATCCATGTACCTTAGTGATAGGGGTATGGGTTAGAAACATTTCTAACACTTCTATAACCCCCTAGTGGCCTAGGTGACCCTCTTAATGACCCATTTTCCACATGTTTCGAAAATAGAGTGAGTCTTGACCTTTACCCAAACCCACACTCTTTTCCAATCTTGCAATTATGATAGGGGACAAAGGAAAGCCAAAGGACTGAAGGGTCAATTCTGAATTTAATGCTGGTGGGTGGGTACAATTTGGAGGCTTTTTTAGAGGCCCTTTAGAGAGTAAGTGGGTGTTCACCCACTCTCTACTTTTAGAGATATTAGGGTTTTCGATTGGAGGAAGCAAAAAGGGATTGGGCTCTTCTCAAGCATCATTTTTTCTATAACACTTGTGAAGATTGGTCTCCACCATTGCCATGGAAGCTTTCTTGTTTTGTTGCAATTAGAGTAGTATCTATTTCATTCTCTTGTATATGTGATTTATATGTTTTATGTTGTTGTGATGTAAGGGAAAGGTATTTTGGTTTGATTTCATGCTTATGGTTTTATTCTTGTTTGAATGAGGGAGTTTTTTGAAGGGTGTAATGACATTACTCACCCTTGTATAGGGAAGAAGTGGCCATGTATGGGGGAAGGGGTTAGTTGGATTCCATGGAAGTGTAGAGTCTCTTCTCATGAAGAGAAGAGGAAAAAGATGCAAGGTGTATGGGCCCTTGCATGCCAATGAAAGTTATTGATCTTGATTTGGGGGAGATAAGGAGAAGAATGTATAGAAGAGTGTAAGTGGATTACAACCTTTGAAAGGAATGGTTTTGTATGTATTCCATTGACAATATCCTACATGGAAATCCACCTTCACCCCTTATTATGGGTTCATGGTGAATCCCATTATGCAAGCTTTGGAAGGGTATTGTTTGTTGTTGTGTTTATCTTATGTGAATGTTACCCATTGGTTACTGGTTCTCCTAGCTCGGGGTGGTCTTCTTGAGACCTAGGATAGGAGGTGAGCTCTCCATGATTAGTTTCATGTTGTCTTTTGCAGATTTTGGATGAACCTCATGTTGGAGCCTTTTGGGATTTGGAGCATGAAAGGGTGCTCTTGATGTCATGGTGTTGGACTCTTCTCCATTATTGTATCACCCATTGTCTTGTGTTCATGTTGAAGATAAGTCTTGTAAAGGAATGAGTCAAATGTGTGGAATCCAATGTTGTAAATATAAATTTAGTTATTGAAAGTTATGTTTTCAAGATTATATTGAAATGCAAATTATATCTCAAATGTAATGCTTGCAAAATTTCAAAGTGTGATACTATCTTCTTCTTTCTTTTAAATCTGGATTTGTATAACAACGTGATCAAAGTATTATACCTCAAATTCATATGGCATCTTTAAATCTTCTCAAGAAAATCTTGATAACAATGGATTACTAATTGGATTGTAACAATAAATAATAAACTACCTAGTTTCAATACCCTATAAACATTCTATTATTTGAATGCATAAACAAAAAAAAACTTGACATATACATTTAACTCTACAAATGAAAAAAAAATATTACAAAGAAAAAAAAAAAAAAACCACTTTCAAAATTTGTGAGAGGCAAATAACTCTCAGGAAAACGTATGGAGAGGAATTGAATCCCCTCTTTACACAGAGAATATTCTTTCCATACTACCCTCACTTACTTAACCTCTCCTAACTAATCCCTCCTAATTAAACCTTTAGTGCTAACCCAAATGTTTTAATAAAGGGAAAAGACATAATGTTTGCACCAAACTTGTGGGCCCCACACCTTTATTTTCCCTTACCTTTATACCCCTTGGTTTTTGTAGGAAGTGACATGGATGTGTTTGTTTAAATAAAAGTATTTTAAATTAAGGGAGAAATCAACACTTTAATGCTCACCTGACATACCTTTTTGGAGGAACTATCTTTTTGGGAGCCCATCCTCTTCCCTGACATTGTACTATGTTGTCAGCCTTGGTCTTCCACCTATTTCAAAATTCATGCCCTCTTTGCACTTTACCTTTTGTTAATTTGTTTGGTGGGTTCCCAAGCTTATGATAAAAAATTTGCACTTTATTTTTTCCTTGGGAATTCGACCCATCTACCCTTTTGGTAGCCTTTGACTTTGGTCACCTCCTCACACTTGGCATGTGGGCCATGGAGAAGGGAGGGGTGATGGGATAGGGGATAGGGAATAGGTAGGGAGGTAGAGTAGGTTAGGAGGTTAGTAGGTTAGGAATTAGATTAGATTTTAATTAGTAATTTTTTTTAGTATAGCTAGTTTGTTATTAAATTTTAATTATGATAAATGGTAAATGTTTTCATGTATGTTTTTTTTTTTAAAAGGTAGAATTTAATTGGTCTTTATATTAGTGGTTATTTTAATATATATGATTAAGTTGTTTCAAGGATAGTTAAGAAAGGTTATATATATTATTTCTTGTAATTAATTTAATTTTTATTTATTTATTTAAATTATGTGTGATTAAATGTAGTTAGGATATTTTTCCAAATAAAAGAGGTGAAGTTACTTATTATTGTCATCAATTAATTTGCAAAATTATGAGAGTTCATTAGGGAAATTTTAATGCAATCTTTAGTACTATATTGGGATAAACTTATTGTGTCTGTGGGAACTTAATTCAAGATGTTAGGAAAAACTAATGTGTGTAAAATAATTATATTAGAATTTGTTTATATAAGATATGTAGATAGGGTTAATTAACTAGATTTCAAATGCTTTAGGATTGAAATGGTTTTTATTTAGTAAACTTGATTTTGACCTAGGATCATGTCTAAAGGTTACTTTTAATGTCATAAGTAGTTTAATGTTGAAAGTGTAATTTGTACTAGATTTAAATGGATAAAGTTGTAATCAAGGTTAAGAATTAAAGTAATTGCTAGGTCAACCTAATTCAACATATGTTCTTAACAATTATTTACGATCATGATACCACACATTGTTAAACATAAAACCATAGTTAATTCAATCTGACCCAAGTGTTCTTGTAACACCCAGAACTTAAGATCTCTAACCTGTGTAACAAGTTGATACACCGACTCTGCATTTGTATGTGACGTGACCCTAATTCAATCTATGAATATACCTTGCAACTTGAAGACTAACTTCACCATGTCATCACCTTTCCACAACACATTCAATGTTAGTTGTATCACCATATTTGTATGTAGTGGTGTTCAAAAAATAAATTGTTAGTGTGTTTTGCCCTAATTTTGGGCATGCCAGTATTTAGATTGTGTAATGAAAATACCTTCATCTTGTTGCATGATCTATAGACCAAGAAAGAAATTGTTCTCTCCAAACATATACATCTCAAAATATTTGTTCATTTCTTTTGTAAATGATTTGCATAACATAGCATTGCCTCCAAATATGATGTCATCAACAAATATCTTAGCAATTAAAATGTTAGCATCAATATCTTCCTTCAAATAAAGATTACTATTTTCACTAGTCCTTACAATTCCAATACTTATAAGATAGGAATGAAGTCTTTCATACCAGGCTCGGGGTGCTTGTTTCAATCCATACAAGGCTTTGTGTTGTCTACATACCATGTCCCTCTTGTTTGGATCAACAAACCCTTCTGGTTGTTGAATGTATACCTCTTCTTCAAGTATTCCATTTAGGAATGTAGACTTGACATCCATTTGATATACCCTAAATCCTTTACATGTAGCATAAGCAATTAATATTCTTACTCCTAGCCTAGCAATGGGTACAAAGGTCTCTCCATAGTCAATTCCTTCTTCTTGTTCATACCCCTTGCATACTAGTCTTGCTTTATTTCTGGTGACTTCTCCATTCTCATTTAGTTTATTCCTGAATATCCATTTTGTACCGATGAAATTCTTGTCATCTGACCTCGGTACAAGTTTCCATGTCTTTTTTTTCTCTATATGCTCAATCTCTTCATTCATAACACTTATCCATTCATCATTATCAAGTGCGGCATTGACAGATTTTGGCTCATAATTTCAAATAAGACATCTTGTATTTAGAGATTTACTTTTGGTTCTCATACCAGCCTTCTTGTCTCCAATGATATGGTTCTATGGATGGTTCTTTCTGACATATCTTGCACGTACAAGTTTAGCTCTTTGTCTATCATCTTGATCACCATTTTGTCCTTCATTCTGTTCTCCATCACTTTGTGCATCATCTTGAGCAATATTATGATTGTTGGTATTCATAGCCAGATGCTTGGGTGCAATGATCTATTTCTCAGGAGCTCTACATAGTTGGTCGGGTAGAGTTTCAGGTTTCTCATTATATACAAACCTATTGTAGTCCTCTGGTTCTTTAGTGCTTTCCTTTTCATTCTTCTCTGCAAATTCATCTATCTTTACATTTGCACTTTCAACAATTTTGTTAGAGGCCTTATTTAGACATTTATAAGCCTTGCTCATGGTAGAGTACCCTAGAAAAATTCCTTCATCACTCTTGGAGTCAAGTTTTCCATTTCTATCATCTTTTAAGATATAACATTGACTACTAAATTTTCTGAAATAACTCACATTGGGTGTGTATCCATACCAAAGCTCATAAGGTGTCTTTCTTCAATTATACTCTGTTCAATGTGTAAACAATAGTATTGACAGCTTCTCTCCAAAATATTTGGGTGACGCCTTTCTCTATCATCAGTATCCTTGCACAATCAACTATGGATCTATTCCTTCTTTCAACAATTCCATTTTGCTGTGGTGTCTTGGTGCAGAGACCTATCTTTTGATTTCATGCTCATTACAAAAGTTAGTGAATTCATCTGAAATAAATTCCCCTCCTCTATCTAACCTTAAGCATTTCAATTCTTTACCACTTTGTTTGTAAACCATTGCCTTATACCATTTAAACATCTTAAATGCTTCTAATTTATCTTTTAGAAACATTACTATCATCATTCTAGAGTAATCATCAACAAAGAGAATAAAATATCTATCACCATAATAACTCTTTGTCCTCATTGGTCCACATAGGTCAGTATGGACTAATTCTAGAATGACATTAGATGTATGGATTTTTCTTTTGAATCTAGACTTTGTCATCTTACCTTTTCGACAATTCTTACACATGATATTGTCGGGCTTGGTCATCGTCGGTAAGCCTGTTACATTTCTCTTTTTTCTAATCTTTATCATGTTGTCAAAGTTCACATGACACAATCTTTTGTGCCAAAACCATATGTCTTCATTTTTAGTAATCAAACAAGTGGTGTCAATATCATTCAAATAGAATAAGTTACCTTTTGGCTTCTCACTGATACCAATCAGATTTCCTAATTTATTGAAGATCTTTGCCTTCTTATTTTCAAATTCTACCCTGTGACCTAAATTATTCAACTGAGAAACACTCAATAGATTATAATTCAATCCATTTACCCAATAAGGATTTTCACATTTTATCTGGTTATTCAACATTATGGTTCCTCTACCTTCAAATAGACAAGGTGTGTCATTACCCATTCTTACTGAACCACCTTTATAGTATTCAAAAGTCTCAAAATTTTTCTTGTCACTGGTCATATGGTGAGTACAGCCACTATCTATGATCCAGACATCATTTTTACTAACTTTAGATATGAGTGAAGTTTCTACATACCTTTATTCACCATCATCTGAATCATCTTTTACTGCCACAAACACCATCTCGATGTCTTCCTTAGATTCGGTGTCAGTATCATCATATTTGCATTTTTCTAGGTAACTGGCCTTCTTTCCTTTGTCCTTGTAGTCTCGGGTATCTCTTCTTTCTGATTGTTGGTAGCTTCTATAATCACCTCTGTCAAACTTCTTCTCAAATGATCTGTCATTACTTCTATCATCTTTTATTTTGTTAGGACATCTTGTAGCAAAGTGTCCAATCTCTTTATAATTAAAACAAACAAGTGGTAATTTACCTTTGTATTTACCTTTGCCTCTCTGCATTCTTCTTTCCATAAGTGCTTCAATTTCATCAAGATATTCTTCTTCACTTTCACTATCACTATCTTTTATCATAGTGTGTTTATGACTTGATTTACTTATTCTAAAAGAATATTTGAATGTAGACTCTATGTTTGGTAAGACACTATTATCAAAGTTATCCATCTCAAATGAAATCAATCTTCCAATTAAACTGTCTAGAGTAACATTGCTATTTGCTACTGTTCTCATTTCTTGAATGACAGATACTCTAATAAAATAAGTAGGCAATAAGGTTCTTAGAATTTTACTTACCACCATATCTTCTTGTAGTACACCTCCAACTCCTCGGATAACATTGACTACCTCTTTGATTCTTGTGTTGTACTATGTGATGTTTTCACCTTCTTTCATTTTGAGATCATCAAACTTTCCTCTAAGGATTTCTACCTTGGCTCTCAAAAAATTCTTGTCACCACCATGTACAAGCATCAATTTGTCCCAGATCTACTTTGCAGTCTTGCAGGTTTTAACATCTTCAAATTCAACATCGGAGAGTGAGGAGGCAAGCTCTATCATCATGCAATTGTGCTCATGCTTCTCTCTCAAATTTTTAATTGTTGGTGCTCCTGTGGGTAACACATATTTAGTATCTAAGTATTGAGTAACATCATTTCCAATACCTGATAAGTCGAGTCTTATTCTGCTCTGCCATGAAGTAAAATTATCTTTGTTTAACTTGGGCACATCTTGTCTATTCATCTTGTGATCTTTATCTTAAGTCTTGAAACCTTACTTTTAAGCACACAAGATCTGATACCAATTATTATTAATAACTAAGAGGGGGGTGGGGGTGAATCAGTGGTCTCAAAAATTAATCCTTAAATCAAACCTTAAAACTTATAACCACAAATTATGTCTCTAGTTATCTTTTGTCCTACAAGATGAATGCCTTGAAATACTTATATCAATTTTCTACTTGTCAGATTACTTTGTAAATCTCTCTTTTGTATGATTACCGATAAGCAGTCAACTATTTACTAAAACACAGTAAATATGCAGAGTATACCAATAAATCTAGAATTGCATATGTGAAATGTAAAACAGTAAAGTAATGAAACATAAACACATAACACATGGAATTTTAACATGGAAACCCTGTTAAGGGAAAAACCACTGGGACCGGTATCCCAAATTTTCACTCTTCTAAAGTGAGCTCTGTTAGGAGCCAACCCTGTTAAAGGTTACAAACACACTATTAGGTGTGACCTTGTTAGAGGATTTAAAAGATAGTTTGTAACCTAGTATCTGACATCTAATTCTACCATCCTTTATCAAACACTCACTTGGCCTATCAATAGGTATTGAGCATATCCAATGCTACTTTCATGATCAAAATTTTTGATACTCCTTTAGATGTATCTCAATTGCAAAAGAATTTTAAGTCCTGCTTGGTTAAGAGACTTGATGCTTCAATGGTTAAACTGAAACATTAATGATCTGTTCATACAAACAACTTAATTGCAGATTTTTAGATCTATTGTAAGTGCATTAACTCTCTGATCAATATAATCAATTCTATACCTTTGCTCCACACTATTATGCTTTGTGATGCTATCTCACTATTCGTCGGTGTCTGCAGAATCTAGCTCTTTCCTTAGCTTGATTGATTAGGACTGAATGAAGACTTTCTTCTACTTCAGATTTTGTTTAGCATCTTTCCTCTTCTCTTTTTGACCCCACACTCCAATTTGTAATGAATTGGGTTTGTCTCTTTATAGACATGATTTACCTTTTCTTGGATTTCTTCATTCTTGGCATGATCCGCAATTCTCGCCAATTATATTTAAAGAAATCTCCTATTTTATCTCAAAGAGATCTTCTTGCCAACTGGATAAATAAAATTTAAATCAATTAATTATCTCTAACTTTATCTGGATGATTAAAACAATGATAAGAATTAGTTAAGTCTATTTTTAGCTTCTTGGTAGCTAAGCATTTTGTCATTTTCTAAACTCTCTGTTCTATCGGTTAACACTTCAGTTATTCATCGGTAATAACTGACTGTTTCATCGGTGTGACTTCAGTTGTCATTGGGATCTCCATTGTTGTCTTTTTCGTCGGGCAACACTGTAATTCTTTCCATCGGGTTACTTTGTGCTTTTCTCATCGGGCAACACTGTGACTTTTCTCATCGGTAATGCTGTGCATTAGCTCATCGGGTAACACTGTGACTTTTTCTCTTTTACTCTAACTGTTGGCGTGCACTTCGTCAGTGTATACAGTCACTTAGTGAATACTTGACTTATATGCATTACTGATAGCATAGCCTTTGATTCATTGGTTGTTTGAAATCTTTGGTAGTGTTTCAATGACCATACCGATTATATCAAGTTGACATCAATGACAATACAATACATTAACTAATTTAATGCCTTGCATGATCATCAACTTAACATATTCAAACATTCAATCAGTTACATGTCATCAATATGAACAACACACATTAGTTTTCCAATCATTGATCTATACAAGGTCTGATTTACCTCATTTTATTTGTCTTCTTTTGTTAGCTTATATCCGGTTG
The DNA here is from genome assembly GCA_018584345.1 of Thuja plicata. Classification (NCBI taxonomy): domain Eukaryota; kingdom Viridiplantae; phylum Streptophyta; class Pinopsida; order Cupressales; family Cupressaceae; genus Thuja; species Thuja plicata. Next base: position 1,775,208 of record MU227099.1, read on the forward strand.
CCATAGGTGTTCCAACTGGATTGGAATCTTCCATCTTGAATATCTTCAACACTTCCTTGATGTATTTGGATTGTGTGATATATATGCCTACATCTTGTTGAAGAATCTGTAGACCAAGAAAGAATTTGATCTCCCCAAACATAGACATTTCAAACTCTTTTCTCATTTCATTAGCAAATGATTTACATAACATATCATTACCCATAAATATGATATCATCAAAAAATATTTCAGCAATTAGAATATTATCATATGTATCTTCTTTTAAATACATATTTCTATTTTCACTTGTTCTTACAAATCCAATGCTTATGAGATAGGAGTGAAGTATTTCATACCAGGCTCTAGGTGTGTGTTTCAATCCATACAAGGCTTTATATAGTCTACATATCATGTTTCTCTTGTCTGGATCAACAAACTGTTAGAGTAGTCGAGTATTGCTAATAATTAAATCAATTAATTATTAGTTATCTACTCTTAGCTTAAGTTAGACTTAGGAAGTTTCTATTTCCTAGTTGTTTCCCTTTTAGGGTTTTGGTATTCCTTTATAAGGAATCACCTCTTTGTATTTCATAAGGAGTTTGTAATCAGTATTGTTGATAATATAGAAATCATTCTTTTCAACATGATGTCTCCTCTGGCTTTTTGGCCGCCATAGCCATTCTTCTGTCTTCTCTCTTCTGTCTGCTTCTTCTTCTTTGTAACTATCTTGCATGCAGGTGTTCTTGGGAAGATTTGACGTTTGTCAAATTTAACACAAACCCTTCTAGTTGTTCAATGTATACCTCTTCTTCTAGTATTCCATTTAGGAATACAGATTTGACATCCATCTGGTATACCTTGAATCCTTTGAATGCAACATAAGAAAGTAATATTCTTACTCCTTCTAGTCTAGCAATGGGTGCAAATGTTTCTCCATAATAAATACCTTCTTCTTATGCATACCCTTTGTATACTAACCTTTCTTTGTTTCTAGTGACTTCTCCATTCTCATTCAGCTTGTTTCTAAATATCCATTTGGTACCGATGACATTCTTGTCATTTGGTTTTAGTACTAGTGTCCATGTCTTGTTCTTCTTAATCTATTCAATTTCTTCATTTATAACATTGACCCATTCTTCATTTTCAAGTGCATTATTAATAGATTTAGGCTCAAAATCACAAATTAAACATCTAGTGTTCAGGGACTTACTTCTTGTTCTCATTCTAGCCTTCTTGTCTCCTATGATCTGGTTCTATGGATGATGTATTCTGACATACTTGGAAAGTTTTGGTTCAGCTCTATGTTCATCATTTTGATCATCTTCTTGACCTTCATTCTGATCTCCATCGCTTGGAACATCATTTTGAGTATTTTCTTAATTTTTCGGTAATTGCAGCCTGATGCTTGGGTGCAATGTTCTGTTGCTTAGGAGCGATACACTGTTGCTTGGGTACAGTGTCAGGTTCTTCAGTGTAAACAAACCTGTTGTAGTCTTCTAGTTATTTTCTACTTTCCTCATGATTTTTCTCTACATATTCATCTATTCTGACATTTTCACTTTCAATGATTTTTTTAGAGGACTTGTTAAGACACTTATAAGCCTTACATTTGGTAGAATACCCTAGGAAGATACCTTCTTCACTTTTGGAGTCAAGCTTTCCATTTCTATCATCTTTCAAAATATAACATTGACTACCAAAAATTCTAAAGTAACTTACATTGGGTGTGTAACCATACCATAGTTCATAGGGTGTCTTTTTGGTGTCTTTCTTCAATTGTACTTTGTTCAATGTATAGACAATAGTACTGACAGCTTCCCTCCAAAAATTTTGAGTGATTCTTTTCTCAATCATCAATTTTCTTGCACAATCAACAATGGATCTATTTCTCCTTTCAACAATCCCATTTTGTTGTGGTGTTCTTGGTGCAAAAACCTATCTTTTAATTCCATGGTCATTGCAAAAGTTAGTGAATTCATCTGAAATAAATTCCCCTCCTCTATTTGATCTTAAGCAATTCAATTCCTTACCACTTTTTTTTCTACCATAGCTTTATACCATTTAAACATCTTGAGTGCTTTGGATTTTTATATTTAAGAACATAACTATCATCATTCTAGAATAATCATCTACAGAGAGAATGAAATACCTATCACCATAGTAACTCTTTGTCCTCAGGGGTCCACATAGAACAATATGGACTAATTCTAGAATTGCATTAGATGTATGGGCTTTTCTCTTGAAATTAGACTTTGTCATCTTACCTTTTTGACAATTCTTACACATGATATGCTCGGGCTTTGACATGCTCGGTAAGCCTCTTACTTTCCTTTTATTTATTATCTTAATCATGTTGTCAAAATTCACATGAAATAATCTCTTATGCCACAACCATATGTCTTCATTTCTAGCCATTAAACAAGTGGTGTTAATGTCATCAAGATATAATAGGTTACCTTTTGTCTATTCACCATTTCTGATCAACCTTCTTGATTCATTGAAGATCTTTGCCTTCTTATTCTCAAATGCTACTCGGTGACCTATTTTATTCAGATGTGAAACACTCAATAGATTATAATTAATTTCTTATACCCAGTATGCATTTTCAAATTTGATCAGGTTATTCACCATTATGGTTCCTTTACCTTCAACTAGAAAAGGTGTACCATTACCAATTCTTATTGATCCACCATTATAGTACTCACAATTTTCAAAATTTTGTTTATTAACGGTCATATGGTGAGTGCAGCCACAATCTATAATCCAGACATCATTCTTACTAACCTTAGATATGAGTGCAATTTCTACGTACCTTTCTTCTTCATCTGAATCATCCTTCATGGCTACAAATACCATCTCAATGTCTTCATCCGATTTTGTGTCAGTGTCTCCAGCTTTGTTCAAAGATAGGTAACAAGATTTCTTCCCTTTGTCCTTATAGTATTGGGTATCTCTTCTGTCAGATTATCAGTTGCTTCGGTAATCTCAGTCATCACCTCTTTCAAACTTCTTTTCATATGTTCTGTCATTACTTCTGTCATCTTTTCTTCTATTAGGACATCTTGTAGAAAAGTATCCAATCTCTTTACAATTAAATCATACAAGTGGTAATTTACCTTTGTATCTACCTTTACCTCTCTACAATCTTCTTTCCATTAGTGCTTCAATCTCATGAAGTCCTTGGTCATCACTATCACTTTCACTATCATTCCTCATAGTGTGTTTATGACTTGACTTACTTATTTTCAAAGAAAATTTGAATGCAGATTGTATAGATGGTAAGACACTATTATCAAAGTTATTCATCTCAAATGAAATTAGTCTACCAATCAAATTATCTAGAGTAACATTATTGTTTGCAATTTCTCTCATTTCTTGTATAGAAGATACTCTAATAGCATATAAAGGTAGTAAGGTTCTTAGGATCTTACTTACCACTATCTCTTCTTCAAGTACACCTCCAACTCCTCGGATAGCATTGATTATCTCTTTGATTCTATAGCTATAATGAGTGATATTTTCTCCTTCTTTCATCCTCAGGTCATCAAACCTCCCTCTTAGGATTTCTTCCTAAGCTCTTAGTACATTAGCATATCCTCCATGTACCAGCTTCAATTTTTCCCAAATTTGCTTTGTAGAGGTGCAGGTTTTGACATCTTCAAACTCCACATTAGAGAGTGAGGAAACAATCTCTATCATCATGCAATTATGCTCATGCTTTTCTCTTAATTGCTCAAGTGTGTGAGGTCCTGTAGGCCTAAAAAATGTTCCAATAACTTAACCCAAAAAATTAGTACCACAATATTAAGCCTCTAGTTATCTTCAGTCCTACAAGATGAATGCCTTGAAATAATCTCAACAAATAACTACTGCTCGACGTTCACAGTTAAACCTTATTCTTACTGTTTACCAATTAGCAGTCTTTCATTTACCAAAATACAATAAATTACTTAGTGTATATCGATCAATCCAGATTTAATTATGTGTAATGAAAAACACTAAAGTAATGACTCATAGACACATTTGACACATGGATTTTTAACATGGAAACCTTTTTAAGGGAAAAATCACTTGGGACTGGTAACCCAAAATTTTCACTCTTTTGAAGTGAGCTCAGTGAAGAGCCAACCTTGTTAAAGGTTAAAAACACACTGCTAAGTGTGACCTTGTTAGAGGATTTAAATAGAATAGTTTGTCACTTGATATATGGCATCTCTATGCTACCTTTTATGACCAAACCTAGTGTAGTTTGTCAATTGGTATCTGGAATCTCTATGCTATCTTTATGACCAAACATTTTAATACTCCTTGGGATGTATCTCAATATATAAAGGATTGTTAAGTCCTGCTTGGTTAAGAGACTTTCTGATCCAATGGTTTAACTGAAACAATAAATGATCTGTTCACATATACAATTATAGACTTGCACATTTTTAGATCTATTGTAAGCTCATTATACCTTTCTGATCATTGTATCTTTTCAGTACCTTTGATCCACTTCTTTCTGCTTGATGATGCTATGATTTGTTGCTCAATGTCCACATAATTAGCTCTATTCTTTAGCTTGATTGATCAGGTCTAAATGAAGTCTTTCTTCATCAACTTCTCTTTAGCATCCTCTTCTCTATTCACTCCCCTAATTCATAATGAATTATATTGTCTATTTATAGACATGATTCAACCATTTCTAAGTTGTTTACTTTCTTTTTCTTGGCATGATCCGCAATTCTATCCAATCTTTCTTTAAAACTTTACTTCAATTTTATCTCATAGATATCTTCTTAACAACTATAATAAAACTGCTTTAAATATCTTACTTATCTCTGGATTCTAAATTTTTGATGAAAACAATATTAACAACCAATTAACTCCTTGTTTAGCTCTTTCCAGCTAAGTCTTTTTTCATTTCTAGACTTCAATTCTTTTCGGTGTTTAACTCTTTGTTAGCTCGGTCATCACTTTCGTTCTCCTTGGGCATCTCAGTTAGGATTGTCTGTCCATCGGGTAACACTGTGAATTTATTTCCTTCGGGTAACACTATGAAGTTTCGTCTATCGGTAATGCTTGTGATTATGCTTGGCGGTAATGCTTGTCAGGTTTCTTGCTCGGGCATCACTGTGAATTTCCTCTCAGGGTTCTCTATCTGTTAGTGTGCACTGTCCGTCAGTGTCTTTTGTCACTTTGTGAATAATGAGCTTTTATGCATTACCAAAAGCATAACCTTTATCTTTCTATTTCTTTTAAGTCTTTGACACTTTGTATGTAACTAATCAGATTATATCAAGTTGACATCAATGACAATACAATCCATTAACTGATTTAATGTCTTGCATTATCTTTCTGCATTTCAGTGATCATCAACTTAACATCTTCAAACATTCAATCAGTTATAGTTCATCCAAAAAATTGAAGATCCTAGATTGAACTCCTATATAAAACTCTAGCACTTTTAAAACCCTAAAGATTTGAAATTTTAATTTTTGATTGATAAAGTAGGAGTAAGGGCAACTATTTCATCTGGTCCTACACAATTTATCAAGGTGTCCAGACCATAGTAATATGGGGATCTCTATGCAATATTAACAGGCTTATTTACCATAATCACACAAATGAAATCTAAATACTCTGAAATTTTACCATAAATTTTTAGGGCTAAAATAACACTCATCCACATAAGTCACCTAGAAATTGCAGGTAAATTTACAACCTTGAAAGTGAAATTATTGACAACCCAGATTGAGCTTCATACATCTAAAAGCATATGATAAAAACATATTGAATTTATTGTTCTTGGCATGATCCGCAATTCTAGCCAATCTTGCTTTAAAGCTTTACTTCAGTTTTATCTTGTAGATCTCTCCTTGACAGTTGGAATAAAACTGCTTTAAATCTCTTACTTATCTCCTTAATGATCACTGAAATGTAGAAATATAATGCAAGAAATTAAATTAGTTAATGGATTTTATTTTCATTGATGTCAAATTTATATAATTTGATTGGTTATATATAAAGTATCAAAGAATTCAGAGAACCAAAAAGATAAAGATTATGCCTTCAGTAATGCATAAAAGTTCAACATTTACAAAGTGACAACAGACACCGACGGACAGTGCACACTGATGGATAGAGAACCATGAGAGGAAAGTCATAGTGATGTAAGAGAAAGAAACCTGACAAGCATTACTGATGAGTAGAATAACAAGCAATACTGACGGATAGAACTTCAGAGTTTTACCCGACGGACAGATAATCCCGACGGAGAATCCTAAGGAGAACTGAAGTGTTGATCGAAGCTAACAAAGAGTTAAACACCAAAAATAACTAAAGTTTAGAAATGAAAAAAGACTTAGCTATAAAGAGATAATGAAATATTTAACTAGTTGTTAATATTGTTTTCATCGACAAGTTAAAGCCAAAGATAAGTAAGAGATTTAAAGCAGTTTTATTCTAGCTATCAAGGAGAGATCTACGAGATAAAACAAAAGTAAAGCTTTAAAGCAAGATTGGATAGAATTTTGGATCACACCAAGAACAAGAAAGTCAATATGATTTTATCATATGCTTTTAGATTTATGAATATCAATCTGGGTTGTCAATAATTTCGCTTTCAAGGTTGCAAATCTGCCTACAATATCTAGGTGACTTCTGTGGATGAGTGTTATTTTAGCCCTAAAAATTTATGGTAAAATTTTAGATTATTTAGATTTCATTTGTGTGATTATGGTAAATCTTCCTATTAATATTACATAGAGATCCCCCTATTACTATGGTCTGGTCACCTTGATAAACTGTGTAGGACTGGATGAAATAGTTTCCCTTGCTCCTGCTTTATCAATCAAAAATTAAAATTTCAGATCTTTAGGGTTTTAAAAGTGCTAGAGTTTTACAAAGGAGTTCAATCCAGGATCTTCAATTTTCTAGATTGAAAACATGTGTTATGTGCAGAAAGACTTTTTGAGTCCTATATATATGCAGAGATAATAAATCAAGGAAAAAAAATTCTGAAGGTAAATAAAAAAACCTGACGTATCCACGTTCGACACACAATTAGGATCAATTTTAGAATAATTCTGTCCCATTACATTTCAGTGCCAAGAAGGAAAATTTTGAACAATTGCAATTTACTTCTACATGATAAATACATAGAATGCCCTAATTTCACTGTTCTCTCCTAAAATTTGATGTACTTTATTTCTAAATTTGGGCTTTGGATATGAACAAATGGGTCCATAAACAACCATAAAGAAATTAGAAGAACAAAATTATTGTGGTGAGGAAGTGGAAAATTAGACAAGACTTCAATAATAAGAAATTATCATCATCATCGGGTCATCAACCATTACCATCAAAAATTACAAGCAATGCTCATCATCGTTGGAAAGGAAAACATTTAGATTAGACATGAGAGTAGCAGACTCATACTCACTTTAGATTTGTTATAACCACATCCAGTTATCTTAAAAGTTTTGTGGGAAAATTCTAGAGTAAATTTGGAAAGGGATATTACATCCTCTATCCACAAATTGAATTTCTCTTCCTTCAAACTAGATGACAACAAAATAAACATATCAAACACACCAGACAAAAAACCATAGCAAATACAATAGACAAAACCAAATCTGTCCTTGCACTCTTTGACAGGTACTTCGTTAGTTTGCAACACTTGTTTTAAGATAGGAATTCCATTAGTGACTCAAATTTAAATCAATTGTTTCCTTGGAAGACACTTCCAAAATTTTTGTTCATAACATGCATATAAGTTCATGTTCAACACTTGCAATAACCTACTAAAACATTTGTTTTTGGATGTCATAAAAAACAATGATGGTTGTAGTTCAAGAAGTTGTAATTTGTTGAGTCAATTTGTATATAAAACTAGAGTGAAAGATCATTACAAAACAATGATATCAATAGTATCAGTCAAAGAAACTAGTCCCTTCCCTTTACAAAATTACATCCAAAAGAACCTAATACATAGTTACACCTTGATATATGCCAAAAATGAGGAGCACATTGCTATAAAAGTAATCCCACTGTGCTATTATGTTATTGCTACATTTTGCTTTGTCACATTCAAAGGCCCCAATAGGTAGATCCACAACCAATGAGATATTTTCTGCCTCTTCTCAGTTCATTTCTTTATCCTCTCGGATCTTGTTGATCAACAGGTTCTCTTTTGCAATAAAAATGCCTTTCTCTTTGACAAACATATTCAGGCTATCCATTTCTTCCTTGTTCAGCTCATCCGCATAATTGTCAAAGTAATTAGCATATAGTATGTCTTCTTTATAAATAATCATGACTCCTTCCCACATCAGGATAATGAATCTATCTTTGGGGATATCTAGAACTGCAGATACCTGAGACATAATATAAAAATGGGTGAGTTTATAGTTAAAATTAGTAAGCACTCTCCTCTTGTGTTGGAAAACATCTACATTTGTCCTCTTCCAAATAAACCATAAGATCTCAGCAATGAGAGAAAACCAAAAAAAATTAAGAGAAAGATCAAAAGGCTCAAAAAAACCAGCTAAGACCTCTTTCCAAGACAACCTAGGTCTACTATTCCATCTAATAGGGTACACACACACACACATATATATATGTATGTATGTACATATACATACATACATATATATATATATATGTACATATATACGTGTATGAACACACACACACACACACACACATATATAATGTACCAAGAAATAAAGACCAAATTTTGAAAGCAAATTTGCATTAAAAAAAGATGCTCAGAGGATTCAAAGCAGCCACACACAGAGAAGATTACTGGCTCAATGCCAACAGAGGTTAAAAAAGATCCCGCAACAAGTTTCTTCATGATAAAAATCCATCTAAAGAAAAGAATTTTAGGTTCCACATGGGAGTGCCAAAAGATATCAAAAACACGGTGTCATCTAGAGACCGACCAATTAAAACCCCAACTATGATTAATATTCTTGAAAATGGAAGTGTTATCTTTCAGCAAATTGTAAATAGATTTGGTTGAAGCATTTAAAAATAATCCACTTTGGAGTCCTTGACTTGCAAGACCGACCCCAAAGGCTTCAAAATTTGGGGGATGAAAGGCCAAAATTTTGGGTGGACATTTTTTTATTTCAACCCACCGAGGAGAAGCTTTGGCAATAACATTGTCAAAGTATCCGTTAGGGGACCAAGGAAAATCCCTAAACAAAGACTGTCTCACCTTCCAAAAACCTTTTTTGAGAATTCTTTCTTGCATATTATTATTCTTAAGAAATATTACAAACAATCCTTTCTGCACCATTCTACTGAAATTGACATAAATACCAAGTTTTTTGCCCCAAACATTGTTGAACCAATCGTCAAGAAATTTACTAGCTGTCAAGAATTTGTTATCCATGCAAACAAATAAAATAACAACATTTTAAATCTATTTTGTGCTGTTTTGATTGCTCTTACCATGTTGTCATTCGGGGTCAATAAAAGCATTTTTAACCCAAGACGAGGGAGCTTACCCTTTTCTCCCCCTCTGGGGTCTGCTATTTTGACAAAGCCACTATTTCCCACTCTACGTCCATCGGTTATGGCATCCACACTTCTTTCGGCTTTGAATGCAGTCTCTAAAAATCCTTCCATTGAAACTCGCAATTTCTGGGCACTTGGAACCAGAATTATCTGCCAGAATATCTTTGAAGGATTTGCTAAATACTTGTGGAGATTGGGTATTAATACCATTGTTATTTATATCATTAATATCCCGCCACATCTCTTCATTATTTCCAACACCCTCCGAATGCTGCATGTAAGGGAAATCAATCACACCGGAGGTCTCAAACGTTTGACCTTAACTGGCACCAACATATGAGCGGAGGAAAACACAAGGGAAACAAAGAAGTAAAAGAAAAGTGAGACAAATGGGAACAAACAATCAAATAAAATTAAAAACCAAGTGAAAACCAAGGACACATGATGTCACCAACACATGCCACACGAACTCTACAAGTACAAGCAATGACATCCACTTGGCCAACTTGCAGAGGCACTTCCTAAATATTATTTTCTCTTCATGTTATAATGAAAGTTGATAACAATAATTGATATATATATATATATATATATATATATAATCAAACTAGTCATCTTATAATTTATTGGATTCATATAATAAGGTCATATAATAGATATATGAATGTATGCATGAATAAGAATACTCAACATAGTTGATAGCATTGATCCATCCTTACAATAAATATATGTATATATATGTGTATGTATGTATGTATACATACATACATATATGCATACATACGTATATATATGTATGTGTGTGTGTGTGTGTGTAGATATATTTATGTACATATATACCTATACATACATATCACTAAATTTTTCCAAATATACTATACATTAGTTATGCTTCCGTATATAGCATCAGTTGTCCACTCAATGGTTAGGTCTTTGGGAATTTAAAAACTAAAATGAGAAGGAAGTTTTTACTTTGAAAGTTATTTTTACATGGAGATGACCATTTTTTTGTTTTACCTAGCAGAATGAACAAAAAAAAAATAAACAAAAAAGTAAGAGAGCTATATTGCAAGTAATAAAATTCCACTAACATGGTTTTAGCAACATCTTTCTATTAATAAAATTCAAATTATTGTCTTCAAGAGTTCTCTTTTTTTGAGTGAAAACACATGTTAGATATGTACTTTTTTCACTTCATCAATTCCTCAAGTGAGTATGTATATGTATGTGTATGTATGTATGTATGTAGATATATTTATGTACATATATACCTATACATACATATCACTAAATTTCTCCAAATATACTATACATTATGTTGGATACTATTATTAACACACACATGCATATGTGTATCATACGACCGAAGCTAAAACATTAACACTACCTCTTAGTTAGGGAGGATGATCACAATTTACACAAGATGTTATTTCATAGAATGCAATAAAAATATCAACAATACTAAAAAATCATTTCATAACTAACTTTTCAATATCTATATATAACTAGGTCTTATAAGATTTGTGTACTTTATGCATCATTTTATAAATATAGATACATGAGATCATATATTATCTATCCTATTACAAACATGTGTGCATTCCTAGGAATACTTTTGGTCACAATATCTAAGAAACATTGTAGGCATCATTGAAAACATAACATAATTGATTCGTATACCCAAACTATGTAAATCAACCTTATCTCCCCCAATTCCAGATAGACACAACAGGGTCCAAAACCATCTTTAAATTTTGGACCCCTTAAAGATGGTCTTGGACCCTGATGTGTCTATTTGGAATTGGGCTAGATAATATTGATTTGCATTGTTTGGGTATATGAATCAACTATGTTGTATATGCATAAATTTGTGACCATGATGCGTACAATGTTTCTCAGATGTTGTGTCCTAGGACTCCTTATGACCCCTTATGATCCCTAATAATACATGACCCTTTAGGATCCCTAAGAATATATATTAGAGGTCTTCAAGGGTAGTAATTAAGGGGTTATAAGGGTTCCTAGGGGGCTCCTGATGACAAGATTCCACCTTCACATGGTTGGCCCTATTTAGTAGAGAATATTAAACTATTCTTGAAACAAAGTGAAGCATTTTTCTCACTTTTTTAGGAACCATAGTTGAATTATTCCTTGTGATAAATAGTTTTACGTATCATGTAGGTGCGATCTATGGAAGTCAATGAATCATCCAGACTTCAAAAAACACATGGATATGTTATTGTAGATGTTCGTTGGGAGGTAGAATTCAAATTAGTAGGTACTTTGAATGCCATTCTCACCTCTTGGGATTTTGAGGATATCTTGTACTTTAAAAAAAAATCTTAATTAGTAAGTTCTCATTGCTTGAAATTCATAAATACATTGCATTGACCTTGTAAAACATTGCAGAACCTATACTATAGTAAAACATCATTTCATAACTAACTTTCAATATCTATATATAACTAGGTCTAAGAAGACTTGTGTACTTTTTGCATCATTTTTATTAGTTTGTGAAGGTTATAGAGTGAAGTTTCCAAACCCCAATTTTTTCTTCCTATGAAGAAGGATCATGTCAACTAATATAAGTGAAGAAAAAAATAGGGATCACACGATCACTAGAGAACTATGGTCTAACTTCAAAAGAAAAGGTGATGGAAAATGTTATTATCACTGTAAAAATTGTAAGGGCTTAAACCATAGAAGAATGCTACTAAAAATAGCTAAGAAACATTTTTGGGACCATGGTCACATTGAAGGGGGACGTGATTACTACCCACTGGTAAGTTGATAATTATATCATTTTAACAATTGATATACATATGAAATCACTTGATGATGAGATGACCATGATAATGGTTTATTTATGTTCAATTTTATATAGGTCAATCTTCTAAGGGAAGTACATGATATGGACCATGATCCCATGGTAGATGATGATCATGCGCCATAAAATACAATTAAAGATGATGGTACAAATACATTGATCCATGATACATTTAGTCCAAGCGCAACTAATCATGATGATGAAGATGACCTGGATGTTGTTCATGATGTACCTCTACTTGAGAAAGAAAACAAGCCCCTTTACCAAGGCTCCCTCTCTACTGTATTGTTGTTGGTGAATTTGAAGGTTATGAATGCTTTATCCAACATAACAATGTCACGTATGTTAAGATATGCCATATATGTCATTATAGTTAAAAAAGGGTAAATCATGTACCATTAATATTTCTTATATTAAAAAATTATAATTTTTGCTTTAGATTGATAAGCAATTTTCTATTACCATCACCAAATATCCTACCTCACTCATACTAAGAATTATGTTCCGCTATGAAAGATATTGGAATGGAGTATCAAGAAATATATGCTTGTCCTAATGATCATATTATATATGATAAAGAAGATGAATTTGCAAAAGAATGCCCTAAATGTCACACAAGTAGATATCAAACAGATCAAATAACAAAAAAGTGCCTCACAAGGTTCTTCATTACATCCCCATTATTCCACATTTGCAACAATTATTTTGGTGCACTAGTTTGGCACAATTTATGGATTACCATGCATGTAATAGAAGTCGAGATAAAATTATTTGAATGCCTATGGGTGGTTTGGCATTTATGCACATGGAGGAAAATTAGCCACACTTTAAAGATGAATCTTGTAATTTGAGGCTTTCATTGGCAGCGGACAGTGTCAATCCATTTGGAGAGATGAGATCTGTTTACTCGGTGTGGCCTATTTTTGTTATGAACAGTATTATTCCCCCATGGATGTCAATAAAGAGGGAGCACATTATGTTGGAAATGATCATCCTAGGTATTTTATCATTTAATAGTTATCAACACATACTTATAAATCTTGCAGTAAAATGGTCACAATAACTATGTAGTGTTGTTGTCCATTCAACTAGGTAAGTACCAAGTGAAATATATGAATGTGTATATTGAGCCTCTTATCTATGGGTTGCTTGAGTTATGGAATGGTGTCACTATGTATGATGTCTCTAGACCAATAGGATAAAGACAATTTCAATTCCATGCCATGCTTGTATGGACAATACATGATGCCCCCGGGCTAACAAATTTTTGTGGTATGTATGTTATAGTGATTTCAAGTTGCGCATGATAATTCTAATTGTAAGAATTAACATATTTAATAATATAATTATATCATAATCATGTAGGTCTTCAAACAAAGGGGAAATCTACATGTCCAATTTGTGGTCCAAAGATGAAATCTCGTCATTCAAAAAGTTTAGGAAATAAGGTGTTTGATGAGTATAGGCACTTCCTTGACAGGAATCATAAGTATCGGAGGACGGTAAAACATATTTTCAATGGGAAAGAAGAGACTAAATCAAAGACACAAAGAATGACACCTCCCCTATGTAAGTTGGAATATAATAGAATTAATCATCAAGGTAATGTTGTTTCAGCTAATTGTTTATGTTTGGAATTTATATATTTCTATTGTGTTTTGTTTATTGATTTTGTAATTGATGATCGTGAAGGTCATCAATGCATTACTTTCTACCTTCCAAAGGGACTAACAAGTTATTCCAGACAATTTAGTAGGTTTCCCTACTACGAGTAGCTACATATTATGCATTTGTTTGATACTATGCATATTGGAAAGAATATAATAGAGACATTATGGAAAATATTGGATGGAAGGCGTGGGAAAGAAAAAATTATCAGAATTTGTAGTGACATTCATGAATCCAATCATGAACTAAAGGATTTCATTCACTCAAATAGAAATGGCAAGCAGATTAATATAAGTGCCCTTCCTTGGCTATTAACGGACCAACAAAGCAATGCTATAAAAGAGGTCATATGAAAAATTTGATTTTCCACAGGATTTGTTGCAAACATAAACAATCTCATATCAAATAAAAGTGAAGTTGGGCCAGAGATGAAAAAACATGATTGACATACCTTCATCAAGGTAATTCACGTTCTTCTGTATTTACAATATGATGTGGCAACTGTGTGTAATTTTCATCGTATTATGTTAGAAAACAATGAAATGACCAGTTTATAATTGTTGCAGTACATGCTACCTCTATATTTCCCAGAGCAATTTGACAATAACGTCAAACAAGTAATATATGATCTTGGAAAATACATGAGGTAAGCAACGATATTTGTTCAATTTGTTGTATATATTTATTATTATTTTGTAAAGTCTTGTATTTATATATTTTTTGCATCTTGAATCTCTTGTAGGTGGTTGTCATCTAAAGAAATTCATAAAGAAGATATAAAATATTAGAAGAGAAAAATTCCTCATCTAATGTGTGAAATGCAAAAGTGTTTACCTTCAACTTTTTTCAATGCACAAGAGCACTACCTCATACACCATATTGAGGAGATTGAATTGTGTGGACCTGTACACACTAGGTCAATGTGGATGGTTGAGAGGTACTTGAAATATTTGAAAGCGTTGGTTAAAAAAAGGGAGCATCCCGAGGGTTCTATGGTGGAGGGATATATGGTATACCAAAATATGGTGTACATTATTGAATATCTTCCTAAGTTTGCATAAAATATCCATCTAGATTGCATTTGGGATCCCAACCCTATTGAAAAATTTGAAGGAGAGTACTTGATGGGGAAAGGTAGATTGAGGAAACTGAGAGGTAATAAAATATAAGATGTAATTGTAGTTAAAAAATTCTTAATATTTGAGATAAATATGTTGTAAGTCATCTATTGTTTTTGTATAATTGGTCGAGAGTGGGATGTGCTACATTTGTATATTGAAAACCATTTTGATTGGATGACGGTATGGATTGAACGATGCCAACATTCTGGTCACAAATTAACATGGAAAGGTGTGTTATATTGTGGTGATTGATCAGGAAAGTACTATCCAGGAAAGTGTTTTACCTTTCTAGGATGACTTGTTCTAACCCTAAAGTGGCATAAAGATTGTATAAATTGGCTTAGGGTTAGGGTTTTGTATTATGTTGTATGTTTTATAGAAATATTGAGCTGTAAGGGATTGCGTATTGTGATCAGATTGTAATCACTGGATAATAGAAAGATTGGACTTTCTATTTGGTGCAAGTAGCCCAGGGATTGGGCGAACCACGTTAAATTTTTGTGTCTTGTGTTCTCTTCTGTTTTGGTTTATTCTCTGATATTGGTTATTATTCTACATGTAATTTTTATTTCTGTCTGGTTAATCCTAACAAGGTGTGTCTTCATTGGTTAAAGAAGCTCAGCGTAATGGAGATTCTTATGTTACATAAAGGGAAATAGATTTAGCATATGGTTTAATAGATTTCTAGGTGCGTATAAATTTATTAATCACCCGTATGTTTATCAACTCACATTGCAATAATTTTAACACGTTTGACATATTATTGCAGGTCAAAGACCACAAGGCTATGTTTTACAATGGTCATCATTTTCACAACAAAAAGTTGGATGACAAAAAAAAAACTTGTGATTCTGGGATAACTGCAGCCTTTCAAGCGACTAATATTTCATCTAGAAAGGACTTACATCCTCAAGAGTCTCAAAATCGATACTATGACATTTTGGAAGATAAACTTGAGTGTCACTTTAGATCCATCAAATTATTTCTCTTCATCGTCAAATGGGACATGCTACAAATTAATCAAAATGATCCCAATAGAACTATTATTAAACATGATAATAGATTTACACTGGTTAATACAAGTTTGTTTGAGCTAGTTGCGGATGAGCCCTATGTTATTCCAAGCCAATGTGAGCAGGTATTTTACGTAGAGGTTCCACATAAATGTGGTTGGTCATTTGTTGTTAGACATGATCCGAGAGGAAGGCCAATAAAGTATAATGTGATGGAAGAAGAAGATATCAAAGAAGTAGAAGATGACGTAGACGATGATCATGATCAATAATTACTCAATGAAGTTCATGACATAAATTTCCATGAATAATAACAAGAAGATGATGACGATGATGTTGCTACTGATGATGATGATGATGATGATGATGATGATGATGATGATGTTGTTGTTGTTGTTGATGATGATGATGATGATGATGATGATGAGGAGGAGTAGGATGATGATGCAATTTAGAGTTATGCGATCATTCCTTTATCTATTTAATATTGATTTCTTGATAGAAATATATTTGACTTATAAGGTCACATAGTTTATTCATTATGTATAAGTGATGTACCTTTTAAAGTTTTTAATTCATAAGTGATGCTTATGATGGATGTGATTATGATGATTGCATAATGTTCATGTTGTCTACTATGTATTTTTTAGTTTACGTATCATGATATCTTTAGCTAACATAAGATAATTGAATTACATATGTAGGCACCATAACCACTTTCTACAGGATCATCCCACACAGTCTCATTCATTCATAGGTATAAGTAAATACACCCTATAGAGATAGTTTATTTAATATAGTTATCAATAGTAAGATTAATGTCTTGTAAGATATCTCTCACATTGGAAACATATTTCTCCCATTTGCAAAATATCTCTCTCATTACCAGCTATCTCTCTCATTTGATGGAGTGCAGGTTACAAAAAATATGTATTTGTCAATTGTGTCATCCACAAGTGAGGGAAGTATAGGAATACAAGACGAAAGTGAGATATGTAGTGGGTTTAAAATAGGGAGATCAACTAGAGGTCAAAAGAGTAGAAGGAAATTTAATAAACACTTGAAATTTTTCCTTTCTCAAGGAGGGTCATGTTCTTATGATGATGAGACCAAAGGAAAAATCGAGGTCCCCTTGAGGTACCAACATCTAAATTTTTCCTTGCTCAAGGAATTGGAAACTAGTCAAGGCCTTAATGACTGTAATATTTCACGTGCTTCAGGTAGATCACATGTTCTATCCCCCACTTTTGTTTTCCATTGAATACATAGCAATGATCATAATCAATGACAATATGTTGTAACAATAGTTTTTTTATGCTCTAACAATATTGTCCATGCTATTCCATGCTTTTTTATTATCTAACAATCTTATTATAAAGGTATTGTCAATGAACCTCTAGTGGATATGCCACCTCAGAGGACATCCTCAAATGTATCACCAACCCAAATGTTGGAAACATGTAGCATGCACACATTCGCTACTGCACCACCTATTGGTACGTAGATCCATCTTTTTCTCTCTTTTTTATGTGTTTATTTCCCTTGAATCATTCTTTCTTGGGGGCATTTCATAATGGATTCATTTTATGCAGTAGGAGATGTAGTACATGACAATGCAACACTAATTCCTAATTATTCCCGTACTTGTAGTACGGGAATGATAGACTGCATATTGCATGTGTCAGAAGAAGATATGCTTCCCTTGAAGTTTCTGAGGTTCTAGGTACTTTAAAGTTATTATGATACATAGTGTAATGGTAATTTACTTATTGATCACTCTTTTTTGAATATTAATGACCCCTTGATTTTTTTGCAGGGAATAATGTTTTTTGGAGAAACATAATGACTTGAGTACTTTGAAGATATTCGGGGCCACCATATGTGAATGGTGGAACATCAGATCCAAACATACCCAAATTCACTATTTTGATTTCATATCATTGCTAGAATAGTTTTCCTTTGATCTATTTTGTGGACATCGTTGAAGGTAGCTTCACTTCATTTATGAATCTAACAAG
This sequence comes from Thuja plicata, assembly GCA_018584345.1. Taxonomy (NCBI): domain Eukaryota; kingdom Viridiplantae; phylum Streptophyta; class Pinopsida; order Cupressales; family Cupressaceae; genus Thuja; species Thuja plicata. Next base: position 1,793,347 of record MU227099.1, read on the forward strand.
TAGTTTTTGCTTATAAGGTAGGTGGAACAAGAAAGATACGAGCTTAAAGAAACTTTTCATACATAATATGACCAAGTATTTTGGAGATAAAGTATTTGACAAAAATAGGCTCCTTGAGAGAACTGACTTATATTTGAAGTATCTAAGGGACAAGTACAGGACCGCATTAGCGAAAGGCTCTAACTATGAGCGTCCCCTAGCAATCCTGTGAAAGAGTAGGAGGGTCCGATTCTGGATGCGGAGGACAAAAATGGTAGGAAAGTAGGAAATACATCACCAGACATCACAAGAAGGTATGTGATACTCTTAAGAATGTAATTAATTATTTACCAATTACTCTTTATACTTATATGATCTAACATATTTCAAACTTTTCATAGGCTAAATGACACACCAAAGTCCACCAAGGCAAGACTAGAAAATCACGACCAACACAATCTCAGCTCTGGTGGTTATTCAAAACTTGCTATATGAGTTGTAAGTATTAATAAATAAAAAATCATGTCAATATATATATATATATATATATTGCAAATAATTTTGTTTTGATGAAACAATGCAAGAAAAACTCACGAAACCAAGAAAAAATGTAGGGCTCTCAATTCAAAAGAGCACTTACAGAAGAAGATAAGAAAATTGGCTACCAACAAGGCTATAGAGAAGTTGCCGAATAGATATGAGAATTGAGTGTGCAAGGTTCTAGTGATGGTTCCATTGAACATGTAGATAAGCTAAATGAAAATTATTTCAAATTGAATACTTTATCGATTAGTCTATTTTATGTTAAGTTCCAACAATGCACATGCCATTGGAATGCAACCTGCCAATCCTGTAACACAACACATGGATGATGAAGATTTGGATGTGATGCATACCAGTGGTGGAGGTATACATTTTCTATTCAATTTTTTTAATGTAATTGAAATTGGTGTAGTAATACAAATTTTATTGAAATTGGTGTTTGGATTAACGCAACATTTTGTATTGCAACTCCAGAGAATCTAGCTGAGACCGATGTCCATGAGAACGTAGAGGTTGAGGCCACACAAAATGATGTGGCCAGATCAGGTAAAGAGAGCCATGGTTATGTTGTTTAAATTAATGAAATACTTGTAACAATTATAATAAAATGTTTTTAATTTAACCCTTTTATTTGTTATTGCAGAGGATCCCCCTTTGCATTAGCATGGGACTAGGCATACACCGAGAGTACAAGATGAGGGCATAAGAATTGATGCAAACAAAAATGATGATGACACTGATGATGTTCTTAAAAAATACATAGACCAAAAAAACAAGAGAAAAAATAAATGAATTTAATCTACCTTATTTGATAATGAATGAATTTAATGTGTCAATCAATAATATTATGTGGTAATGAATGTTCATGAATTTTATAATGTGTTAATGAATATTGATGAATACTAATGAATATTGATGAATGTTAATGAATATTGATGAATGTTTATGAGTATTGTTGAATCTTATGTGTTAATGAAAGTTAAATTTTATTAAGGAATGAAAGAAAGAATGAATTTTTAGATGTTAAGAGGGAATTTAGAGTGATGTGAGGGGGGGAGGGTGGGGCCAAATGAGCTTCCACCTTCACGTGGTTGGTCCTATTTAGTATAGAATATTAACTATTCTTGAAACAAAGTGAAGCTCAATTAGGTTGTTTCTTATCCAGGGTCCCAAATGTACCTCGTCACCTTGTAATTAACACTCATTAGACCTCCTATTACAAAGAAACTATCAATTCCTTTAATCATCAACCCTCCCAACCTTCAAAAAAAGTTGAAACATCATCCAAATCAAAGAATTTTCAACATTTCAAGAGGTGCCACCAAGTTTTACTCACCCAACCATAAAACCCTCCTTCCTAGGTACACAAGCCTAGGGATTTGTCAACCAAACCTCTCCAAGCACTTCTAGATCCTATCAATGGATCATACACCATCACTTGAACATATCATGACATTATAAGTCATAAACATGGCCCTCCTTTAGATGGAACTCTCAGACCTTGACTGGTCCAACCGCCATGTACCCTTCAATCAACATTCTCTATCAATCAGAGATCTCTATCTTCAATCCCCTACATATCCCTGCATACAAACACTTAATGACACATACTATACAGGGACAAGATTCTCCCACAAGCCACAATAACCACAGAATTTGGGAGAGCTTATGCCAAGATTTATTTATGTTAAACTTCTATTAACTTTAAAAATTTTGTGTATTTTATTGGACCATTGTAACTCCAAGAAAAAAGTACAGATCAAAATTTTATTTGAGATAAAATACAACATAGTTCCACTAATATCACTTTGGCTATTTTTGGCTCTTCTATGAAAAGATGAGATATGATCCTGGTACTTTTTTTTCTTTGAAACTATTCCATTCTTCCAATGTAAGATAAAAATGAGCTATATCTGTTACCTTTCCTACCTATTCCTATCATAGTCAAGTGTGTATCTGTCATTATATTTTGGTCACTCCCAATACTAGATTATTTCATGTGTCAACATTTTTTGTCAAGGGCTCTTAGCTTCCAAGGTACCTAAACTTTTGAACTAGGTTCTTGAAAACTAGAAGTTGTGGGAGAAGGTCACCCAATTTTCTATCTAAGAACAACCATGGATTATTTCTTAGTGTCTATCTTATTTTTGGAAATAACATTCATTAATAGTGCTTTTGCAAGCCATGACTACGGGGAGGATTGGAGAAAAGCTTACTTTTTAATGAAGCTCAGGGATCTGGAAATGTTTCCATTACCTAGAGAGCTACCTGAAGAGATGATTCTAGAATTAGAAATGGATTAGCTAATGGGTTCAGTAATATCACTTAGCCTTAGTTTACTGTTGCTCCACTTTCCAAACTAGCAATTGTGACCTAAATTTTTTTTGTGCTTTTTGTGTACATCAATTTTAATGCTAGTGAGCTGATTGGAAAATCAATATGACTTTTACAGTTTGTTCATTTAAATGCATTATGAATTATATAAATTGTTAATTTAAATGCATGCAATGTGATAAGGTTGATTTGGTTGGAGGATACTATGATGCAGGTGACAATGTGAAATTTGGAATTCTAATGACACACAATCACCATGCTCTCATAGAGTATGATAGAGTATGGAAAACAATTGGATAAAAATGGAGAGCTAGGGTTTTCCATAGAGACCATCTAATGAGGCACCGATTATCTCTTAAAATCTCATCTCGAGCCAAATGTACTATATGGAGAGGCGATTATTCCTTTTATTTTTAGTTTTGTGAGATATGGATCAAGTGGAGGAAGAAAAAGATTAAATAATGTTTGAAGAACTATCCATTGATGGGAAATGGGACAAATTCTCCTGTTAGGAACTATTGCGATAGGTATTGGCACTGTAGATCTCAAAAATTTGATATGGCCCAAGCCAGAGTCTTTGGAATTTAGTGTGCTTCCCTTTCTTTTCCTAGACTTTGTACCACAAGAGGACTAAGTCTGAGGTCTGAAAAGCCTTATATTGAGCTCTTTTATCAAAATAGTGTTTGACCACCGCTTGGTGCCTTGCAAAGTGTTCAAGTGTATTATCTCTCTATTCTTCCAATCGTATCAAATTTAGGAGGATAACCTCCATGATATTATCTGGAGTGTTGAATTCTTACATGAACTGGAGGATCAAGATCTGCATGTTTACCAGGAATATCATATTTTGGCCATAAACTAGGTGGAATGGAGAAGTTCCTAAGGCAGCCTTAATTCAGATATAATCCACCCAGAGGACGAATCTAAGCTTTTGGTGCCAATCTTGGAGGTTCTTCTCAAGAAGGTGTTTGATTACCTCTAAAAGGTTCTTATTAGTTGACTCTGCTACTCCATTACCATGCAGATAATAATTTCTAGACAATTTCAGGGTAATATGTTTGTGGTAGGCCCACTCTAATAGCTGGGTTGAGGAAAATGCTGAACTGTTATCACATACAAGAGCAAAAGGAATTTTGAACCTGGTGACTATGTCCTCCTCGATGAAACTAATTATGACATCTATCGTGTTGTTCTTTCATGGTATGGATTCACACCACCGGGTGCAATAATCTATAGTTGCTATAATGTATTGGTGATTTGTGGATGAGTTGGGGTTTATTTCCCTGATAAAATTGAATGCCCATTGAGAAAAAGGTCTAGTCTCAAAAATGGGCTGGAGGGTCATTTCCGGGTTTCATTGTTGCAAAGCAGTAGTTTTGCATGTGTGGCAATTCCTCACATGCACGTAAACATATTTAAAAATATGAGGCCAATAGTACCCAACTCAAAGGATTTGGTGGGAAGTGGCATCAACCAACCCATGCCTAGTTCTGAAATGGCCATGGAATTATTCTATCATCTTCGTGGCATGTTCCCGATCAAGACATCAGAGGTAAATACCTTCACAGTTTCTATGGAAAAGTATCCCATTCTTGAAAATAAAGTATGTGTTTTTCAGCCAAAGCACCTGACATTTGTTGGGAAGGAGCCCTTCAGGGTACTGGTTATTCAATAGGAGGTATACTAGGTCATCATACCAGGGGTCCTGGGTAAGGGACTGCATCGTATAAGTTTGACATTCAATGTGTGAGCTAGCATCAACCATGGCCTTGCACAATCCCTGCCCTCAGACTAATTTAATGGGTTGCATTTAAAGGTCGTACTCCTAGAGGATAGCCATTCACTTCCCTCAACACTCCCCTATCTCACTCTATAATAGTAAAGATTTTATGACCTTCTCATGAATAATAGCGTGTATCTTGTTGCAGAGATATAGTGTCAAAACTTCTTTACCACTAGGATGAGGGAAAATGCTTACTTCTCAAGGGTGAATACCACACTTTGGCATTCTTGAAGGGGGAGCTAATGAAAGCAATGGGTTATTCTTCCCCTTAGACCTTTTGGGTTAATATTGCGGCAACAGAGTGGGCAGAGGAAAAAGAGTATATATGGAAGGGGAGGGAATAGTCCGGACTTGTCAAGGCTGGGGCTTCCATGATAGCTTTCTTAATCTAGATGAATTCTTTGTTAAGTTTTAGGATAGATGAACATGTATTAACACTTATGTTGTAGGTATTTTCCAAATGCAACAATCTCTCTTTCATTTATATTGAGAATGAGGCTAGGAGAGAGACATGTCCCTTCATGGGACATGTCTATTTATTATTATTTATAAGAAATGACATGCCTCTTCCCATTAATTATAATTTAATCAATCTTATAATGTTTCATCAATCAATTATTAATTAAGAATAATATAATAATTTAACATTGAATATTAAATCTCATATGATTAATAATAAGATAAAAAATATATTATATTATTATTAATCAACATATATTATATGTATTCTAATGATCATACGAATGAAGCTACAAACGTCAACACTCCCTCTTAGCTAGGGGGGATGATTAAACAAAATGTGTAGTGGTCTCCTGTGTCAACACTTATGACCCTCATCATAGCTATGCAAAACATCAACACTCCCTCTTAGTTAGGGAGGATAAATCAATCCAATGTCAACACTGATATAACACTTATATGACAATTAATAGAAACATAGTCTCAAGATGTGGATTGCCTCCATTGATGATTCTATCCACAAGCTCTCAGGTGGATTTCCTCCATAGATGATTCTATCCATAAGCTCTCAAGTGGATTGCCTACATCCGTGATTCTATCCACAAGATCTTAGGTGGATTTCCTCCATCAACAATTCTATCCACAAGCTCCTCAAGCCTTAATGTGGATTTCCTCAATTGATGATTCTATCCACAACTTCTATCTATTATGATCTATTTCAGCCATCATAAGATGTCTATCAAAATAGAATATTTTTATCATTTGATATCTTGATCAGTATTGGCCTATTAGAATGTCAACACATGACATTCACCAAATACTTTGAGTATTGGCCTATTAGAACATCAACATATGATATTCACTAATTACTCAATAAGGTATTAGCCTGTAGGACATCAACGCATGATATTCACCAAATACCTATCATATATCCATACAAATAACTCATAGAATGTCAATGACATCTAACACTTAGTTGTTGATTTACAAGATATATCTATGCAAACAACATATAGACCATCAATTTAATGACATCTAACAATTAGTTGTTGCTTTACAAGATGTATATATACAAATAACTCATAGACTATCAATTTAATGACATATAACACTTAGTTGTTTCTTTACATGATATATTTATGCAAACAACTCATAGACCATCAATTTAATGACATCTAGTTCACTTAGTTGTTTCTTTAATTCATCATGATCTGTTTCAACATTATAAATAATGTATATCATGATTTAAGTTATTGTGAGGTTGTCACCTTCTAATAAATTCTGCAAATACAAGTGATAATCATTTGGAAGTTTCACTTCCTTATGATGTACATAGGAGGTAGGCCCATTAAAATCATATATTCACACATATGGTTTTCAAACTCTCTCTGAATATCAATCATTTGATCTCCTCATGAATGATGCTTCTGATGGAGCATCAGACTCCTTTTGAATTTGATGTCAATTCTCTTTTTTTTTCTACAAGAGGATCCTCATAAAAGATCAAGGCAAATAGCTTTAATAGTACGTATATAAATACAAATAAGAGAGATACTACAATGAGTAGATAAATGTAATATTCAAGGATAATAAATAGTTATCTGCACATCAACATCCTTGACACAAGTTGCTTCAATGAAGGTCCATATACATCAAATCATAAAACACCTTCTCAAATTATTTGAGAGACATCTCCCCTTTGAATTATCTCCCCACTAAGAATGGTTCAATTGGAAATGTAAAATTGGTTATTATTCTCCCCCACAATGTACAATTTCCCACTCTTATATCATTGAACAATTCTGATGTCTTCTTATGAAATGACTTGATTTATCCAAGAGAGGTGACACTCTATAGTTGATTCTTTCTTTCTAGAAAGAGACAACCTTCCTTGAATGCATGCTTCTTTTTTAATTCTTGACCACAATCATAAAAAATTAATATATCTCTTTAATGAAAGTCACTTTTAGGAATTTCACATAGACCTGTACACATTTTGTCATAAATTTTGAACCCCACACTTTCTTTCCAATCTCTCTAGTGAGATTCTTCAAAATTTTATTGTCACCAACATATCCAAAATTTAGCAAAATCTAATAGTGGATTTGTGAGATGTGGTCCCTGTATTGAGACTACATTTTATGAGACAGTCACACAGTCACCATCAACAAACTTCTCTCTTACATTTGTAGTTTGGCTCTTATACCATGTTAATTTTTAGGATAAGTGCAAATGTAATAGCACTATATGTTGTATGCATTTTCCAAATGCAGCAATCTCTCTTTCATTTAAATTGATAATGAGGCTAGGAGAGACATGTCCCTTCATGGGACATGTCTATTCATTATTATTTATAAGAAAGGACATGCCTCTTCCCATTAATTATAATTTAATCAATCTTATAATGTTTCATCAATCAATTACT
>MU227099.1:1810476-1828485 GCA_018584345.1 Thuja plicata
TGTGATGCATGCAAAGACAAAACACATTGAGATCAAATACCACTTCCTAAGAGAAAAAGTTGCAGACAAAGAAGTAAAGCTGGATTATGTAAGCACTAAAGAACAACTAGCAGATATATTTACAAAGCCTCTATCAAAAGATACTTTTGAGTATCTCAGGGAGAAATTGGGAGTAATTCCCTTTCCCGAGTCAGATTAGAACTTACAACAAGAACATCAGTCCTTGGTGACTGATGAATGGTTGACTACTCTACTTCTGGAGTAGTACCTATGCTTAATGGTGTTTAACACCCTTTGTCATTGATGTCAAAGGGGGAGTATTAGTAAGGGGGAGCATATACTTTGGGGGAGTATATAGAGTAGCAACAGTGAAGAGGAACCTTTGATGAGGATATTGAGAAGATTGTAAAAAGAAGGAAGACACTTTGAGTTGATGATATGATATGTTGCCATCAATGTCAAAGGGGGAGATTGTTGGAGATTTGCCTCTATGCAAATAATTGATTGTATGTTTTCCATTAATGACAATATATAATATACAACAGGTATCATGTATACAATTTTTAGTATAGATGTTTTGGAGCTATGTGTGTTTATTCCCATGGTGTATACATGTTCTAGTTGCTATGTGCATTCATGCTGAGTTAGATATGCAGTTTCAGTTAAGTTATGATTAATCAGTTATGACAGTTACAGTTTTTGGAGTTTATTTGTTAAGAGTCGAATTAAATACAGTGTCTCTTGAGTTGTGCCTATCTTCAGGATATGCGTGTTTGTATTCATGTTTAGTTATGAGTTAAATATAATTATCCAAAGGCACTAAACATGTTTCAACAGAATCATGATGTTAGAGTTAATTTGGTGAAGCCAAATTTTTGAAGCATCGCGTCTATTTAGTTTGAGTTGTGCAGTCGTAATTTGTATTGCGTGCTTGGTTGAGCTGAAAAGGAAGTTGATGAAGTGTTTCTAGATACCTTCGTGACCTTATCCTTGGTCAAGATACATATAGCAGTTCAATTATGTTCATTAAGTGTCAAAAATGTTGTGAAGAAGGAAAGACAGATTAGAAGAGTAGATAGTCAGAAAGAATAAGTTGAAGATCTATGTGAAGAAACAAAAGTTGATTGCAAATCATTGGAACTGATCAAGACAACAGGTCTACTTAAATAGTTCATTTACTGGATATAGTGTATATTTGTTATACTGAAGGTTGTAGCCTTCACCATCTTAGCAGTGAGCTATTAGACAGTGAGTCCTCACTCTTAACAGGGTTATCTGTAAAAGACTCCTAACAGGGTCTGACCTTTAACCAGGTCTCTGTACTTCTTGCATTGTAAAGATCAACTCCTAACAGGGTTGTAAGATCTTCTAACAGGGATCATTATAAACTAGTGTAGTTATTTGTGGGTGCTAATTCCCACTGGGGTTTTTACCTATTTGGTTTCGCCGTAATCAAATTGTTGAGTAATTCATTGTGTTATCTAAATGTGCATTTACTTTATATCAAATTACATTAAAGAAAGAGAAAATAATTGAATTTACTGATAACTGATTCACCCCCCCTCTCAGTTATCCTTGGGACTATTCTAGCAAATACTCCCCCTATGTGCATGCTCTCGATATGTACATGTTTTTCTTGGTACATTTTCCCCTTTTATGGATACAATGAATGTACATATACATTTCCCTTTTTTTTGAAAATAATGACAAAGATGTATAACTTACACCTTGTCAAAAATGTGTGAATGGGATTGCTTGATGTCTACCATCAGCTTCTCCCATTTTTCTTTGAGGTGCTCGAGGGTCATATGCTCCAATGTGATTTGAGCATGCATGTCATAGATCCTTTCAGCTACTGACATCTCTGGGGTGCCAATTAGAGTCTTTGTCATTGTCATATGTGTCATCAACAATGTGAGATTCAGTAGTAACAAACTTTGCAACTTGGTTACATCATCTCTAATTTTTCTTTCCTCCTTTTGTATCTCAAGTCTTAACCATTTGGATTCAACTAGCTTTTCTTAATGCAATTTGAATGCATTTGCCTTGGTTTAAAGACTTTGTGCACTAGATTGTAGATATTCATTCAACTTATCTATTTGTGCATCATCCTCTTTGGTGAAGTTTTCAATATTGCATATATTTTGAACTAGAGTAACTAACTCTAAAATTAAAGGTTCTATTTGAGCTACTAGTTCAACAAGTTTCACCTTGTTTACTGCCACTTCTTGGCTGATTTTCTTTTTTAACTTTTATTGATATTTATCCTCATCTCTTTCTTCAATAACCTTCTCGGCATCTACATTCTGATTGGTGATTTCCTTGGTTATAACTATAAATTGATCAATGATTGGTGCATTTTGATTAATTTGTGTATCAGGAACTACCTGCAATAGTATTTCCTTTTCCGTTTCTAGGACTTGTTTGTTCTTGTGTTCCAGTTTTAGTTTTTCCTATTGTGCCTTCCATTTGCATAGCTCCCTATACATTGTTAGTGACTCATAATCCAGTGTTCTTGGATCACAGTCGGGTATTTCTATTATCTCCTCAAGAGTAACTGGGGCTTTATTCTTCTTTTTCTTTTTCTTCTTTGGAATATTGTTGATAGTAGGGGAATGTGGCACAATAGAAAGAGATTTTTGTTTCTATGTTTCTATCATTGATTGCTCGGGAGGTGTGGTGCCTTTGCTAGGTGGCTCAGTCAATGCCTGTTGGTTGGTTGTAAACATCTCTACACCAAAATTTTCTTGACTTGCAACCTTTTCTTCTTTTCCACTGTCCTTGGTAGGTGTATCATTAAGTTTCTCTCCACTGTTATCTATCTTTTCCTTTTCCCATTTTTCATCACATGTGTTCATTGGTATGTCCGTTTCAGGCTCTGGTGTTTCTCCTTTGATTCTTTTATTATATTGATAGCTTGTATCAATAAAGGCATGTTACCTAGTACATTTTCGTGTGTAACATTTTTAGTGTCCTGTTCAATTGTTTGCTCGATGGAAATACTTACATCTTCATCAGCCTTTGTATTATCATTAGAATCACCTTAAGTTATATCTTTTATAGTGACATCTGGTGTTTCTCCTAATGATTGCAATATCTGAGGAATGCCATCCATGGCCTTACTTGCCTCTATTGTCAAATCAATGGGATTGACATCCTCGGTGTCATTGATGAAAATATGCTTAGGGCTTGGTGTGGCCTCCTTCTCCTCATTGTGAGTTTTCTTGGTGATAGCCAGTATCTTCTTAGGTGGATTAAATATTTGATTCCAAATATTATTGCTATCAGTGTCAATATCTTTGAGATTTTTTTCCAATACCTTGTATACTCTGGTCTTTGCCAAAAATTTCTTTGCATGCTCCTACATTGTTGATTCAATTTCTTCAACTGTTGAGTCGGGCATGTAATTTACTAAGATTATTTCTCGCATTTGTTTCTCCATATGAAATGCATATGTCCACCTTGCTTATATCTTATCATTTAGCTCTTATGGAATATGACTTTCAAATTGTAGAGGTACATACTTGTATGCTACCATTATTTTTTTGATTGCTTCCTCTAATTTATTCTGATCTTTGATAGACAGATTTACCCATTGTCTAATCTTATTATTTGATATACTTCCTATTTTGATGATTGGTTTTGCAATTTCATCAACTATCTTCGGTATTTTGGCCTTTTCTGCCTGAATTCTCTGTTCTCTTTCTGCTTCAACACTGTCATCCTTTTCCTCTCTTCCTCTTACATATCTTTTATGTTGTCTCAATGCTGATTGCCTGGTTGAAGCTTTTCTTTTCATATAAGTTTTCACTATTAATTTCTTCAAAGGTGGTGAGTCTATTTTAGCTATTTTTCTCTTGGTCCTAGATGCAGTTGTTACATCAGTAACCTTTGATTTCTTGGCCTTTGGTGGCTCAACATCTGATTTGGTAGACTCAAAGTCACTCATCTCTTTACCTTCACTGATGGGGGACTGTCCCTCGGTGATATCCTCTATTTGTTCTAACTCTTTGTCATTTACCGACACTTTCTTTTGAAGAGTGTTCATTATCTTTGTCTTCTTCCTGTATATCTTCTTTACTACTAAACCAGTATTGATTTTAGACTTGGCTTCCTCATATATTTCAAATATTTTCAAGGTTTTATCCATTGGCTCATTGAGTAGCATTTTAATAGTTGTTGTAGCTTGATCAATGTCAATTTCATATTCTAGTGGTGGTAACCATGTTGTTCTAGGGTTGACAAATTTGATGAGTGTAGTGTCAGTGTCCACTACAAAAATATCTCATCCTTATATTTTTCCACTAGTTGAGAAGTGATTTTCATCCTCTTTTCCATCCTAGTCTTGAATGTGGAAAAATAACCATCCATTAAAGGTGTGAAGTTATCTCCTAGTGACTTAATGAAATCACTAATTTGTGCAGTGGTTGGTCGGTTTGTGTCCCAAGTGATATTACCAATGGATGGAAAGAAGTTCTGAAAATAAAAGAATGGGAAAACCAATAGAGAACTGAACTTACATGTATTAGATCTGGCTGATCTAATGGTTCTCATGTTTTCTTCCAGTTGCTTTAGCAACAACTCTGCTAAGTCTAGTTGCACTCCTTTCTTCACAATTTTGTATGTTGTGTCAACATCTCCACAAGCAATGCTATTCATTCTACTTGCTTGGATTATCTTGTATCCGACCACATATGCACCGAACTTCAATTCAGGGTCGGTGATTGAGTTCACTTTCAGACCTCTGCCATCCCATTCGACTCCTGTTAGTTTTTCAATCTCAGGGCATGAAGGGTGCCTTAGGGATTTTTTCTTGTCAGTGATTGGGTATCTAGTGACTGCATGAATCAAATCCTTTGTGATTGACTTAGTTTCATCCAACTACATTTTACCATCATGCACTTAGCTGAGTACTATCCATATCCACTCGGTTTTGAACTCCTTTGGGAACAGTAGGGCATTGGTTAACCCTTTCACTTTGATGTGTTTGTATTCATCCTTCAGGTTTCCATCAATGCATAGATTCTTATAAGCTTCTTCAAGCTCCATGTATCCAATCTCTTCAATTTTGTAGTGAATGTATGGTTGGATGTCTTCAACCAACAAAACCCTAGGTGGGATACTCGAGAAAGCTCCCTTGTCATCAGGTTGTGAAGAAACCTCAGGAAAAACCTTGTAATTTGCTTCTTCACAGGTTGAGTTTGTTGGTGCTCAAATCGACAGATTGGATTTCCTATGGAATTTGCCTATCCAATAATGAGAAAAACAAGCGATTTGCCAACAAACAAGGTTTCAACTTAGTCCAAATATCAACCTTCTACAATTTTGGCTCTGCAGAACCACGGCTGGTGGGCCTATACCCTAAACTTATCTTTCAAGTTTTAAGGGCCTTTTAGAGTAGATAACTTATAATTCAAACTTCTTTCTCTCAAAGTATGGAAAAGTACTATTAAGATCACAAAAATGAAAGCAATGTATTATTAAAATATTCAAATATAATGCTGCAAGAAATTTAAAGAATGCTTGATAGATTTAAGATATAAACTAGATAGAGCAAATGAATATAGTATATCAAAACTTTAAACAATGAAACTTTATACCATAATTCAAAAAATAAGAAAGATCAATGCTTTATTCAACTATGGGCAATAGAGTCAATATTATTTCAATCTTGCGTTCAACTTCAGAGACAGTTTTGCAAACAAAACTTATCACCTTAAAGGTGTTATGAAATGCACATACAACCTAAAATAAGTTCAGATATATTTCAATTGGGTATTATTTCTCAAATTATGGACTGATTGACCAAGGCCTCAATCAACATAATTTTAACCATGCGAAAATGAGAAAAAAACAATTGATAATACAGAATATAAACTAAAATAGAGAGTATGCGCATCAAACGATCACTTTAAAGAAGTTCTTACTGATTTATCTGAAGGAGTGATTTTAAAATAATAATGAAATAATTTCACACACGAAAGAAAAAATAGACTTATCTCTACTTGATTATGAAAACCGGTACATTGAATTCATGTCACAGTATTTGATCCAACTATTCCCATCCGACTATAATAACAATCGATCTTCTACTTTTCTTAAATTTTTGTATCCATATAAATATGAAAACCAAAGGATATAATGGATCATAACACCTTTTCCTAACAAAACCTAACCCATAACCAAATGTTTAAAAATTACAATAATTCAATGCTTGATCATCCTCATTTTATAATTGTCGACAATCATTTGATTATCTCTTCATAATATGTCTTCAGTCGTTAAGTTTAAATACTAAATATGCATCATGATGATACTCCAAACTGTATAACCAGCCGTGGTTTTATCTCATGAGTGTGTCGACCCATATATAATAATGAATATATTTCTTGTTAACAATCTTCATTGATCACAGTCATGGCATGAACTAATCCTCTATGATCCTTTTGCATTATGCCTGCATGAGATAGTTCCTCACAAGGTTCCTTATAATAAGTCTTCATTGTTAATTGCATAACAACTTATATCATTCAGCAACTATCCATTCTAAAAATATAATTGAATGTAGGGTAACTCATTTGATGAGTTATCGACGAGTTCCCAGATTCGTGAGTTACTATGTTGCTTATTAGATAAGCATGGGCATTTTTATTACAGTTTCAACCGTATTCAGTCAAGGAATTAAAAAATTAAAAAATAACTCAATGCTTCACAAAGGAGTCACACCATGATAGTGCCGTCATGATGCGACCCGTAACTTCCATAATCGGTGGGTGCTAAATTCCTCTTGCTTAATCTATGAATGAGTTGATTTAAGAATGTATTTGTCTAGTGTTTGATTGATGATTGGATACTTTGCAGAGGTGTTGTGTTGAGGTGTGTCCAACCCTCTATGAATCCCAACAATGAGCCCTCAAGTCAAAACTAACGGTAGTAGCCAAGCTTAGTTCGTAGTTCATATAAACTTTCTGTATGAATACCTCTGCTATTTGTATATATGTCTTATTATTCCCTTGCATGCCTAATGTTATTACTAATCATCTGTAGATTGAAAATTCCAATGAAACACTCAAAAATATATCTCTAATGTGCGGTCTTTGGAATTGTATCATTCACCCTTATCGACTGTAACCATGGCATCGGTTATTCCTAAGAATTGCTTCTTCAACATGTCTGCATGTGACTGTTCATTGTCATATTGAAACCATGGCATTGATCATTATGTTGGCATGTGATCCTTCATCACGACGTCAAAAATATCTACCGTTTGATCACATCGTATTTTCCACCTTTGTAATCTGCTTGTAAAATCAAATTATCAAATGAGAAAATAAAATAGTAATAATGCCACATAATAATTAAATACATATACACATTAAAAGTCTTTGCCTTTTTCCCATCAATGATACATGTCACATTCCTTGCAGTGCTTACATAGTGAGCAAATTTGAAAAAAAAATTAACATTGATTTTTAAATAGATGAAAACCATAAAGATAATATGAGATTCATATAGTAATAATTAAACATTAAGGAATAGAAATGAAGGTTAAACAATAAGGGCAAGAATGAAGGTTAAAGGACACCTTGTGATAGGAAAATTGTATTTTAGAATGGTTGCGGATAACTTTTGCATAATGAATTGGTCTATATTTTTTCTAATGTTGAAAATGTATAGTTTGTTCCTAAGATGCTAACTTGAAGGAAAGCTAGCACTCGTGTGTTGAGGAGCAACTTGAGACACAAGAACTACCTTAGACTTCCAGGAGTAAGTTCAGTCTTAGGGAGGGATGATGTAGTGCCTCTCTTATTCTATCTTGGGGAGGATCCATTTGGTAAGTATCCTCTATCCTTCCTAGTAAATTTTTATTTAAGTATATGTTAAACATAAGTCAACCTAGACATAGACCTATGAATTAATTATTACTAATTAGAATCAAGTTAGTCATGTATATGGATATATCCGTATAATGTGTAAAAGTTTTAAATGTTAACCTTATATGCATTAAGTGGAATATTCAATGTGCAATTATATTAATATAGACTAATTAATGGAAAATTGATAAGCCTAGGGGATTATAACTCATCTCATGCTTAGTAAGAGGTCCCACCCTTAAAAGGAATAGGTATTCATATTTTTATGCTACTTCAAGATGTTTGGGCTTAATTATATAGAAATTTGATATATTGTTATGTAACTCTAGTATAATAGCTAATTATAAATGCTCTAAGAACCTTCCTTATAAAAATAGCTAGATAAATAAATAAAATGAAATTTGGTTTACCTGATGTCTAGTATAACATGGAACGGTCATATGAGTAAAAAAAAAAAGGAATAAAATATTGTTAGGAATAAGGTGTCTCAACCTTGGATAATTCCTATTCTTATTATTTGTTTTGTAAAATGTATTTCTTGCAAATAATGTAATTAAGTGTGAGTGTACATGTCTAGTTGGCATGTTGATGTGTCACTCCACTTGATGTGTCGGCATCTTGAATTGTGTGTAAGGAGATCATGGCTAAAATGGTTATGAAGGATTCCTATGACACGTAAGAGATATTTCTAGAAGATTCAGTGATGGGTGAAGACATGCAATGACATGTGGCAACTGATAAAGTTGAGTACTGTACACTCTTCCACAATCGTGGGGTTAGGGTTGCAGACAGATATAGAAAAAGAGTGTATTGTTGGTATGATCGGGTGCTACTGGATTAGTCTTTGTGTGTCGACTGTCTCCTGAAAGAACTTGCATTGAAAGTGTGTTGTAACCATTGTGTTGAAGATAATACATTGTGCAGGTTTTGGAGTGCGGGGGTTTTTTACCGAAAGGTTTTCCCCAGGGTAAATCATTGTGTCATTCTCTATTTTTCTGTATGCATGGTATATGGCTGTAATATCATTGTTACAGTAGTTAACAAATCTGAAATTGTAAGGATTTAAAAGAATTTGCACAATACTTTCCTTTTGAGATTAGTGTAGGAAGCTGTTTCCGCACCTGAGTTTCCTTACAAATATGTAGGTTTAACATACATAGTATTGATGGATATTATAAGCATAGATGTCATGCTTCCTGTATACAATGAGTATAATAATAATTAAAAGACTTTATTAGTTATGACAAGTAACACATTATAAAAGATATCATTGATGAAAGGGTAATTGATCAAGTGGGCATTGAACATAATGGAACTTTTAGTTATTTGAATTTATGTTGAACATGAAGATGTTAAATTAAACCATTTGAATATACTTGCAATGTGAATGATTTAGCCACTTTATGGTATATATTGAGTATGAGTAAATTTAAGTTCCTTTTCCTATGTTACTACAGTCTACCAATAATTATGGAGGAGTGTGGTTTGAGCATAGACTTGAAGGATTTGAGGAGGAAAGAAATCTTATATGTGGGATGAAAAACCGAAGGTATGGACTCACTTGACTACAATACCTTATTCAATTTTATTACTAAGTTACTATCAATGTAATGTACAAAGTGTTCAATGAAATATTAACCTATCTTAGTTAATGATCTCCTTTTAGATTGATTCATGCCTAAACTATCATATTCTTCTATGACAATGAGCATAACAAGTATTGGTCTAATAATCAAATAATGATGAAATTAAGCGAATAAGTGTTGGGGACTGAAGTTGATGCATAAATGTGCTATTTCATAAGGTAGATAAAAAAAGATTTAATTTTCAACCCTAAGAGTGAATTTATTTTAGAATTTAATTAATGACCATTTCCATAGAGATACTATTTCTTAGGGAATTATTCACTATGTTATTTGGCATGCACGTGTTGATATTTAATCATGCATCTTTATATATTTAATATTTTAGTAGAAAAGAGTAAGGAAATATGTTGTATAAATTTTATTGAGTTATGAATTGAAAACAAAGTTAAAATATTTAAATTAGAAATATTGATAGGATTGAGATATTATAAATGATGTGTATGATATATATATATATTATAATTTTAAAGTAAAAGGGATCATGAGCCGTCCAATCATAAGAGTTAGTGATATAGCTAGAAACCACCATTGGCCATGTTCAAAAGGCAAGAAAATTTATTGGCATTCAACATTCAATCTAGCGAATACCGACCTCTCTACAAAATTGAATGTGAATAGACATGAGTAGAAGGAAAAACATAGCATAGGAGAAATTGGGGATGGTGACATTAAAGGAGGAATGTGTTCCCATCTTGGACATAACCTGCCATTTTCAAATTGCACATAATGGCTACGTTTCCATCACATGGGATTGTAATTTATTTCCCAGTGACTCTGCTCTTTTAAAAGGATGGGAAGTGACCACTTTCAGGGTGCGACAAACAATGGAGGGTGACATTATTTTAGGGAATGGAGACTTGAATATAGGGGGGGTTCAAGACTTAGCAAGGGAGAGGAGAGATGGAGGGTGATATTGGAAGAAAATGCATGGCATATGATCCTTCTGGGCTATCAAAATTAACTGTAGATCTATCACAGCCCACTAGCGGCTTTTATTTTGAATGTTTTTCAGATCCTTTGATACGGAAGAATATATATTAGCTGGATGAGAAATATGTGGAAGGGGGGGCCTCCACAAGTCTATCATTTTTTTTGGGAAGTTGCATGCATCTCTACTGGTGGTGTGCTTGGAGTTTCACACGAAGGACGTGGGAGCCTTTTAAAGGTGACACATTTTTGGGAGGAGGGGATAGACTGTCTCTAAGTGACCCGGGGCAGATTTTACTTTAGTTATCTTCTATTTCTAAGACCAGTTTCAAAAAGGAGCATCACCAAAGGAAAAAGACTCAGCCATGATGTACGAAGTACCTAAGATATGGCATGGGTTGGATGATAACAAAAAAGAGGAGTCGATGATTTTTGGATTTGGAAGGTGGAGCGTGCTTTCATAGGGAATTTTATGGAGTTCAGGGACTTGGATATTGAGCGGTAGAGTTGGATTAAGTCATAGCAGTGCTTGGAGACACTATGCAGCCATGCCTTCAGATATCTGGGGGCATTTGTGAGGCTCTTCTTGGTGACTGTCGTGATGCTCAACCTTGAGTTTGGACGGTATCAAAGTTGTTACAAATAGGTTAAATCTCACCTTTGGTTCTCACCTTAGCGTAAGGTATGTATCTTAAACTTGATACGTGGTCGATCCATGTGTTGTGCATACAAACAAATATCTAGTCATGAGTATGGTCATCGATGGTAAGGAAACAAAAAGATATAAAAATAAATAAAAATAAAACAATATAATATTTTTTATGTGAATGATTTAAATAATAGATGCAAAGTGTAAGTTGTAACATATGCATGTGGTTAAAGAGATGCATGGGCAAGGAAGAGGAAACTCAGGTATGCGACATCTCCTCATGATTGTCATTTGAATACTATAAAATGCTATGGTTTAAAGTTATTCCATTTCCTTCTTGTGCTATAGATAAATATTATATTTAATAGAATCATGAAATTTCTGATTTAGTGAAATGGTATGCTATTTTATTACTAAAACTGTTAAAATATAGATTTAAACCTTGTTTTAAAACCATCTAATATGAGTGTGGTTTATATGTCCAATCCCTTTTAAATATGCATATAGTTCTTCTATACTCACTTTATTAGTGATAGCTCACTTGTCAAATCATAGCCTTCATGATTTAAAGGAGACCTTAGTAGATTAAAATTCAGTTTGCCCCAATAATGGTTCACCTCCTTATTCAGGACGCGGTTAGGTCAAGAACCTAACTAGAGTACCTAAACAACTGGAACCCTGGTTATTGAAAATTAGAGGGTTGAAGGAGGTTGGTGTGCACTCATAATTCCCCCTCAAATCCAAACCTATTTCTTGCCTCTAGAGTATACTATCACTCCAGCATGGTACACTTTAAACCTAGCTTAGGTAACTTGATTTAGATTCCCGACTGCTTTCTTCAAGACATTATTGTTCCTTTTCAAAAAAAAGTTATGACATTTTTGGATGTAAAATTTTGGGCATGACAATATATACATTAAAAGTCTTTGTCTTTTTCCCGTCAATGATACATGTCACATTCTTTGCAGTGCTTACATAGTGAGCAAATTTGAAAAAAAATTTAACATTGATTTTTAAATAGATGAAAACCATAAAGATAATATGAGATTCATATAGTAATAATTAAACATTAAGGAATAGAAATGAACCAAATCTATAATGAAATTTCTGGCTTATGGATTAGTTGTTCTCTTTAATTTAGCTCTTTTAGTTTCTTTAAAAGCCTTGTTTTGATCAATAATCAAATAAAATGTACTATATAGAAGAAATAACACACCATTGTAGTTTTATTTTGCTCTGATTTATAATTAATGGCATGAAATTCAAAACTTTAGATAGGCATATTAGAAATAACTCTTTTGTAGAATTTACTTGTTAGAACATTTGTAGGTATCATTAAATCAAAGTTACAATTCTCAGTTTGCAAAATATTATCTCTGAAGTTTTGATTGTATTCTAATTGTTTTTACCGCCAAGATGGATTACTAATTCTAATGAAATAGTAAGACATGTGAAATCACTTAGGTGCATTATTATTTAGATGAAAGTATAACATAAAAATTTAAACTTTAAAACAAAGACACTTCCAAGATTAATTGTAATTATTCTATGTCCCTAAGGAGGGAAGTTACAAAATTAGATTACTAGATTCATCTAGTGAAAAAAAAAGCTTCAAGAAAACATTTCAAGAAAAAGAATATAAGAAGATTCCTAAAACATTAAGCCATGAGAAATAGGAAAGTGAAGGAAAAGGATAGAAGAATAATTCATTTTAGACAAAGATGATAGAGAATAAAAAAGATATAAAAGACAAGTAAATATATGCAAAGAGTTACTTCCCTGAATAACCATAGATACAAATGGCTTTGTTGACATGGATTCCACCAGTGACTCTTTCTGGGGATGTGTGTTTATACCTGAACACAACAAGATCCAAGCTATCTCTATAAAGAAGACCATTAGAAAACACAAGCATAATATATGTTGCAAATATAAAGAAGAAAAATACATTTGCCTAGTGTCATCTTTAATGAAAAAAAGGTTTAAGGTATTGACCATGCAAAGGAAGTTCATGATTGTAACCCTCAAAATACTGTAAAATGTAGGAATTATCACCTCCTTTACCAATAATAAAAAAAGGACCTATCCATAAAGCATCAAACTTTCCATGTTTTCATTTTTCTTGATCTTTCACATTCCATCTCAAAACTAAGTATCCTTCCTGAAATCTCCTTTCTGTAGTTTTCTTATCAAACAAATCTTTTACTTTTTGCCACAATTCCTGATTTCTCTCATGAGCTCTATTCCTTATCTCATCCAATTCTGCAAGCTATTGTATTATGTCTACTATGAAATCCACTCCTTCCCATTGTTCTTCATTTATAAACTTGTATACTGGCAATAAATTATTCAGTGGCAAGTGAGCTTTCTTTCCATAAACAAGTTCATATGGGGCATAGCTAGTAGAATTTTTAACTGTAATTCTATCTGCCCAAAGTGCAAGAGGTAATTTTGAATCTCATGCTCTTTTGTTATTATCTAACATCCTTTTTATAATTTTTATTATATTTTTGTTACTAGATTCTACTTGGCCATTCCCTTGAGGGTGATAAGGGGATGAAAAGGAGATGTTTATTCCATAATTCTCATGAAATTCAATAAATTCTGCAGATCTGAAACACATAGCATTATCACAAACAATCTTCTAAGGAACACCAAATCTTGTCAATATCTTTTCAGTCAAAAATTTTATTACCACCTTACTAGTAGCTTGTCTAGTTGGTATGGCTTCCACTCACTTATTCCTACCACTAGATGTATCAGTTATTTCACCTATGAAGTCTATTCCCCACATTTGGAATGGTTCTTTAGTAGACATAGGATTGAGAGGTAATGCACCATTATATTTGAGCTTTCCTGAAAATCTTTGACATGCTTCACATCTCTAAACAAATTCATGGCAATCTTTAAATATGCAAGGCCAATAGTATCCCGTATTCAATATCTTATGTGTAGTGGTTTTTGTTGAAAAGTGTCCACCACATGCTCCATCATGGAGATATTTAAGCACTTCTTTAGCTTGGTATGTATCTAAGCAAAAAAGAAGTACACCATCCCTATTTTTCCAATATAGTTCTCCTTGCATCAAGATATATTTAGATGCTTGTAATTTTACTATCCTCTTCTGACTATCTATAAGGTTTTCAGGACACTTCATGTGTTTCAAAAAATATACCGTGTTAGTGTACCAAGGGAATCTTTCAATACTTGTCTAAGTTTCACTTAGATCAATCTGATTTACCTGTAATGCTTCCATATTTGATTCTGCCATCAACCTTGCTAATCCTTGTCCTCTAATAATCTTAGTGATTTGGATCTCTATGTCAAATTCCTAAATCTGATTTACCCATCTGCATCTTCTCCCAATGACTTATGATTGTCTAAATATATTCTTTATTGCTGCATTAGGAATATAGGCTACCACTTCCGTACCAACCAAATAAGGCCTAAAGGATTTTATTTCCTTTACAAGTGCATAAGCTTGTTTCTCATTGATATCATAGTTTAAGTGAGAGGCTTGAATGACTTTACTAAAGAATGCTATTGGTTTTTCATATCCTTCATCATTCTTTTGTAGTAAGACAACAACAATGGTATGATATGATGCAAAGGAAAATAATTGAAATGGCTTAGTATAATCCAGGGATTTGAGGACAGGGGCTTCCTTAATTTCCTTTTTAATCTTTACAAATGCCTCCAAAGATTCATTTGTCCACTTCATGTCTGTACCCTTCTTCAACATTATAGCAATGGGTTTAATTATTTATGAAAAGTTTGGGACAAATATCCTTACAAAGTTGATTTGTCCAAAAAAGGATTGAATCTTTTTAACACGCTTAGGAACCTCAATTTTATCAATTTATGCAATCCTTTCTAGGTCTATTCTCACCCCATCTTTGGATACTATATGTCCTAATAATTTTTCTTCACTCACTGCAAAATGACATTTCTTTGGGCTCAAGGATATCCCATATTCAAGGGCTCTTTGAAAAATCTGATCTAAGTGTCCACTATGATCTTCTACCCTTTTGGAGTAAGCAGTTAGGTCATCCTGATATACCACCATAATTACATCAATGAAATCCTCAAAGGCTACATCCATTTATCTTTGGAAAGGAGCTCCTGCATTAGTGAGTCCAAAAGGCATTCTAGTGTATACATAAGTACCCCAAGGTGTAGTAAATTTTGTTTTATACTGTTTCTCTTCTTTAACCTTCACCTGGTTATACCCTGAGAAATCATCCATCATTGATAATAGTTCATTTCCCATGACCTTCTGTAATAATGCTTCCATGTTAGGTAATGCATAATTGTCCTTTAATGATGATACATTTAGATTTCTAAAATCCACACAAAGTCTAATATCACCATTCTTCTTCCTAATAGGGACCAAATTTGAAACCCATGTTGAGTGTCTAATTGGATTTATTATACCAACATCCCTCATCTTGATTAGCTCATCCTTCATTTTAGGGGCTAAAGTAGGGTTTATAGGTCTTTGCCTTTGTCTAAATGGTTTAGCATTAGGCTTCAAAGTTATCTCATGTTGAAAAATATCCTCTTGGTAAGCTTTGAGGTCATCATAGGACCAAGCAAATACATGCCTATATTTTCTCAATAATCTGATGATATATGTTCTGATTTTGGGAGTTAAATTTTTACCCATAAATACTTATTTTGGAGTCTCTTCACTTCCCAAGTTTATCCTTTCTACTTCAACCATTATGACATTAGTGTTTTTCTTTTCCCTTTTTGAATCCTTATTGTCAAACAATCTCTCCATTTCTACAAGACTTTTTGGAACCTTATTGGTTTTTAGCTGAATGAATTCCTTTCCAAACAACACATCTTTCCCATTCTCTATTTCAACATGAGCATTCAAGTCTATCAATTGATCTTCATATTCTTGATCACATGCTAAAATTTTTATTATATCTCTGTCATATTCAAATATTTTCCAATTGTTGATGTTATCAGTTATAGCAGGCCTATTTTTAACTCCAACTTGAACTATGTCTTCACAAGGGATGTCATTATGCTTTAATGCCAAATTAGCCATAAAATCTGCAAGGATATTTTTTGATCTATCTATCCAATCAATAGAAAAAGAATCAAAAAATTCCATAGAATCCCAAACTTCATTTCCATATCTTTTAAGACGAGGCTGCTTAGCAACAAATTTACTTTTAACTTGAGAAATAATCAATTCAGAATCACCAAAAACACTTAAACATTTTATCCATGCTTACTAGCTATCTTTAAACCAAGAAGTAAAGATTCATACTCTGCCACATTATTAGTGCATTCAAAATCTAGTAAGAAATAATATTTAAATGTTTTCTTATCAAGGGAAAAGAAAATAACACTCGCTCCATTACCATTCTTGCAGCAATCACCATCAAAATACATTTTCCAAATTGTATTATTGTTTCTTCAGCATGTAATTCAATAGGTTTAGTTTTATGCATTGCATTTTTTGAAATACTTACTTGAAAGTTATCCATATCAGAATGACAAAAATGTGTAACCAATCTTGGATCCACTTCCTCAATAATGTATAGACTTCTAGCCTCCCTGTCAATTCTTACATCCCTGCCATTTACTGGAATAGAAGCATAAGAAAGATCTAATTGAATACTACCTCCTACTAAGCTAGACCATTTTCTAGATAAAAGCATTCCATAATTGGTAGGAACTTCAACCATAATAATATCCATTTTATAAGACATTTCAGGACATGTAGGAAATTTAAATTCAACATTTTTCATTATACCTATAACAGGAACAGATCTATTATCCATAGCATAGCATCTACTAAATTTGGTATCAACATTTATACCTAATTATTTCATTACATGTTTAGGCATAATATTCAATGCTGCACCAGAATCTATCATGCAATTTTTACCAATCTATTGTTTATCAATAGAGTAAGATAAAAAGGATCAATTTGATTTTCATTTTTGTTTAAAGTAGTTCCTAAATAAATAGATGGAGGATCCTTCACTTCTTGGTTAAGATCTTCCTTATTACCTACATTTGAAAATATCTTCAAAGCTTCACTTTTACATTCAGGTATTTTAACTATTTCAAGCAAAGGAACATATATTTTAACTTGAGATAATGCATTATACATGAAAGAATATTCATTGGAAAGATATTTACTAACCACCTTTTCTCTTACCATTTTTGGAAAGTCCTGGGGTTCTACTTGTTTATCTTGAACAATGTTTTTGTGCTTCAACCTCCTTGGATAAGTTCCCTGGTCAGGTTTCCCTCCATCTACATTCACTATTCTATTCCTTAACTTGTAACTACTTCTTGCTTCTTCTACTGCAGCTATTCTGTATGCTTTCTTTTCCTCCTCTGTTAATTCTCTTAATTTTGGAGAACCATCCTAATAGTCCCCATATTGGTATAATCTATTTAGGTCACCCCTGTAGTAGTATTCATCTGAAGAGCTATAATCATCATATCCCCACATAGGATCTGTTGATAAATTATTTACAGTGGGATGTTGATCAGCATTATGATCTTCATCTTCTTTCAATCTATTGGTAAAAAGATTGTTCTTTTTAATTTAACTCTCAAATGCCCAAATCTGTGAGAAACAATTTAATACCAACAGTTGGATAATCTATCACTAGATTGATAGATTTCCTCTGAATTGGAAGGTACAACTCCCGTATGTGAATAATGTTTGATGAATTTTAGTCTTTCCTAACCTAACAGGGGTATGCTCTTAACCTGAGAGTAGGAGAGGTAAACCAAGCCAAATCTAGATAGAAAATAGCTCAGGCGAAGTGATTACAACTCTGAATCTAACCAATTCTGAGACTCTATCGATCAGATTAATTTCCCAAAACTGGTGATGCATAGGCTAATACTAAAATGCAAATGCTAGACTGAAAGC
>MU227099.1:1838128-1876206 GCA_018584345.1 Thuja plicata
TTCTCTATGTGGCATCCAAATTTGCAAGGTTCATTCTCCTTAGATCATAATTGATGTCCGATGGCATAGCACTTATGAAGAAAGTTTTCAAATTTCCCGCTGTAGGCCTGTCAGCCGCTGGGATACGATTTACGAGCTTATTAAATTTGGCTACAAAATCTCTCATGCTGATCGAAGGCTCTTTCTTGATAGAAGTCAATTGAGTCAACAAGGCATGTTCATCTTCAGCGGTCTTAAACCTTCTTTCGAAGGTGGCTCTCATAGTGGCCCAATTGGTAATAGAAGAATTAGGTAAATGATGAAACCAGTCAGCGGCACCTTCGACAAGAGTCTCAAAAAATAGTCCGACAGCCACATCTTCTTCTCTGACAGCTAGAATGTTAATGAAAGTGAAGAACATGGCAATATGCTCATCTATAGATACCTTCCCATCTCTAGAGAACTTGGGAAAGTTCTTTCTAGAGCCTGTGGGGAGAGGGTTATATGCAGCTAGTTGCAGAGGTCCGACCGCAGCGGCCCAAGGGAGCGCCATGGCTACTTGGGATAAAAAGGGTGTTAGGTTCACCATAGGAGGGGAAACTACTCCATGCAATGTTAACACTTGGAAAGTGGTGGATAACTGGGTGGTTGGTTTAGGAGGTGAAGAAGGTTTGCTCTGGCTCCTTGTGGCTCTGTTTCCCCGACGAGGTACTTCTAGGAGGGCAAAGTTAATATCCACAAGTCTCTCAAAGACTGGGTCTGTGTTGCCTTCTTTCCTGGTACTTCTAAGAAATATTTTAGGCTCCATATTTTTGCCTAATGCTGTGGCCTAACTTCACACTCTGCCCTTCTCAGATTTCTTCTTTGTAAGATTCTCTCAAGTGGTTCTGCTCTAGCTTCTTCCAGTTCAAGCACTTGACTAGCGTTTCTATAATGTTCAGTACTTCTCCTGTATCTCCAGATGAAAGTATTTAATGAGGAAATGAGATCCTCTTGGTCGTCTTGGAATCCAAGATTCGGTTGGAGCACAGGGGTTATATTTTCATGGGGAAGCACCATTTTTCCTCATTGTATGCTTCTGGTATAACGACTGTTTGTCTCCCCAGTAGAGTCACCAAAAATCTATTGGTAAACAGATTGTTCTTTTCAATTTAACTCTCAAATGCCCAAATCTGTGAGAAACAATTTAATACCAACAGTTGGATAATCTATCACTAGATTGATAGATTTCCTCTGAATTGGAAGGTACATCTCCCTTATGTGAATAATGTTTGATGAATTTTAGTCTTTCCTAACCTAACAGGGGTATGCTCTTAACCCGAGAGCAGGAGAGGTAAACCAAGCCAAATCTAGACAGAAAATAGATCAGGCGAAGTGATTACAACTCTGAATCTAACCAATTTTGAGACTCTATCGATTAGATTAATTTCCTAAAACTGGTGATGCATAGGCTAATACTAAAATGAAAATGCTAGACTGAAAGCTAACAATGTGATGATATGAGTCAATCCGTATTATAAGAACATTCCACAAACTTAGAGAAGCAACCAGTTTTCCCCTAAATTAATTGTATCAAATCATAATACAAAACTTCAGCTCAAATACAGATTACAAGTCTAATTCAAATGAGATGTTTGAATTCAATAGAAAGATAAATGAGATACAATGGAACATTTAAAGAAATGGCATTCAGCCATACACAATTGACTCAGCAACAGTGATATATTCTTCACACCAAAATTTAGTCGACCTTTGTATTGATTTTTGGATGCATACATATAGAGTTCCAAATTGAACCGTTACAAAAAGAAGTAACCAAAACGGTTCAACTTCCCAACTAGAAAATGATAACTAAAGGTCTATCCGTTACAAAATCTTGACAAAAATAGCACAAGAAGAGAATACATTTATGTTTTGGCTTCCTTCTCCTTAGCTAATTTAGCCCTATAGGCTATCACAACAGTGATGACCTGGATGAGCTCTTTATGTCTGTTGACGTGGACATTGGTGTAACGAATGAGCCATTTGGAATGCTCTTTGGCTAGAGTCTTGATTGCTTCTGACTGGTCTTTTAGTTCTTCCATAGCCTTAAAGATGCATCCACTCAATTGCTGGAGTTTTGGCACTTTGTCTAAATGAGTCAAAGATAGCTCTGCAAAATTATCCAAGTAGTCTGTGAATGACTTCTGCATGTTGGCCACTCCAACTATTGCTTTTCCCTCACCACTAGTCTGTGAATCCACATGAATTCCTAGCAGGAGTTTATAATTTTTACTCTGCTCCTCCTGCACCTTAACATCTATTTGTTGTAGCCCTGTCTCGGCCTGAATAATCATCTCAATTTTGAATTCTAGACTTTGGAGCCATTCGATCAAGGGCTCATTTCCCTTCTATAGGATCTTAGCTTTTAGGGCCTCCTTAGTCTTCATCTTTACCACCACATGCAACATAACTATGCATTCTTGACATCTCACTCTCTCTGCAGTGAGAGTCTGTAAATTCTTCTCAATGTTGTTTTTCTCCGTTTCTAGCCTTAGAACAACATTACCTAATTGCTCAATGATCACTAGACCTTCTGACTTGAGCCTCTCGATCCATCTCTTACCAATCTATCTGTAATGCTGATCTTCTTGCAACTTAGCAAGGATATCCTGGTTCTCAACAGTACTAGGATCAAAGGAAGTTTGAGTACTGGGAGTGCTCACTATAGGAGTTAAGAGTTGTCGAATGAACTCAGTCAGCTGAGACACTTCTACTTTAAGCTAAATATTGGAAGTCTTGAGATCTTCCAACTCCTCTTCTATTGGTGGACTTCCACCAATGCAATTTAGTGTCGTGCCGAGCTAAGCCCATATCGAATGATTGCAATTGAAAATCAGAAGCCGCTAGATCTTCGAGCCTGCCTTCTTTGGTAGGCTTGGCTACTTCCATGGTGAAGTGCCCTATTTTAGGATCACGACCCAGAGTAGACATAGTCTTTGCACTCTTCGGTTTGCTTATAGTAGCTTTGGGTTGGAAAGCCCGTGATAGGGTGTCTTTGCTGGGAACTGCTTCTTCTACCCTCTTCCTCTTGCTCTCTAGAGTATTTTCTATCCATGATTCTATGCTAGTGACCTTGTTGGCGGAGACCAACTCTTCGATGAATAGCTTTCTAATAAGTGGAGGAGTAGCTTTGGGATGAGAGGCAAATGGGTTCACTAAAGTAGGTGAGGAGGAGATCAGTTTCACAACCTGAGTAACCTCCTGTTGCTCCCCACCTCTCTTATCAGATTCCGTAGAAGTACTAGGGCTATCCTCCCCAACTTTGACTATAACAGGGGACATCCTCTTTAGATTTTCTTGAGTCAAAGTCTCAGCCAAAACATCTATAGCAGTGGCAATAATTGGCTGCTCAGGCTCTGCAGCTTTAGGAGGCTCGTCTGTAGACTCAACTTGATTTTTCAGGCCGGCCTCTTCTATGACTCCAACATCTAGAAGGGGACCTTCTCCACAAGTCTTCTCTAAGAGAGAGGATTTTTTAGGAGGTTCATCTCCTCCCCCCAATGGTTGAATTAATCCCTGTGTAGCTGGAAAGATTGCTATGGAGGAAGAGGTTGCAGCACCCATAGTTGTTTTCACAGGAGTTCACTGAGTGGGAGGTTTCCTCTCTGACCTTTTCTTTTGACCCACCATCCACTCAACCCACTGAGCTCTTCTTTTGAAAATACCTACCATTAGGATCTGCAAGTTGCTTACGGCCTGGTCCAGCATTGGCTTTGAACTGATCGGGGTGGATTTTATTTTCTCCAAGTAGGTATCATCGTACAGATGATTACCATCATCTTCTAACCCTTTTACTACGATGTTAACATTGAAATTTTTGATTTGTTCAATGGTTAACTGGGCGTAGAACCTTTCCCTATTCTCCAAGTCATCCTCGCAATTGGCCCAATAGTCTTCAATATCAGGTACATGATGAATAGCCTGGCTCATTTGCAAGACATCTCTGGCATAATCAACAGGATCATACTGCGGTCTCAGAACGTCATATGTCACCAGAGAGAACTTCTTAAAGAATGTTTTAAGGACATTCTTTGCCTCTGATCAGGATGCACAACTATAAGCTTTGATGACCATCGGGAACTCATAGCCTTTCTTCTTCACCTCTGAGCAGATCAGGTTCACCTGGAGTGCTTGCCTCATTACTTCAATCAACACAATCATGTCTGTAGGGTATCTGGGCAGCTTCAAAGGAAAGTCGTCGAAACCTACAAGATGAAGATATGAGAAATCTCTGAACTGAATAAAATAACAACCAAATTGGCTTATAAAATCCATAGCTTCAAGAGAAAATCTCCTCTCTGGACAACCCTGTAGCTCCCTCTATTTCTGTGGAGTAATACCAGGATGTCTACTATCTTGGGCTTTAGATTTGCGGAAAATAATGTTTTGGGAAACTTGCCCTTGGCATTCTTGGGTTCTTTAAACCATGACTTCATGATCTCTCTTTTCTAGACTGGTCTCTTTGCTGAATATTTAGAAACCACCCAGCTATAAGTCATCTCAGAGTATTCTTCCTGCTCTGGAATGTGTAGAGAATTCTGAATGAATTCTCTATCAATGGAGAGGAGCACCATGTTGTCTGGCAGGAGAATTTGCTTGGTGTCCAGGTTGTATCGGGCTATACATTCCCGAACCAACTCAGGAGCCTGAACGGCTACAGGAAAACTGGTGGCTTCTACTAACCCACTCTCCTTCAGCTTCTTAGTGATAGGATGGATTTTCTTTGCTCCCAGTCTATTATGGAAACTCTACATGTCAAATAATTTCAGCGAGGTATCTAAGATTTTATTCCACTCAGATGTGATACCATTCAATCCGTCAGATCCTACAAATCTGGAAGCCATGTGAGTGTGATTCACTTTGAAGATTTGAATTTCTCTTTGGAAAATAGGAACAAAGAGTGACTGGTCTTAGCTACTTCAAATTCAAATGATTTGGTGAACAATGGTGATTCTAGTTCAAAGTCTTCAATTGATTATATACTTTTTTTGAATTCTTACAGTTTAACGGCCGACTTCCCGTGTCACATGAATGAGAAGACCTTTACATTAATGAATAAGTCTGTTACAAAGTAAAATGGCCTTATTCATATTAATTACTTTGATTTTTGTGACATTAGAAAACTTTTTTTTACTTTAGTAACCGTAACGGTAACTTTCCTAAAGTGGTGGAGATTTACTTTTCTGGTTCTCCTTTGAGTGGAAAAATGCCTTTGGAGTGCTCTCTGTCTTAAAATCCGCCAAAGGAGAATTCTGGCCTGTAGGGATGCCAAAGTGATATATATTGATTCCATTGGCATTTTTATGTGTCGGTTCTCTTGTGGAATGGATTATTCTTTGAAATTTATTCACATTGATAACTTGGCGAAAAACACATCCCGTGGGTCAGAATCCGCTGGTAAGAGTAGTGGAGAAGCCATTTTCTGCTTTTTCGCCTATGATGAATTCCATGAAATCTCCTCTTTTTGATTGTTTCCTATATGTTCAACATGAGTGCTCAAGGCTTTCTTGTTCCTGACTTCTTCATTTTCCATCTTTATTTATCCCTGGTATTCTTAAGTCTGTCAATTGCAGAAAGCGCACCCCGTATGTCATTTTCTGCCATGGAGAAGCCAAAACTTTATTTCCCGCCAATGTCGCAACTTGAAGATATGAGGTGAAGTATTTCATCTTCTTGTGATTTTGAAGCTAGAAACTTTAAAACGTAGCCTTTACCGGATTAGGGATTTAACCTACCCGATAAAATATGATTTTTAGACTCGGAATCCCTCCCGACTTAGGAAAGAGAAGTCAAATTAGGGAAATCTGATAAAGGCCTTCTACCTATAGTGGACTTCTAGACTTAGACTCCAGACTTGCATGAGACTTCTACAAACACTACTACCCACAAAACATCCATTTTTGTCTTGAGATATAAAGACCAAAAGTGGGGCAACACAATCTTTGGGAAACAACACAATGTTCATAAGAATGTGGCATTCTGCAAGCTTCACACCAAGGATATTTTTCCACAAAATGGTTGTTTTTCCTCAATGGACCAGGTGTGTATAATTCCTTGTTCACTGGTTTCCCATCCTTCCATTCTATGTTATAAGGCATATCTTGCAATTTATATCTATCATTTTTGTATGGTACCCGATTATTCTGGTTGTACTTAAAATTATCTCTTCCATTATTCACTTGGAGGCCCTTTACCATATTCATAAGTTTGTCTATTCTATCTTCTTCCTTGTGTTGCTTAGGATCTTTTGGATTGAACAACTAAGTATCCTCCCTCTTAGTGACTATACCAGATGCCTTCCTATAATTTTCAATAGTTATAGCAATCTTGAGAGCATGTGCTAAAGTAATAGGTTTATGAGATCTGATTTCATAATTTGTCTTGCTATCAAAGGCACCCATATAAAAATTAATAAAAAATGCATCAATGGGTTGAACATCTCTTGGAATCCTATTTAGAACTTTATTGAATCTTTTATTGAATTCAGCTATAGATTTATTCTGATTTTTCTTCACACTTGTCAACTCATGTGAAGCAAAAGAAGTATCATTGTGATCACCGAACTGTTCCATGAATTAATTTACAAATTCATCCCAACTAGATATGGATCTATCTGGCAGACTTCTGAACCATTCCGCTGCATGTTCTGAGGGATTGAGCAAAAATTTTCATGTATACATCCTCATTGAATTCATTAAATTCTTGGATAACATTTTTCAAATTTATACAATGTACTTCAGCTGATTTTGACCCATTCCCTAAATTTTTTTGGAATTGCACTCCTTAAGTCATTCTTTATGTCATTAGGACATCCCCTTATGCCATAAAAATCTAACAGTTTGCATCTGTCAGAAACCATTGGGTCTCTATAATTGTTTCTATTTGGTTGATGGTTCCATGTCTTTGATTCTACCTATTTGCATTATGAAACCTTTGATTGTTTCTTGGTTCAAAATTTGAATTGGTATTATAATCCCTTGGGCCATTATTTTGATCCCTATTATTTTGATAGCCACTATACATCCTTCCATTGCTTTGATGTCTATATTGTTCATGTTGGTTAGATGTGTTAGGATCCACCCTATTATTGTGGTTATAATGTTCTCCATTATTCCACTGTCCCTGATGATCTCTTCTTTCCCAATCATTGTTGTCTTTCTCAAGTCTTCCTCTATTGTCTGGTTCAAACAAGGGGTTGGTATGATCATTGTTAAACACATTCCCACTATTCTTCCTATGAGGAGGATTTAAACTCTATTTCTATCATCCTTAGGAGTTTCTTTATCTCTTGGTGATCTAATTGTATTTCTTGTTATTCCTTTTTTCCTTAGTATCTCTTCTGGCTGCCTCTTAAGAGCCCTAACCATTTCTTCATCTTCTAATCCTGCATCGACCATATCATGAAATACAACATCCCATTTGTTAATTATTTTCTCCTTTTCAGTCACTTCTTGATTTTGATCATGTTGAGACTCATGTCCTCCTCTATTACCTTGAAAAAAAGGATTACAATTTTCATCACTGCTCTCATGACTATGATGGCTTGAATTAGGGAATTGTTCACAAGCATACTCTTGATTATCCCTATCAGGACATATCATACGAGGTATATAAGGCATCTTTACACTTAAAGTCATGCCTTTCCTTAGCCTCAAGTCTAAGTCAAGTTGATCTGGATGCAAGGATCTTCTTCCCCACATGAAAATTGTTAATAACAAAATTATGTGACCAAATTTATCAATTCTTTAAATTTGTAGAGTCACCACCTTCTTCTTAGAAGGAAATGAAAATAATTTATTTGAGTTCTTCCTCAGCAGAGTGTACGCTACAAAAATATGAATAGAAGCTCTTTTAAATATATAAATCTAAAACAACCAAAACTTTAATAGGAATTAGAAGCTCTAAAAGATTTTAATGATATTACTTATATATCCACTTCTTTATGCTGAAAATCAGACTTTTTTTTTTAAATCTGAGTAATGACGATTATTAAGATGTTTTAATAAAAAATAAAAGATTAAAACATAGATTAAAATATCAATTCTAAACAAAATTTGAATTATGTAACTCACCACAATCTCTTTATTAAATGAATCTCTATGCTGGTCTAAAACAAAAAACTTGTAAAGTTTACTTGCAACTCGTTCCCCCAGTAGAGTCGCCAATCTGTTGGTGCTCAAAATGACAGATTGGATTTCCTATGGATTTTTCCTATCCAAAAAACAAGATTTCAACTTAGTCCAATTATTTTGCCAACAAACAAGGTTTCAACTTAGTCCAAATATCAACCTTCTGCAATTTTGGCTCTACAGAACCAAGGCTGGTGGGCCTATACCCTAAACTTATCTTTCAAGTCTTTAAGGGCCTTTTAGAGAAGATAACTTATAATTTGAACTTATTTCTTTCAAAGTATGGCAAAGTGCTATTAAGATCACAAAACTGAAAGCAATGTATTATTAAAATATTCAAATATAATGCTGCAAGAAATTTAAAGAATACTTGATAGATTTAAGATATAAACTGGATAGAGAAAATGAGTATAGTATATCAAAACTTTAAACAATGAAACTTTTTACCATAATTCAAAAAAAAAAAAAGATCAGTGCTTTATTCAACTATGAGCAATAGAGTCAATATTATTTCAATCTTGCGTTCAACTTCAGAGACAGTTTTGCAAATAAAACTTATTACCTTAAAGGTGTTATGAAATGCACATACAACCTAAAATAAGTTCAGATATATTTCAATTGGGTATTATTTCTCAAATGATGGACTGATTGACCAAGGCCTCAATCAACATAATTTTAACCATGCGAAAATGAGAAAAAACCAATTGATAATACAAAATATAAACTAAAATAGAGAGTATGCGCATCAAACGATCACTTTAAAGAAGTTCTTACTGATATATCTGAAGGAATGATTGTAAAATAATAATGAAATAATTGCACACATGAAAGAAAAAATAGAATTATCTCTACTTGATTATGAAAACTGGTACATTGAATTCATGTCGCAGTATTTGATCTAGCTATTCCCATCCGACTATAATAACACTTGATCTTCTACTTTTCTTAAATTTTTGTATCCATATAAATATGAAAACCAAAGGATGCATTTGATAATCACACCTTTTCCTAACAAAACCTAACCCATAATCGAATGTTTAAAAATTACAATAATTCAATGCTTGATCATCCTCATTTATAACTGTCGACAATCATTTGATGATCTCTTCATAATATGTCTTCATTCATTAAGTTTAAATACTAAATATACATAATGATGATACTCCAAACTGTATAACCAGCCGTGGTTTTATCTCATGAGTGTGTCAACCAATATATAATAATGAATATATTTCTGGTTAGCAATCTTCATCAATCACAGTCATGGCATGAACTACTCCTCTGTGATCCTTCTTCATTACGCCTACATGAGATAGTTCCTCACAAGGTTCCTTATAATCAGTCTTCATTATTAATTGCATAACAGTTTCTATCATTCATCAACTACCCGTTCTAAAAAATAGAATCAAACATAGGGTAACTCATTTGATGAGTCATCGATGAGTTCCCAGATTCATGAGTTACTATGTTGCTTCTTAGATAAGCAAGGGCATTTTTATTGCAGCTTCAACCATATTCAGTCAAGGAATTAACAACTTAAAACATAACTCAATTCTTCACAAAGGAGTCATGCCATGATAGTGCCATCATGATGCGACCTGTAACTTCCATAATCGGTGGGTGCTAAATTCCTCCTGCTTAATCTATGAATGAGTCAATTTAAGAATGTATTTTTCCAGTGTTTGATTGATGATTGGATACTTTGAAGAGGTGTTGTGTTGAGGTGTGTCCAGCCCTCTATGAATCCCAACAATGATCCCTCAAGTCAAAACTAACAGTAGTAGCCAAGCTTAGTTCGCAGTTCATATAAATTTTTTGTATGAATAACTCTAATGTTTATATGTATGTCTTATTATTCCCTCGCATGCCTGATGTTATTACTAATCATCTATAGACAAAAAATGCCAATGAAACGCTCAAACATATATCTCTGATGCGCGATATTTGGAACCGATCATTCACCCTTATTGACCATAACCATGACATCGATTATTCCTAAGAATTTCTTCTTCAACATGTCTACATGTTACTATTCATTTTCATGTTGAAACCATGGTGTTGATCATTACGTTCGCATGTGCTCCTTCATAAGGACGTCAAAAATATCAATCGTCCGATCACATCATGTTTGCCACCTTTGTAATCTGCTTGTAAAATCAAATTATCAAACGAGAAAATAAAACAGTAATAATGCCACATAATAATTAAATAAATATATACATTAAAAGTCTTTTTCTTTTTCCCATCAATGATACATGTCACATTCCTTGCAGTGCTTACATAGTGAGCAAATTTGAAAATTTTTTTAACATTGATTTTTAAATAGATGAAAACCATAAAGATAATATGAGATTCATCTAGTACTAACTAAAAATTAAGGAATAGAAATGAACCAAATCTATAATGCAATTTCTTGCTTATGAATTAGTTGGTCTCTTTAATTTATCTCTTTTATTTTCTTTAAAAGCCTTGTTTCGATCAATAATCAAATAAAAGAGTACTATATAGAAGAAATAACACAGCATTATAGTTTTATTTTACTTTGATTTATAATTAATGGCATGAAATTCAAAACTTTAGATAGGCATATTAGAAATAACTCTTTTTTAGAATTTACTTGTTAGAACATTTGTGGGTATCATTAAATCAAAGTTACAATTCTCAGTTTGAAAAATATTATCTCTAAGGTTTTGATTGTATTCTAATTGTTTTTACCGCCAAGATGGATTACTAATTCTAATGAAACAATAAGACATGTGAAATCCCTTAGGTGCATTATTATTTAGATGAAATTATCACATAAAACTTTAAACTTTAAAACAAAGACACTTCCAAGATTAATTGTAATTATTCTGTCCCTAAGGAGGGAAGTTACAAAATTAGATTACTAGATTCATCTAGTGAAAAAAAAAGATTCAAGAAAATGTTTCAAGATTAAGAATATAAGAAGAGTCCTAAAACATTAAGCCATGAGAAATAGGAAAGTGAAGGAAAAGGATAGAATAATAATTCATTTTAGACAAAGATGATAGAGAATAAAAAATCTATAAAAGACAAGTAAATATATGCAAAGAGTTACTTCCCTAAATAAATATAGATACAAATTGCTTTGTCGACATGGCTTCCACCAGAGTTCTTGATGAGAGCAATCTTATTATCTTTTGTCATTTTGATTTTTGCCATCCAGGAAGTGGATGCCATTGTTCGTGAAGATTAGGGCTTCTTTGCAAATGAACTGTGAGCTTGGTAAGTCTTGGTACTTGGTGGATGATCGCGGTGAGTGCTCAAAATCTGTTGGAGTTTCTTTGGAATCATTGTTATTTTATCTACAATGTGATTGCTATGAATCACTCTACAATCTTCTTGTAAATGTTGGGTGAACGAATGAGCTCTTGTTTTCCCTT
The DNA here is from genome assembly GCA_018584345.1 of Thuja plicata. Classification (NCBI taxonomy): domain Eukaryota; kingdom Viridiplantae; phylum Streptophyta; class Pinopsida; order Cupressales; family Cupressaceae; genus Thuja; species Thuja plicata. The sequence goes on from MU227099.1 coordinate 1,849,683, forward strand.
TTTATAGAAAAATATAGCCTAAGTGATGCATTAAATTCTTCACCTTCCACTCGGTTGACAAAGCAGAGACACTTGATTAACACACCACAATCTTTAGCTCGGTGAGTATTTAATACTTAGTACAAGGTGTCAACTCAATTTTCTCCCATATGTTTACTGATGATGCTCAGTACATAGTGTCAACTCGGTTATCTTCCATATGTTTATCGATGTGTAGTTTATGCTCGGTTTACATTAACCGATGAAACTTGATTCACACAATCATAATATGTAATACCATAGTGCATCTTTATTCATGATAATTTGGTATTTTATCAATAAATATAGGAACTAATATAAAATACATCTTTGTAGAGTGCAGTTCCATTCTTACTTGTATTACTTAGGTTGGGGTGGTGGAATCACCTAATCCATTGGATGAGGCGTCACCAATTGTAGTGCTTGGTCCAACATTGTCATTGTTTGAAGCTCTCCTCCAAATTTGATTTCTCATTCTCCTGATGTCTTCACTGGTGTTTCCATTTTTAAAAGTGCTTAACTTTGTCACTTGGTCTCTGTAGTCCTTTCTTAGGTGACCGACCTTATGCAAGTATAAGCATGCCATGTAATGCTCTGCCAGGGAACCCAGGAGAACTTAACCTAAAATATGACACTAAGTTTGTGAAATAATTTTTTTCTTTAAATGTTTACAAACAATAATGATAACAATGCTGAAGCAATACAATGAAGTACATGACATACATATAAGTACAACACAACATAGATATCTCTCTCAAGGGTTCCTTGATGTAGAATTACTTAAGTATAATAATATAAGAATAACAAATATAAAGAACTGACATAAAGGTTACATCAACTGAATCCAATAACATACATCTCATAATAAAAGATTACATATACATCTGATACCAAAAGGTATACAAACTAATCAACATCCACTGCACAAGTCGCAGGGTATGCAATAATACATAATAAAAAAATACAATGCATCCTCCAAAGGATGATAATCAATATCCACATATGGTACAAGTACACAACTCATGTAATTAAACAAGTCTCCAAAATAATAGAAGATGAAATTGCAACAAGGAACATCCAAGCATGAAGAAGAATCCGTCAGAGTCTCAATTGTAATAAGAATCACTACCACCCAACCACATAGAACCAAAGGTCCACTCCCACCGTGCTGAGGAGATAGTAAAAAACCTACTCACACGAGATACACAACAAGAAGGAAAACACCAAGGTATACATGACATCATACTCAATGCATAGGAACATCCTAGAAGTTCATAAAGATACAATAAGGAACACTAAACAATACCAGAGGTAACCAACGCATGTAGGATAACCTAAGTTGTATATAGGGAAGTGTCATCACATAAGCCTAACCTTGAAGGTAACCCTAGTAGTACCTCTTGACTCTGGCCTCCAAGTGACACTATGTGGCCTAGTAATCCTTTCGTGAAGACAAGGATCCCAACTCCCATCCTATCATGTGACATCACTCAAGGCATGGGTAGAGACTCAGACATCTTATTAGTTCATTTTAAACCCCTTTAATGTTTCACATTATCACTTATTAAGTAACTTTCCAGTGGGGTTCCCTAGTAACCGCTTAGGGCCTTGGACACATTGCAAGCCACTTTCTCTCTATACACTTAGTTAACCTACATAGGCTCATAATCAACACATGAAGATACACATAATCACAAATCACATCCTACCCATTTAGGAGCACATATATTCTCAAATAACAAAATAATAACCACAATATTCTCATAAGACCATAAGGCACATCATACCGAATCAGGTTGGGGTGTAAGAAATCAGGACCATGACATCACCACAAAAACATGAACTGACTTCATGCAAGTTACCATAAAGAAAAAAATCCCCAAAACCTCTGGCTTTACACCCATAAGGTCATCTATCCCAAACAAATACCCACAAATGAAAATATGACATAACATACAAGAATACATAATTCATTTCAACAACCACTCAACATAAAACATGCCAAATTGAGTGCACTTTCAGAAAGAACTACTCTAGAACAAGTGATATACACATCTTTTAAAAGATCAAATTTAGCTTTCAATAACAACATAGCGATAAACAAATTTATAATAACCTAATTATGCAAATTTGTTTATCATTTTAAAATTAATAACAGAATATAACTAAGTTCCCAAGGAAATGCAAAAATAACCCCTATAGAATAATTTATGAAACCTAAACATAAATTACTCTATCAATAATTACTAAGAATTCAACTATAATTAGAAAAGCGCGAAAAACAATAATCATTAACAAATATTACTATTCTAAATTATTAACATTATCTCTTAACCAAAAGAAAATAATACATCTCCTATACATAAATTAAATCCAAAATGATAATGTTTAATTAAATTAAATCCCCTCCTAAACATCTCAACAAAACTAACTTTAAATAGTAATAACTAAATTTAAATACTATTAATTAACTAAATTAAAAAAAAAAACAATTTTTAATATAAAATTGTAGACGTCCAAAAATATTAATATTAATTTCCCTTTCTCTTCTAACTATTTAAATTAATTAAATAGTTTCATAGTTGGTATTTATCAATGATCAAATACTATTCCAATGTATTTTATTTAAATACATTTACCTCACAAAATCCCCTTTTTAATAAATTTATATTTATTAAAATCCCTCCATACTCCTAATTCTTCTAAACTATGATTTATTAAAATCTAATTTGAATTATAATCTAAACCCTAGCTAGGAACCTATTAATCCAACCTAAAAACCTATCCTAAGCCTACCCTATTCCTACTCTACTCCCATCACCTCACTTCTTAAGCATGCTTCCCTACCTAACTGTCCTCTAATCATACTTAAAGGGTGATTCCTAACCTTTTTAAGGCTAATGGAATGCTCACCCACATGGGGAAATTATCTCCAAAAGGGTCACCCATCCCTCTTAAATTCCTCTTACAACTTTGTCTCCCACTTAAAATTCTTGAGCCACTAAATATTGAATGCTATATTTGACTCAAAATTGGCCATCCCCTCGAGCATATGTGTCCCTTATGTGGCTCTTATGTGGATGCCACATAGATGCCACATAATCCAAGCCCTCTTCTTCTCCTCCAAAATTATATAAATAGAGGCCTTCTCTTCATTTTTCATCTCTCATTGTGCATTGTTATTATGCGAGAATTACTTTAGAATTTCATAGCTTGTTTTCATGCTCTTAGTCTTTAGATTAAATCACATAGAAATCACATGCTAGGCTTCAATTTGGTAAATGAATCATAGTTTCTTGCATATGTATATCATTTCATAGTTTGATCTATCATCTTGAAGAAGATTTGAGACTAGTTCTTCATACTAGCTCTTGAATCTCTCTTCTTGCTTATCAGTCTTGCATTGCATTGGGGCTTTTGATCCATTTGTGTTTGAGAGAGCACACCCAAATTCCATCCAAAAGATAAAATCAAACAAGCCTCTTGGGTGCAACTTGTTTTAGCTCTATCGGATGATATGATGATACTTTATGTTTTGCTTGCTTTTATCTCACTTTGAATTTAGATGCTAACCCTCTAATGGTTCCTTGTTTGTGAGTGATTGCAGGTTGAAATTTTCATCATACTATATTCTGGCATGCCCGGTGGGACACACATCCATAAACTCTTCTAAATCCTTGTCTTTTTTCTTCCAAATTTCACCAAGCACGTGGATCAGCGTCTGCATTTTACACAGAGGCGTCTTTGCAAACGCCAATTCTCTCTGAACTGCCTTTCAGTGTCTATGCTGAACCAGTTAATCAATGTTTGCGACCTGAATCAGTGTCTCCACCTAGCATCTTTAATTTGAGATTTTTCCAAACATAAGTTGTTATTTATCAATATTTTTGGTTTTCCCACTGCTTTTCAGTATTCTAGCTTTCTATTTTTTAGCAGAGATCAATCTAACAAGAAGTTATAATGCCAAAATTTTACTAAGGGAACAAATATTGAAAAAATATTAAAGAATATTAACTTTTAATCATTTGGATAATCTCAAATGGCTAAATTTGATCAAATTAAAGACTAAGAAGGAAGAAAAAGTTAACTTTGTTTGTTGTTTTTTCTATGTTTTTGTGAACTTGCAGGTACAACAACATCTGCAAAAATGCTGATTTAGGTTTCGGCGTCTGTGCAAATGCCATTTTAGAAAATCATTGATCGACGTCTGTGTTTCACAAATTGGTGTCTCTGACTGGTATAGCAATTTTTTGGTTTTCTGTATTTTTTGGCCTGTTTTCCTGTATTCTGTCATTTTCAAGCTAAAACACAGAACCAACTTTTGCGCTCTGACGGACTATTTTTGATCATTTGCTAACAATTGTTAAGTGGTTTTTGTGTTTTCAACACTTGTCAAAGGCTAAAATTGAAACTACTAACCAATTGTTTTGTAGCACTGCTGGCCAAAGAAATCAATTCAAAACTACTCATGTTTGTCTTGCAGGTTGCCTCAAATCAAAATTGACCAAACGATCATGTTTGTGATAATATTTTTTAGTCACATAGACTAATTAGCTAGATTTCTTTGTCTAATCTGAAGCAAGTGTTAGGGGATTATTCTCTCTTCCCTTTTTGGGAAGATCAAAAACCAAGACACACTTGCTTTGTGTTAAACAATTTGATCTTTTGGGAAAGAACAAATTTTTCTTGCATGTTTGGGAGAAAACAACATTGGGTAGGAGAGTATTCTCTTTTCCCCTTTTGGAAAATCAAAAAATCTAGACCCCTCTCGTCGCCAATCCATGTTTTTCAAATTAATCCTTTAGATGGGCTTGTTGGTTGAGGAAAAAATATCCCAAGAATGACCTACGTGAGAACGAGGTGTAAGCCACACCACTCTAACTCACGTTAATGAAATTTACTCTTTGGGGTTAAAGCCTCAGGATTTGATTGGCATTTGAGCTTATACTTAGCTCTCATCTAACTTAAGTGTGGCCTTGCAGTCTTAATCATGTTTACGTGACCACTTTTGTTAAGAGACTCTATGAGGCTATACGCCTGAATTGTGCTTGCACAGACATAGAGGTTACAATCAAATGGAGACACTTACTAAACACCCTAGGCATAGAAGCTACCCGATTCACCTCTGAATGGTGATTTATTATAGTGCGAGGGGAGGGAAGAATCTTCCCCCAAGATCCTCATCATATGTGTCCCAAGGTATTGTGTTGCGAAAGAGATCTTTGGATAACAACAACAATACTTGGAAAAAGGCAAAAACACGGGCGCCCTTTCGGGGGTGACACTGCTCTGTGAGCTGAAGGACTACCAAGAAATGGGTCTATAATATTTTATTAAAGCCAATTCCTTAGGTAGATGCATGCTTGAAGTGTTTGAAGAACATTGACAAATCTGAAACACAAACGAAATACCCAACATTCAAATTTGTCACTTGCTTGTATCCTTCAAGGTTGCTTTGTCCCTTGTTGGATTTTTTTTAGACCTATGCATGTTATTTTCTGATTTGATTATGTTGAAATTAGTTCTTGCCATGGAATAAATCTATTGAAAATCAGATATAAATCAAGCCTTTGCTAGATCATCAAAACAACGTCCTTATGCAAGACTACCGTGAGCTCCAATTTTTAGAATTTGGTCTTTTACGAGATATGTCCTAAAACCTCCAACTATTCATCCAAAATCAGATATATTTATAGGACATGAACGATTCCAAGAAGCATAAGAAGGTAAAAACTCTGTTACCACCTGTGCAAAGAGAACAAAAGTATACAACCTGAGGGGCTAACAAGTACCAACACATAGTGGATTCTGTCAAGCAAGAAATCCATAAATGAGAACAATTTGACAAAGTGATATACAACAACAAGGTTGCTCACTTTATGGGGAAATATCATCTAAAAACTGCTTTTATCAGAGTTGCACAATATGACTAGCCAGTTTACCATGACAAATGAAATTTCCTCCTCTTCTTAAGCTCACTTAGCTTGCATTTTAGGACCTCCCTTAGGTTTTCATCTTTAGAAACACATCACACACTTATCCCAGCATAATCCTGCATTAATCCAAATCAATTCTAATCAACCTATCATCATCCTAATCATCATACAAATCATCCTTGATCACATCCCTCACTTGGTATTACATCTCCTTTTGAGTTTCTAAAAACCTACATCTTGATCAAAACCCCCATCCTTAAGTGTCCTTTACTAAGCATTGTTTAGGATAATCCCTGTTGCCTTTGCAACCTCATCACCTTGATCAAAAGGTCGGTTCACATTGATAGAGAATATCATTCACTGAAGACCACAAGTATGTCTTAGGTAGACAATCACATCCACTTGATCTTACACTAGGGAAAGAAACCCTTAATCCTTGCATACATCAAGTTATTCTTAATCCGCAGGAGCATATTCATCATCCTAGACACATCTTAGTCCTAGCATCATCATCCTTAGCTTCCTAGGTGCATCCTTACATTACATATTGCATCTCATATTCCCTTAGGGTATTCATTTCATGCCACCTATCACACAAGCCACTAAGAAGAGGAAGAACATGGATCCTAATCTTGCTGCTAGTTCATCTAATCCTGCAACTAACAACACTAACACCATGGTTACTTAGGCACCTCAGCCCAATGAACAAATTGAACACATCTAGGTAAATAGTAATGAGCCTCCTACCATGAGTGCCATAGAAACATTTATCAATCATCCATGACATGTCCACATGGTGAATGCCATGAGTGGACATAGCAGCAATCAGGTACTTTTTGATATTCAGCAATAAGGACTTCAACTCTTGCCTTGGATTATACCCACACTTTTCACATGACCTATGGCACTTCCAGGGGAACTTTATCCTCCCACTGGAAAGGAAGTTTGTGAAACACTTTAGCGAGCTCTAAAAGTGGGGAATCTTATCACGCAAGTAGTGCAGCAATCCATCCCACCTTCCATCATGCACATGATACCTTCATCTACCTCAGATGCCCCACCTCCTGATCCAACATTAGCAGCACAAATGATACCCCCTATTGCTACACAAGCACCTCCTTAGACCACATCCGCTCCACTTTCACAAATATTCCCAACATTTCTGGCACATTTCGCACCACCACTGGTCAGCACTCAGCAAACCACTATTCCACCCATCCTTACTCAGCCCGTTCAAAGTGCAATAACTAGTTTGCAGCATCAAAGCACCCAAGTATCCATGCCTATTCTGCCTTTCTTCACCACAAGAATGCCACCTACCAATGCCTATAACCAACCCTTATACCCATAAGGGTCCACTTTTCCCTCTCCACTAGCAATGCAACCAGAACATGCCCGCAGTTTTTCCGCAAATGCAAATCAATACAAATCCTCCCATGCAACAACCATCTACCAATCCTTTCATCATACCCCAAATACCTATCCAGCAACAACAATAACAACCTATCCAACAACAACAACCTATCTAGTAACAACAATAACCAATCCAACAACAACAACAACCTATCTAACAACAACAACAACCAATCTAGCAATAACAACAACCTATCCAGCAACAACAACAACCAATCCAATAGGAAAAACAACCTATTCAACAACACCAATTCATCTCGCAACCATCCCAACAACAACCACAGTAGTATATTACCATCCCATTCACATCCCAAGCACAACAACAACAAATCAACCCTTCCATAGCTGCGCAGTCCACCCTCCAAGTTACACAACAGCCGCAACCACAAACACAGGGGGTAAATCCCTCCATGGCACAACCACTACAACAATTTTCTAATCCTTTCATCCAACCCATGCAACAACATCAAACTCATTCCGCTAACCACCCAGTCATGCCATCCTCTATTGCATCACAAACCATTCCACCTCCACAACAATTCAGTGTCCCCAATAACACCAATTACCTTGCTACAACCACTGGGGGCATTCCACCACAGAACACTTATTCTCCACACCATGCAAGTGTGCAATAGGCTCAGCCTATTTATCCAACACCATAGCAAATACATACATACTTCTAGCAGTTGCAACAACCTTATCAAGTGCCACCACCTCCTCCACAACAATATTCCCCTCAGCCACAACTTCCACCACAATAGCCCATATACGTTGACCAACAACCATCATATCAAAATCCACAATATCTCCCATAGAATCCTCCATATTTTTCATTTGACCCATATCAAGTTCAAGGAACCCATGCAATCATGATTAATAATCCTCCCCCATAAATCAATCATGAATGGGAGGAAATGAAGAATTCTCTCAAGGAGCTAAAAGCAGGGACCAAGGCTAAAACATTCAAGTTTGAAGAGGTGTGTCCTTATCTGTTTGATCAATCTATCACTGCCATACCCTTCCCCAAGAATTTTGAGACACCAAAATTTGATAAATATCGAGGGAAGGGAGATCCTATGAGCCACATGAAATAATTTTACATGGCATATCAAGAAGTGGCCTATAGCGATAATTTCTTCATGAGACTATTTCCCAAAAGCTTAGGAGGAACTGCTCTCGAGTGGTTCTACAAAATCCCCTATGGCATAGTCTCTAATTTTGCTAAACTATCTAAAAAGTTTGTGGCCCAATATGGACATAATGTCGAAAATGAACTCTCACTCCTTGACCTATGCAACTCCAAACAAAAGGGAGGAGAGAGCCTGGCCAATTATCTTCAGTGCTAGCAAGGGCTTACTACAAGGTTTTCCTACCAACCTCCTGAGCAACATCTTATCAAAATTTTCATTAACAACCTCCATCCTAAGATTTCCTATCACGTGCGCATGAATTTCATACAAAATTATCAAGACATTAGGATCAAAGGTATGGATCTTGAACAAGGTCTCATAGAAGAAAATGCCATCAAGCACTACAAGGAATCCCAACCTGACAAACATAATAATGATCGATCATGGTATTGGAACAAAAAAAAGAATGCAGTAACTGATGGAGCCACTGACACCAAACACGTTCAGGTTGTGGTAGCTGGTCCCAATGCACCTACCCAAACTTATCAACAAGCACCACTAGTATACCCTCAACCTCCTCCCATGTATCAACAGCCCACTCCCACACATCCCCAACATACTTATCAACAAAACATGCACCCTCAAGGCACAACTATCTATCCCCCTCCGGGGATATCATATCAACACAATTACCAAGGTCCTATGAACCAGACAAATGTTATATCAGTCCCACATGGACAACAAAGGACTTGCACTTCAAATGCACCACAACACATGTTTACCCATTTGGGTGAACCCATAGATGTTATCTTCTAAAAAATGGTCCAAGCTAACCAAGTCATGTATCCAAAAATGCAGCCATTTGATGGCTCAACACCTAAGCCTGCCTGGTATAAAGACAACAAGTACTATGAGTATCACCATGTTAAGGGACACACCACCCTCAAATGCATGAAGCTAAAACATTACATCCAAGATCTCATCAAAAATAAAGAGATCGAAGTGGACTCTCCTGCCCAACCATTGCCAAACGCGGGCCTTAAAATCTATCAAAATGCATTCCCTAAACACACTTTAGGTACAGGCCCAAGCAATCCTACTCAGTCCTCTGACCAGGGGAAGGGTAAGCAAGGAGAAAACACTGACAAGAAAGATTATACCAATGCATATATGAACTACGATAATCTCATTGACTGCATATCCCAAGTCCAGTCCTTCGTCAATGTCATCCATGTCAAGGGTGTTGATAACCAATGCGCAGTCACCACTTGTCGATGTTGAATAATAGTTGCAGGTGCGATTACCCTTCCATCTACTAGTACCTAGTATAACATTTTGGAATACCTAGGGAATACTCTCGCCCAAATTTGCATCCTGGATCTCCTCCGCACTTCACCCACCTATCAAGAGATCCTTAATAAAGCCTTACAAGAATCTCATGTTCCTAGCAACATCAACCTCACTGAATTCTAGAACCTTGTCAGACACCTGTCTGTATCTTGTGGGGTCTCTTTTAAACCAACAGATGTACCCTCAGAAGAACCTGATCATAATCTCCCACTCTGTATCACTGTCATTGTTAAATATTTTGTCATCAAATAAGTCATGATAGATAATGGTTTAGCCCTAAATCTGTCTACTCTAAAATTCATAAAATAGTTGGGTTACACTGAAGCTGATATTACAAATGATGTCATCAAAATCAAAGCATATGAAAATCTAGAATGGACTTCTGAAGGCACCATTTCATTGCCCATTCAAGTAGGCCCTGTTATTCACGATACACTATGTCATGTTGTTGATCTTGACCTTCCCTTGAAAATCCTCCTTAGATGCCCATGGATTCATTCTATGCAAGCCATTCCCTCCACCTACCAATAGTGTATCAAATTTCCATATAATGACACTGATATCACCATCCGCACAGATCCCAAGCCCTTCACATATTACAATGCATTGGAAACCTCCTTTCCACATTCCAATCATTGTCCCAGGATTGACATTGGCACCTCTGTCGCTAGTTCATCTCGAACCCATTTAGACCTAGAAACAATCCTTTCCTCCACCATTTCCATGGTCAAGATCGACAACAAAGGATGTGGTGAGTACAGTTTATCTGATGCCTTTGCAGCTGGAGCACTGCCAATTGATCTGCACACTCAAGGCCACTAACCTAATCTAAGAAAGATAGAACTGAAGACAACCAAGGCACTACAATTTAGTCCTACCACTTTTATCTCAAAGGGTACTTTGACTGGCTAGGAAATGACACCAAACATCAACCAATGGCTCTATAAAGATCCACCACCCAAGTACACAAGTCACCTCAATTACTTCAAAGGTAAGTGCCCTACAACTCACAAGTTGGTGATAGAAAAATGGAACTACCAAGGAGGTGGCCTTGGTTATGAAGAGAAAGGAATGAAAGATCCTATTGTACCCACCTGATGAGAAAAACACCTAGGCCTTGGCATGGACTCTGACATGAATGGGGGCACCAACGAAAACATCTATGCCTCTTATCCTTCCCCCTGCGAAATCGTTGACATCGAAGATGTCCCAGAAGAGAAAGTTGTGAGAGCCTATGATGATGTCTTTGATGATGAAACCTTCCTAGGAAATTCTGTCTTATGGTAGCTTTCCATTCTCTTCATTGACCTTCCCCTCCGCTATCCTGAACTCATAGACTAGGACCAACCAAGTGTCCTACACGTTGACGAGTTCCAAAGTGAGGATGCACTCCTAAGATTTATGAGAGAAATTGAGCAAAGAAATGACTGGGGGAAAGACTTAGAACATGTCTACAAAGTGGACCCAAAGGCATACTTTTGGGAAGAGGAGAACTTCAGCTACAAAAATGAAGAAGAAAATAAAAATAAAAAAGAAAAAAAATGACCCCCTAGCGAAAACCCCTTTGGGGCACTATCTTATCATAAAAAAGTAAAAACAAAGGGTGTATCCACTGGTGAAACCTCCCTAAGGCACCATAGGATGAAGACTCTCCTCTTTCTCTAATCTGTGATTACAGGCCTGAAAAATCATCAATTCTCATTGAAGAAAAAAAACCTGTCAACCTGGGCACCAAAGAGAATCCTGCCATCACATACATAGCAGCATCTTTGACTGAAGAAGAAGAAAGTGATCTTGTCACTTTATTGAAGGAATCCATCGATAAGTTTGCATGTTCTTACTCCCACATGCTGAGATTAGACCCCAACTTGGTGGTCCACCATCTTTCAATGGACTTAAACATCAAACCTATTAAACAAAAGCTTAGAAAGATGCACCCTAAAGTGGCACTACTTGTCAAAGCAGAGCTCAAGAAGTTACTCCAAGCCAAGATCATCTACCCCATTGACTACTCTGATTGGATTTATAACATGGTGCCAGTGTCTAAACCTGATAAATCAATTAGGATATGTATAGACTTTTGAGACCTCAATAAGGCATGTCCCAAGGATGACTTACCATTGCCAAACATAGACATGATCATGGATCTCACAACAAGCCATGAGATGTTGTCACTCATGGATGACTTTTCTGGATATAATCAGATCCGCATTGCAGAAGAAGATCAACACAAGACATCATTCACAACTCCCTAGTGCACCTTCTGCTATAACATGATGCCTTTTGGCTTGAAGAACACTGGGGAAACCTATCAAAGGGCCATGACTATCATTTTTCATGACACGATACACACGATTATTAAAGACTATGTCGATGATATCTTGGCAAAATCAGTAAAAAAGGAAGATCACCTAGATGTTTTGGAATGTGTCTTTGACAGGATTGGACACTACTACTTAATGTTCAACTTGAAGAAGTGTGTCTTCAGGGTCTTATTAGGAAAACTCCTTGGGTTCATTGTATCCAAGCGAGGCATTGAAATAGATCCAAAGAAGGTACAAGCTATCATAGAATGCCTCCACCAAAAACACTCTAACAATTGCATAGCCTCCAAGGAAAGCTACAATCTATGCATTGTTTTATCTCTCAACTAGCAGACAAGTTCCAACCATTCACTCATCTCCTGCGAAAAGATAACACATTCAAATGGGATCCTCAGTGTCAGAAGAGTTTTGACAAAATCAAATAATATTTGGCTAATCCACCCATCTTGGTACCACCTGTACCCGGCCAACCACTCATTCTATATATTTCTACTACTACAACAACACTGGGGGAACTCCTTTCTCAATTGGATGATGAAGGTAAAGAAAGAGCTATTTATTACATCAGTTAGACCTTAGTAGGTTATGAGCTCAATTATTCACCTATGGAAAAAGCATGTTTGGCAGTGGTCTTTTCCACTCAAAAACTTTTCCACTATATGCTTAGTCATACCACCAGGCTCATTTCAAAGGTGGATCCTCTCAAGTACCTACTCTCCAGAACTACTCTCATAGGTCGAATGGAAAAATGGGTTATGTTGCTAAGTGAGTTTGATATTCAATATGTAGACAAAAAAGCCATTAAAGGGCAAGTCATCGTAGATCAACTAGCAGAAGCACCATTGGTAGATGCTTATCCTCTGGTTACAAAATTCCTGGATGAGCATTTATGCATTATAGAAGAGCAACCTACTTGGAAACTCTACTTTTATGGATCCTACACAACTCATGGTGCAGGGGCAGTAATACTTTTTGCCACACCTCAAGGTGATTACTTCCCTATGTCATTCAAATTGGGATTTCCCTGCACGAACAACATTGCAGAATATGATGCACTAATCGTAGGGCTCCGCATGGCTATAGAATGGAACATCACAAATTTACATGTCTTTGGTGATTCCCAACTCATCATCAAACAGGTCCTAAATGAGTATCAAACCAAGGATGACAAATTAATGTTATATAAGTAGATGGTTGACAAGATGAAAGAGCATTTCCTACACTTGCAGATAACATAAGTACCACACTTGCAGAACAAGGTTGCTAATGCAATGGCCACAATTGGCTCCCTTTTAGAGAATCCTCATGAGTCTATGCATTATGAATTCTTAGTTGAGAAACTTCATGCTCCCGCTTATGAGAATGATGAATCAAATCACGTATCTGTCTTGGTTGGTCCCCAGTCCTCGTGGTACCATGATATCCAAGCTTACCTACAAAATGGTATCATATCCCCTCATCTCACTGCAACCCAACATAAAAAATTTATCCATAGAGCTTCCCATTACACCCTCGTAGCCAACACCCTTTATCATTGAGGCTATCACAATGTGCTCTCTAGATGTCTAGATGAAAATGAAGCCGCCCAGGCTCTACAAGAGGTACATGCTAGAATCTGTGGTGCCCACATGAGCGGCATGGTCCTAGCCAAGCAACTTCTACATACAGGGTACTATTGGCCTACAATGAAATATAATTCTTGTGAGTTCATCAAGAAGTGTCTACCTTTCCAACAACATGCCAATCTGATCCATGCTCCTACACAGGACCTCAGACCTTTTGCACCTCCTTAGCCCTTCTCTTGTTGGGGTTTTGAACTCATTGGTAAGATTACTCCCCTCTCTTCCAAAGGCCACAAATACATAATCACAACAATAGAGTACTTTACAAAGTGGGTTGAAGAAATTCCACTCACCCTCACTACTGGTGTATATTTATCCAAATTCATCCTCTATCACATTGTCTGCCACTTCGGTATACCCTCCACTATCTTCACAGATCATAGAACACCATTTGAAAATCAACATGTTAGTGATTTGTGTGCTTTCTATGTGCTAAAATGTTGACACACTTCTATGAATCATTCCATCCAAGGTTTCTCAAGAATGAGGCCTCAAATATCGATCCACCCCTATTTCTTAGTGCGCTTCCTCGACACTTAGCCTTTCTCTATCATTCCTTTTCCTTGTTGCCTTGGTCTAGAATTGGTCTTTGTATTTGTCTAGGGGGCATAACTCTATTATCTTTGGTCTCTTAGATGCGTTTGTCTTTAGGATGCCTCACAAATGGTGTTTTTCAACACCACCCCAACTATATTTTTCAATACAACCCTTGATATCAAGTGTTTTTCAACACTTATCAGTTTGGTCTTACCATGTTTTGTCATATGGTCTTACCTGCTTGCAAGTATTCAATCCTTATCCTTGGAACTCAGTATTAGTTAACACAATTAAATTTTTAAATGAAACACTTAATGCTTGAGCTATGTCATGATATTTTATTTGTGTGCTGACTGTTATTGATTTTCGTTGAGTGTCCTTGTCTAATAAGTATCTCCGTGATGCATAGCTAGAGGACTTGGGGCATGGGGCATGTTTTTATTTGCTTCTTGCTTTATGCTTCACTATTTTTTGCACAACCATTCTATTGGTCATCTTGGCCTCTATGCATTGATGCAAGCATGGTTTTGCTATATTAAATTGGGTCAGCTAACATCACAGTCATCTTGACCTTTATGCCTTTGATGCTTATTTTAGAATCTTTCCACATTCCAATCTGATATAAATCATATTCATATCTTCATAGTTGCACTTGTGACTAGTGATGATTGTGTGATTTTTCGATGTCTGTTAATAATGGCCCAATGATGAAAATAAGTTCCTTTACATTCTCTTATGAATGATGAACACAAAGTCCTATGTTACAGTTGCTTTATTGCAAGTACACCTTTGCATTTTCATGTTGCTTGCATTGTTAGAATTCATGTTAATTTGCATTGTTAGGCTGTATTATGATTTTGAGAGGGTTTACTTCATCTTTCTTGTAGAATTTTAATCAAATGTGATCACGTTCTGATCTTCATTTCCTTATCTTCTTTCGTGATCTCAATCAAAAATTTCTATCTTACACAGTTGATTGATTTTGGGGCAAATTCTATTTCTTCTCTCCATTTCTTTCCACTTCTTCCAAACTTCTATCTTCCATTCACTTTCATAGAATTGGTCTTTGTCTTTGTCTAGGGGGCATAACTCTATTAGCTTTGGTCTCTTGTATGTGTTCGTCTTTAGGATTCTGCACAAATGGTGTTTTTCAACACCACCCCAACTATATTTTTCAATACAACCCTTGACATCAAGTGTTTTTCAACACTTATCGGTTTGGTCTTACCCCATTTTGTCATGTGGTCTTACCTTCTTGCAAGCATTCGATCCTTATCCTTGGAACTCAGTATCAGTTAACACACTTAAGTTTTTAAATGCAACACTTAATGCTTGAGCTATGTCATGATATTTTCTTTGTGTGCTGACTATTATTGATTTTCATTGTGTGTCCTTGTCTAATAAGTCTCTCTGTGATGCATAGCTAGAGGACTTGGGGCATGGGGCATGTTTTTATTTGCTTCTTGCTTTATGCTTCACTATTTTTTGCACAACCATTTTTCTGGTCATCCTGGTCTCTATGCCTTGATGTGAGCATGGTTTTTCTATATTAAATTGGGTCAGCTAACATCACAGTCATCTTGAGATTTATGTCTTTGATACTTATGTTAGAATCTTTCCACATTCTAATCCGATATAAATCACATTCATATCTTCATAGTTGCACTTGTGACTAGTGATGATTGTGTGATTTTCTGATGTCCGTTAATAATGGCCCAATAATGAAAATAAGTTCCTTTACATTCTCTTATGAATGATGAACACAAAGTCCTATGTTACAGTTTCTCTATTGCAAGTACACCTTTGCATTTTCATGTCGCTTGCATTGTTAGACTTCATGTTAATTTGTATTTTTAGGCTGCATTATGATTTTGAGAGGGTTTCCTTCATCTTTCTTATGGACTTTTAATCAACTGTGATCACGTTCTGATCTTCATTTCCTTATCTTCTTTCATGATCTCAATTGAAATTTTCTATCTGACACAGTTGATTGATTTTGGGGCAAATTCTATTTCTTCTCTCTATTTCTTTCCACTTCTTCCAAACTTCTGTCTTCCATTCACTTTCATGGAATTGGTCTTTGTCTTTGTCAAGGGGGGCATAAATCTGTTAGCTTTGGTCTCTTGGATGCGTTCGTCTTTAGGATGCCTCACAAATGGTGTTTTTCAACACCACCCCAAATGTATTTTTCAATACAACCCTTGACATCAAGTGTTTTTCAACACTTATCAGTTTGGTCTTACCCCGTTTTGTCATGTGGTCTTACCTGCTTGCAAGCGTTCGATCCTTATCCTTGAAACTCAGTATCAATTAACACACTTAAGTTTTTAAATGCAACACTTAATGTTTGAGCTATGTCATGATATTTTCTTTGTGTGTTGACTGTTATTGATTTTTTTTGAGTGTCCTTGTCTAATAAGTCTCTTCGTGATGCATAGCTTTTTTTTTTTTTCGGGACTTTTTATAATTTTTTTTTTGAATTTTTGCTACCAAGGCGCCTGTTTCTAGGTTTTCACCAAGGCACTTTTTCTATTTTTTTTTAAATTTTTAAATTTTTTTCATATTTTTGGAATATAAATTTTTTTTGTAGATACATCAAAGCGCCTATTGCTAGGTTTTCACTAAGATGATCATTTTTTCAGGACATTTTCTAATTTTTAGAATTTTTGACAATATATCACCCTTTTTTTGAATTTTTTTAGGATCAATAATTATGTACAAAGGATGCCCCCAGATAGAATTGGCATCAAACTCCCAAGCAAGATCACACTGTGCAGTCCCAATTTTTAGCAAGGTGGAGGACAGGAGGGATTAGCAACCTGGTGGAAGAGATGGAAGATAGGAGAATGAATGAGAATGAAGGGAAGAAATCCTCAAAGACAAACTCCTCAAGAGTACCCAAGCTAGGGAAAAGAAAGAAACATCATGTAAAGCACATTTGGACAAGCAATGAAAGGCCAGCATAGGATAAGTCATAAAATCATAATGCAAGAGCAGGAAATGATGCAGTCCAAAGGAGTAGACATGTCAAGAGGCTTCACAGCATCGTATTTTACTCTTTTTTTGTTTTTAGATCAAGACCAAAGGGGAAAAGGATAACGATAGGAGAAAATAATGATATGAGAAAATAAATGGAGGAAGATAGACATGAAGGATAAACATGAAAGGAATGAAAGCAAGATCATCGTAAGATAGCTCACAAGATAGCCCAAATGTTCGTGTATAGATCAACATTGTCAAGGTCAAAGAGAGAATACAGAATGGATGAAAGATGTAGAAGAACTACGCATGATGCCTGATTACCAGGTTTTCATCATAGTACCTATCCAAGGCACCATAAAGGAGTGGTTTTTGCCATACGATGAAATTATTTCTCTTTAGCGAAAACTAAAGTTCTATGTCCTTTCCTCGCGTGAGAAAACTATTTTCTCATGTCGTCTGCTGCATTTCCTCGTGCGACACAAAATTTCCTTACATGAAACTGCCCATCAGTGAACTATTGCTACCATTTTTGAGCCTGTTTTAGCTTGCTATCATGTCATTTTTAGTTTTCTAGGTTGGTCCGGGTCTGATTTGATTACTTACCCTACTGTTAGAAGCTTGTTTTGCTTAGGATTCTTGCGTTTTCACCTCTTGAATCAGAAATATTTGATTCCACAAGTGACCTTTCTTGGCGCTTGGTGAGCTAGAAACCGTCTTTGTTGAAAAAGATAAACCTTTAGATTCTTTGATAACACACCTGGAGAGTTTTGGTAGTCTCTTGTTCATTCACTTTCAATTTCAAATTAATTTGGGGTAAGACCATCGTCCTGGTCTATATGTGCTCACGTATTCACCCAAAGTTATTTGGCACCTCTGTGGTAGTGTTGGCTTATTCCTATTTTCAATTTTATATCTTATCACCTCTTTTGGACAAGTTAATGCCTTTTCTATCCTAGTTTGGTACCAACGTCTCTTAGGGTAATCCTATCAGCTAGTACCTTTTCTTTCATGTCAGTTACAATAAGATATCAAGTAAATCAAGGAAAATGACCTCAAGTGGTTTTTAACCAACTACCCTTAGTACAAAATCGCCAAAGACATAAGGAAAAAGGAACCATATTTGATCAATCACCTAGGAATACTTCAGAAATTTGGTTTGATTCCAAGAGTCACCTTAGTGAGTTGGGTATCCCCTTAGCATCTTCTCACTGTTCTATGGATATGAGTTACACAATGACTTGGAGGGAGAGGGAAGCCATGGATAAACGTTATGAGGATTTGTTTGCAAGGAGTGGACATGCTATTTCATTCAGTGGTTCCTCTCACAACAGTAGACCAACCTCATCCCTTATTTCAACAAGATATTTGGATGCACACCAAAGGGATGAGAGAGAGAAAGGTAAGAGACATGTTTATGATGATGAGTTATCCCAACATGAGAAACAAGGAGATGAGATTCATGATTCTCACATCAATGCAACTTATACCAACAACTTGTTTCAACATTCAAGACCAAGCTCACCTCTTAAAACATATAACAACTACATGAGTGACAGAATCAAGAGGATTGAGCATGAAAAGAAGGTATTCCAAGATGAAAAAATTCATAGGAAAGAACAAATTAAACGTCTAGAGTTGCAGAAACAAGCTTTGATTGAGATGGAAAGGAAAACCCTTCAAGAGGAGCAAGGTAGGCTCTTGGCTCGACAACTTCATGGTCCATTTTTAGAGCACCAATTGGAAATGTGATCTATGAAAGAAAGAAACACTCAAGCTAAACACATGAGAGGTTCATTTTATTTCTAAAATCCAAATTTTATAGAGAGAAACAAAATACCTCAAATCTAATGCAATGTGAATCATTTTGTTTTTTATCCAAGCAAGTCCAAGCAATCCTCACGAACTCTCCAACAAGCAAGACAAGCAAACAAGAAAACAAGATATGCAATGTATATTCAACTTATATCAAACCCTAGGGTTAGATCTGAAAATCAATTGTTAGGAGAAATAATAACCAGTAAATAATCCAAATGACAACTCACATCATACATTGAACCATGTGAAAAATAAGTGCAAGCTAATCATTAAATACCCTTTTTTTAATTTTGATTTTTGACCTAGTCAACAAGATTGGACTTATATGCCATGAATTCGGATCCCAAACCCTAAATATAGAAAAGAGACCCCTATTAAAAATAGAGAACTCTTCAAAAATGTCAAATTTTAAAAAGATCTTTTCATTGTGCCCTAGGAGCCATTTTTCCAAAATATACCAATTTTCATAAATTGACCAAATGAGCTATAATATTACATCCAAATTTAAAAATCAAAGAATGGATCCCCTGTATAATTTAAATACCTTTCCAAAAATGTAAAAATTTCTAAAAAATTCACTGATTTGCGTCGAAAATTAAGGTTTTATGAAAAATAAAGAAAAAATTATAAAAAATTCAAAATACCTTAGAAAATTCTGAGTTTTTTATTGGAGCTTTTGTAATATGTCATCAACCTACAAAACAAATTTCAGACCAAAAATCAAAGCCGTTTGGAAGATATGATCAAATCTTTGAAAATCTAGGGTTTTCATCTCCAAGCAAATCTGCATAAGGGTTAGGCTTGAAAAACTTTAATAAAATACCCATGTAAAGATTAGAAAATCTGAGATCTGAATAAAATAGAGAAAAATCAAGGGCATCATGCCCCACGGTGGGCACCAAAAAATGTGTGCTAAAATGTTGACACACTTCTATGAATCATTTCATCCAAGGTTGCTCAAGAATGAGGCCTCAAATATTGATCCATAGCTCTTTAGTCATGGAGTGCAAAGGTGTGAAATGAAGGCCGTCAGATTGACCTAGTTATTGCCTATGCAAGTACACCATGAAATAAAAGATTCAAATGCATGAAAATGAGATCTACTCTATATGATAACAATGCATGAAAGAAAATTAATCTAAATGATAACAATGCATGATTATTCTATGAAAAGAAATACAAATGCAAGTTTAATCTATGAAAATAAATATGAATCTAATCTACATAAGTAGCCATGGATGCAAGAAGAAGAAGACAAGAAGAGAGAAGTTGCAATATCCAAACTCAAGTGCTCAAATCCTCCTCCAAAATTGCTGTCCAAACCTGCAACATAACAATACTATGAAAATCTAATAAATTGAAAATGAGGAGACATTTCCTTATAAAGAAAAGTAAACGGTTGAGATTAAGAGGCAAAAATCAAAGGCTATGATTAAGAGGCAAAAACCCACCACTTAGGAAGATGTGATGAAAAATGGATTTTTATTTAATTTTTAATTTAATTTATTTCCTTTTTCATCAAATAAAGTGCTTTAAGTGGGGATTTTTATTTATTTAATTAAAAGAGGGGTTTTCTTTCAATTAAATAAATTATAAAATTTTTATTTAATTAAATGGGAGGAATTTAATTTAATTAAATAAGATGAATTTAATTAAAAGGGAGATTAAATCTTTTAATTAAATAAGATAAATTTTATTTAATTAAAAGGGAGATTAAATCTTTTAATTAAATAAGAGGAATTTTATTTAATTAAAAAGAAAATTAATTCTTTTAATTAGATAAAAATGATCAAACCTTAGGAAATATTGAAATAATTGAATTAATTACAATTTGATCAAGGAAATTGATTTGAATTGAAAATATCACAAAACATTGATTCAGGAAATTGATAAAATAATAAAATGATAAAATGGGGCCCAAAGTCTAGGCGACCATTTTAGGATGCATACACTTGCCTCCAAATCCATCACCATTTCTCCAGTCCATATTTCCCTCAAGGTAATGGCCAAGATGAGGCAACTAATAAAACCCTCCTCAAAATCCTCAAGAAATTTGTCAATGATACTGGTCGTGACTGGCATCTCCAGATCAATCCTGCCCTCTGGGCATATCGCACTTCCTATCGTACTCCTACTCACACTACTCCATATTCCCTAGTCTATGGCACTTAAGCGGTCTTACCAATTGAGATCAAACTACCATCCCTCCGAGTATCACTGAGAGGCCTGGTTGATGATGAAGATTACCGAGTAGCACGACTCACACAACTTGATCTACTAGATGAAAAGTGAAAACAAGCCTATGATCACTTGATTGTCTACCAAAATAGACTCAAGTGGAACTATAACAAGAAAGTCCACCCACACTAGTTCTAGGTGGGGGATCTTGTGCTAAAGGAAAATTAGAAAGTGGGTACTGATCGGGAAAAGAAAGGAAAGTTTGAAGTTACCTGGCAAGGTCCCTATGTTGTCATTGCATGCTTTGGTTTTGGGGCATATCAACTCTCCACTCCTGAAGGAGAACCATTGAATGATCCTATCAACATCATTCATCTTAGGCACTTCTATGACTGACAGCTAGTTGTTCATTCCAGTTATCTAAGAAAATCCATACAAAGTATAAAAAGTCTTGAAGAAAGCACAAAAACAATGCAAAATAGTCCTGAAAAAATCTTTAAAAAGTAGAAAAATGAAGCTGAAAAAATGGTTGTCACAGTGAAAACCTGGCAAATAGGCACTTGGACAACATCAAAAACATCAAAAAGATCCAAAGAAATCAAAATAAGAAGAATAAAGAGAAAATTTTTGTCCAATGGTGAAAACTTGGCAATCAGGTGCCTTGGACAAGTATGCGTGATGAAAACCTAGCAACATGCATCACACATAGTGGACCATTCCATTATCTATCAAAATCTCATGCTCCACCATCTCCCCCATCGCATCCGCTTTCTCTTGAATCTTGTCGGTATTCCCTATGTGTTTGCATATCACACGCACTAGTCTAAAGTGATCCTCCTATCTTGTGTCCTGAGCTTTTGTACATATAATCTTGTATATTGTTGTCCATATGTTGTACTATCCCAGTCCCTAAGCTTCAGTCTTGTATGTATCTCGTGTCCTCGATTGGTATCCTTGCAGAACATGATCCAGTTATGCTCTTAAAATCCTATGTTTTTGCAAGTTCCTTTTGACAAACATCTTGGCTCCACAGTTTGATCATAGTGCACCTTTGACCAATCAGATTTATGAATCCCATCTTTCTAGAAATGGATCCATTGAGGATGTATCCTTCCTCTCATTGACTTAATTCTAGATCATCATCATCTCTGGGTTCTCGTAGGATGTATCCTTGCTCTTGAACTAATCGATCCACATACCACACTATCGCACACATCAAAATAACATGATCCAACCAAATCTTGGCAGCAATCTTTGTACATGATCACTTATAATTAATCACTTGTAATTAATCACTCAGTTTGTTCCTTGTATATTCGTGACATGTCCAGTATTCTCACCATCTCACTAACATTCTGAGTCATCATCATGCTAACATTCCCTTCTTGGTCCTCCATAGTCCTCCTGGCTGGTTCATCAGTTGATCGTGACACACACCAAAAATATGGGTCCCATCTCATCCATTGCATCCGTTGCATTCATCACATTAAGGTTCATCATTAGGTTCATTATTAGCTTGCTTTAATCATCATTTTGTTTGCATAAAGTTCATCATTTAATTGCATGGTTTAGATCCATTTTAGTCTTGCATTGTTAAATCATTTAGATTCATTTTAGTCTTGCATTGTTAAATAATTTAGATTCTTTTTAGTCGCTTACCTAATTTAATGTAGCAAAACCACGCTCGCATCAAGGCATAGATGTCGGGATGACCATAAGAATGGTTGTGTGAAAACAATCAAGGATGATGCCTCAAATCTCCTAAGTGTTTCAAGGGGAAAACAAGAGACACTCTAGAGTTTCAAGACCACACTCACAATCAAAAAGCAATTAAAAACATGCTCCATGCCCCAAGTCCTCTAGATATGCATCCCAGAGAGACTTATTAGACAAGGACACTCAACAAAAATCAATAATAGTCAGCACAAAAAGAAATGATTATGACATAGCCCAAGCATTAAGTGTTGTGTTTAAAAATTTAAGTGCGTTAATTGATCTGGAGTTTCGGGGATAAGGATCAAATGCTTGCAAGAAGGTAAGATCACATGACAAAACTAGGTAAGACCAAACTGATAAGTGTTGAAAAACACTCGATGTCAGGGGTTGTGTTGAAAAACACAGTGGAGGAGGTGTTGAAAAACACCATTTGTGAGATGTCCTAAAGACTAACGCATCTAAGAGACCAAAGCTAACACAATTATACCCCCTAGAAAAAGACAAAGACCAATTCTAAACCAAGGTAACAAGGACAAGGCATGATGGAGAAAGGCTAAGTGTCGAGGACACATACTAAGAAACAGGGGTGCAAAGGCCTCAAGTAGCACCCATTTCTAGGTTTTCACCACTTGGATTTTATTGCAATTTTTTGCTACCAAGTCGCCTATTTCCAGGTTTTCACCAAGGCACTTTTTCTATATTGTTTTTGAATTTTTGAATTTTTTTTGTATTTTTGGAATATATAATTTATTTGGAGATACATCAAAGTACCTATTGCTAGGTTTTCACTAAGATGACCATTTTTTAGGATATTTTTTGATTTTTAGAATTGTTGACAATATATTATTTTTTGGGGATTTTTTCAGGATCAATAAGTATGTACAAAGAGTGCCCCAAGACAGAATGGGCATCATGGATATAACTTCTTTAGGTGCAAGACATTGATAGGTGTTAGTAATAACTGAGAGGGGGGGGGGTGAATACGTGGCTTCAAAATTTATCCTTCAAACTTAACCACCAATCAATAAACCTCAGATTATTATGTCGCTACAAGATGCATGCCATGAAATACTAATAATGATTAACTGTCTGTCAGTTTTCTCTGTCAATCCTTATTCTTTCTTGATTACCGTTAAGTAGTATAACCATTTACCGAAACTTAGTAAATAAGCAGAGTATACCGATCAATCCAGAGTTAGCTATGTAAGATACAAAATAGTAAAGAAATGAATCATACACACATAACACATGAATTTTTAACATGGAAACCCTGTTAAGGGAAAAAGAATTGGGACCGGTACCCCAAATTTTTACTCTTCTGAAGAGAGCCCTGTTAGGAGCCAACCCTGTTAAAGGTTACAAACACACTGTTAAGTGCAACCTTGTTAGAGGATTTTATATATAGAGGTTGTAACTTAGTATCAGGCATCTATTGCTACCATCCTTGAATTAGCCTCCTTCTTAGACTGTCAATAGGTATCGGGCAAGTCCAATTCTACTTTCATGAATCAACCTTTTTGGCACTCCTTGGGATGTACCTCAATATATAGAAGACTGTTAAGTCCTGCTCAGTTAGGAGACTTAATGCTTCAATGGTTAAACTGAAACACTATGACCTGTTCATATTGCAACTTTGAATTACAGATTTTCAGATCTATTTAGGTACATTACCTCTCTGATCAATGTATCAATTCAATCCTTTGTGCTCCATACTTTCTTCTCTGTGATGCTGTGCTTCACTGTTCGTCGGTGTCTGCAGAATTCCTTACCTCTTCCTTTAACTTGTTTGATCAGGACTGCATGAAGTTGTTCTTCATCAGTTTCTCTTCACCATCCTTTTTCTATTCACTTCCCTTAATCCCATTCGTAAATGAATTAAGCTTGTCTCTTATATAGACATGATATTCATTATTTCTTGATTCTCAATTCTTGATTCTTGGCATGAAAAATAATCCAGCCAATTAGATTTAAAGCATAACTCCTGATTTGTCTCATAGATATCTTCTTGCCAATTGTACAAATCAGCTTTAAATTAATCACTTATCTCTGGTCGAATAAAACAAAGTAGACAACCTGTTAAGTCTATTTTTAGCTCTGTCAGCTAGATATTTTGTCATTTTCTAAACTTTCTATTCTGTCGGTCACCACTATAGTTAGTTGTCAGTGACAACTGATAGTTCTATCGGTGAGACTCCAGTTAGCTTCATGATCTTCGTCTGTCGGATATCATTGGAATTTTACTCGTCAGGAAACCTTCTAACTTTTCTCATCAGGGATCACTGTGGCTTTTTCTTCATCGAGCAACACTATGCTTTTGATCATCGGGTATCACTGTGACTATTCTTCTTTGCTCTGACCGTCGGTGTGCACTCCATCGGTGTTGTTTGTCACTAAGTGAATACTTGACTTTTATGCATTGCTAAAAGCATAACCTTTGTTCCTTTGATTTTGTGAAGTCTTTGGCATTATGTTCATGACTGTACAGATGATATCAAGTTGACATCAATGATAATACAATACATTAACTGATTTAATGTCTTACATTATCTTCAACTTAACATTGTCAAACATTCAATCAGTTACATGTCATCAATCTCTCCCTTTGGCATTGATGGCAACATACTATATTATCACACTATACTATTTCTAATAAAATATGAAATACAACAGTTGAGATTCATCAAACTACCAATCTTTTTGTTTTGATAACTGATAAATGTCTGACCATCGGTAAGCTCTATTTTAGCTTAGATTTGATTCTTGTAGCTCTCTGTATTCTTATGTGTTGTGTTCCTTCCTTGTGTCAATTTCTCTCCCTTGACTATTATTCTCTTTTGATGTCTTTTTTCTTGTCAGAACTCTCCCTTTGTATAATCTTTCCATACATTTTCTCTCCCTAAGGATATAATCTCTCCCTCTTGGAGTTTATGTGATAATGGATAATATCTTTACCTTTCCAGAAAGATCTGATAATATGGATAATTTCTCTCCCTTTGATAACAATGCCAAACAAATATTTTACAAATATTTGACATTCATGTCAAACAATCATTTTTTCTCTATCCATAATATATTCCTTGAATTTCCCTTATCCATCAACAATACATCAATATGCTCTAGTGCTCGGTGCTGATATATACCTGTCTGTATATAGATGTAGCTTTGAAGTTCATCTCTTTGCTTGCATCAACATTAATGATATTCTGATAATATGTAGGCTGATACAACCTTCTTGTCTTTTTACTGATTGGTAGACAAGGGTTTGACCCCTAGTCTCTTTCCCAAGTACTCAAATGCATCCTTGGGCAGTGGCTTGGTGAAGATATTAGCTAATTGTTCTTTGGATTGCACATACTCAAGTGTCAATTCCTTTTCCTGAACTTGTTCTCTCAAATAATGATACTTGATGGCAATGTGTTTAGTCTTAGCATGCATGACTGGATTCTTGGAAATGTTTATTGCACTGGTGTTATCACAATAGATAATCACTGGTTCTAAGATCT
>MU227099.1:1883889-1913800 GCA_018584345.1 Thuja plicata
GACAAAATACTCAATTCTCATTGGTTGATCAAATTGAGTTGAAAGAAATTAGGATTTATTTAATTCAATCAATTAATTAAATTAGCCATGTAAGGGTGAATGGGTTGGATTTGATTTTTGATTTAAAGCTATACAATTAATTGATTAAAATCAATTATATAATTTGATTGATCCCTTTTAGGCTTAAAAAAGATTATTTGATTTCATGATTATTTGATCCTTTGATTTTAATTTGATTTTGTCCAATTTCCTTGATAAATGTCCATTTGATTGATTTTGATCCATTTTGATGCACTTTGATGAGATTTAGGGCAATTGGATGAGATTTGCAAATTTGGATGATTAAGAGACACCTGGTCAATTTTAGGTGTCTACAAATGCCCCTCTTTGAATTGATGTGCGAAGCGCATTTATTCAAAGAAAAATTGATGTCCTAATGTAGATTTGATACTAATTTCTGATTGATCAACTGATGCCAAACTTGATATTGATAATCTGATGTGAAACTTGATTGATTTGAAAATATGATGTGAAACCCTGATGTGAAACCTTGATGTGGAACCTTGATGCAAAACCATGATGTGAAACCCTGATGTAGAATACCTCACTGATAAGGTTTGAATTTTTAATGCCCTAGAATTGATGAAAGATATGATGCAGAATCCCAAGATATGATATGATGATGCCCCCTCAAAAATGAAAACATGTTGATGTGCAGATGTCAAAGATTGGATGAAACTTGATGAAGAATATATCCAAGATGATTTCATTTCTGATAAACATGATGTTGAAAAAGATGTCAGAAGATGCCCCAATGTGCAAAATATGCAATGTAGTTCATCTAGGTCAAAAATATTCAAAATTTAGGGTAAAATAGCTTAAATAGGTTGAAAAACCCAAATTTACTATTCATTTTCACTTTTTACTGCTGAGATTTTTGCTCTGATCCTATGCCGATTGACAGTGATGGTGGTCCCCATTTGAGAGCATCAATTTGAGAGAGCTCACCGGTATCAGAGACCTCTTGACTACGGGCCTCCAGTGAGTGATTTCAACCTTTCTAGTGTATTTATTGCTCATTAAATAACATTTATTACAAGTTTTTAATACTTTTTAGATAGATGTTTGCAAAATGTCGCGTAAGAAACTTTAAAAGCCACCTAGGCTAGTGAAAAGCCACTTCTATGTGTTTCAAAGCCATGTTGGATCAATCCAGTACCTCCTAGGAGTTAGGTTAAAAATTACAATCCAATGAATTGTGCGCCGCCCATGAAACCCTAGCATTTCAAGGCTGCCTAGGAAAATTTGAAAGCCACCTAGGACTTTAAAAGGCCACATGCTTGGTAAAGTGCCACCTCCGATGATTAAAGTGTCGTGTATGAAAATTTCAACGCCGCGGGGTTAAAAAGTTGCGTACACTTAGACAAGTGTCACCTACAAGGAAATATGAGAAAAACTAAAAATAGATAGAATAAAATTGCCTTCGATTGAACATTTGAAAAGATTTGATTAATTTCCAAGCTAGAAAAGGTGATTCCATGATGTCACTTAGTGTTTAGGATATTAGAAAAATCATAATGATGAATGTTTGATATGGCAATCAGATTGATTAAAATGATGCCAAACTGATCCCTTCTCAAGATCTAGAGGTTAGGAACAATAGGTTGATACGCTCAAAATAGAATAAGGATAGATTTAATGTGTTTGATTGACTTAGAATGATCCACCAATAGAAAAACTAATAAAATTCACTTTGTTTCAAAATGTAGGAACATTACTGTAAGTTGTGAGTATGGGGGTGTGGTTTCTTGGATTTTTGATTTGGTTGACAAGCTTACTCTTCCTAAGAGACAGACTATCAAGACATGTGGTCTCAGTTTCCTTCTTGATCTCCCTTGGTTTCAGTTGAACCAAGGTTTGTTGACAGCTATGGCACTCTGACCATAACACTTTCCATCTACCCCTCAATGAGATGACTATCACTATCACACCAGAGGACGTATACAAATTGTTGAGGATCCCAACTCGTGGAGAGAGGGTATACTATGATTCAGTTTATGACAAAAGTGTATGCAGACGGGTGTTTGGAGACAACACCATTGAGAATGATTGCATTACTTGGGCATAATTTGCTTCATTTCCTACATTGCCAGTATTACTAGGAGCAGTTATCGGAGGAGTATTGCTTCCAGATAGGAGAGGTCGTGGCTTTATAGTCAAATGGGGCCGTATATTAGAGGACTTGATTGCACATCCTCAGAGATTTGATTGGGGTTCCTGTGTGTTAGCCTAGCTTTACCATGATCTACATGAGATTATATATAGGCGCAACACATCTATCTCAACAGGTGCAGTTCTATTACAGTTGTGGACTTGAGAGAATATCCCTATTACTAGACTTGTCTCAGTACAAGTACGGGCTTGAGGATATCTATATGATTTTTTATATGATGGTATGCTTGTTTAGCATCATCTAGGCAAGGTTGAGTTTTGGCGTCATACTATCGATGATATTTATCAGGTCGTATGGAGACCATATTTGAGCTACGAGAGGTGGTGAGAGGATAATGATGAGTTGCCTTATATGTTTTCCCCTCGGTGGATGATTGGTCGATCACCACTATGTATAGAGAGATTTTTCTTTGGAAGAGTGCTCCATCAGTATGGATGAGTACAAGATATGCCCTAGGGTATGGAACTTTATGCTAGGGTACAGGCAGAGTGATCCATGTGGGGAGCTCAGGTTGATTATCAGTATGCATGTGCATAAATTGATTAGCTTGGATTTGTGAGATGGGATTTGATGACACATGTAGCTGATGCAGGGATGTCCGCTGAGTATCGAGAGTGGTTCTTACGACATTACTTTGTTAGATTTACAGATCCAGCTGAGCCCATTCCAGATGTTGATGATCTATCTAATGATAATGGAAAAGATGATAATGATGGGGATGGAGATGATAGGATACCTCAGAGACAGAGGGTTCAGAGAGCTCCTAGGGTACAGAGATATGCAAGACCTCAGATGCGGGGTGGTCATGTTAGAGGCTGAGGTGGTGGATTTGGTCAGCCTAGATAGAGGAGAGTGCAGGTATAGGCACCTCCCCAGAGACAGACTCCTGGTAGAGTTAATGCAGAGTGGGCTAGGCAGAGACACAGATGAGTTCAAGTTGCTAGACAGGTTGCTCTACATTTTACATTATAGGGACAAGGTCCACAGAGACCTCCATCTCCTCAGAGATAGGCTCCTCAAGTAGATCCACAGAGTAATACGACACAAGTGATACCACAGGTTCCTTTAGTACCACAGGCACCTCAGGACCCTCCAGTATCACAGGTACCTCTAGTTCCTCCCATTTTGGATAGATAAGTTTAGGATGTTTGAGGATTACAGACAAGGATGGCTACAGTTACTGGTCGGTTAGATCATGTTACGAGTATGTTGCAGCAGTTCTTGGCTAGTTTAGCTCAGTTACCTACCAGTTCTAGAACTATTCAGGCACCACCTTCTATACATGATAGATTAGGTGACAGGGATCTCGATGGAGTAGGAGGTTCAGGCACATGTATCACAGGAGATGGATCAGGTGCCCCTGCTGGGTCATGAGATAGATTGGGATCTGTGATATCCAGATATTATATTGATGTATCATGTGTATTTTTTATTAGGACTTGTGATATATGGATCATTTTGTTGATGTATCTTTGATATACATATTTTCTATAGACATTTGATGATGGACATTTATTTATGATGATCTTCCATTGATTCCCCTTTGATGATTTTGTTATGAGATTTCTTTTATGCATATCTACATGATTCTATGATGCATTTATTTATATTATGCTATGGATGCAATGTCTTAGAGTAGGAAATAGATAAATGGATGCAAATGATGTTAATGCAACTTATTTCTATGTGATTTTCTGACTTTACTCATGATGTATGATTTGTGCAATGCAATAATATGGATGCAATACTTAGTGCAAATGGTAAAATGAATGCAACTATCTTTTTGGGTTTTTGATGTATGCAAATTAATTTATGAAATGCAAGTCCTAAATGATGATTGGGATAAATGACTAATGATTAATGTGTCTTTTCTTTTCTTTTCTCTAGATATGAATATATAATGAATAATGATTAATGCTATGAATGCAAAAGATAATCTCATATTGATGATTTGAAACCGTTGAATTGATGTATCCCCATTAATTAACCCCCCTTGAACTTGGAAACATGCTAAAAATAAAATCCATTAAACTAACCATGAAAAATGTAATTAATCTAACATGAAAATGTAATGCAACTAATTGTCCTTGAGGTTTGTGAAAGAAATGCAAACAGAGATATATTTTCATCATTGAGCGTTGTGGAACTAGGAGTCGATACAATCCTTACTGGTGCCACTGCAACCATAAGAATATGAATATGAATTTCATCTCATTTGGTAACCTTCTGTGAAACCCAGTACAACTGTCACTAGTTGAATGACCAATTATGGGAGTATGAATACCGGTTTAATCGTATTCAATGTTGCAAGTGGATGTTGGTATTAAGATATTGAAGATCTAAATAGCCAAGGTATCCTTTTGCATAAACAAACAAAGGTTAACCCTCCTTCCTATATGAATGTCCTCGATGGTTCTTTGATGACCATGTCATTAGATGAATTCACACAAGTTAAAGGATCTCCCTCAAAACAGTCATGTAGAAGTTAAGAAAACATCATGTCTCCATCATTGCCAATCTAGTCAAAACATCATCGATTAGCTAAAAAGAACATGACTCAAAAAATTCAATGAAAAACTCATCAAAAACTCCAAGTGTTTTGAAATGTATCAAGATTTTCAAAAATAATTCCAAACATGTTGATCATTTAGGGTTTGTCAATTTTTAATCCTAATAAAATAAGTCAGTGAAACTCAAGGATCGTGTTGTAGGATCAAACTGTTTAAGGTTGAACATTGATATCCATCAAAGGTTCCAAAATATCTCTCCTCTGAATCTGAAAATATGCTTATGATGTGTGACCAAATTGTGCACTTTTGAATCTTCTTAGTACCAAAATTCATGATTTTTTCCCCCAAGTGATAAATGTACCCATGTTAAACTTAGGGAAAAATGAAACCTAGAATGCAACAATGCAGCTTTCAGACTTTATTATGACTTATGCACAAATGACAGATGCAATGAGGATATGGAAAAATGAGATGATGAAATGCAATATGGAAAAATGTGACTAGGACAGACCCAAGGGACAAAAGGTGCCTGTTTCCAAGTTTTCACCTTTTGGGATTATTGTTTTTTTCTCTTTTTTTGCTACCAAGGTGCCTATTGCTAGGTTTTCACCAAGGCACTTTTTCTCTTTTTCAATTTTTTCAATTTTTGATTTTTTTTTGTATCAAGGCGCCTATTTGCTAGGTTTTCACGAAGACAACATTTTTTTGATTTTCCAAATTTTTTTTATTTCTTCATGCTCAATTTTCTCCATTTTTTGATTTTCTTCTTTTCCAATCTTTTTGGTTTTTTGATCTTTCTGATTTTTTTGGTATTTTGATATTTTCTCATTTTTTGCTATTTTTGACTTTTTCTCATGTACAAAGGTGATGCTAACTCATCTGATACTCTCAATTGATACTCTTTCCTTGGATACTCTTTCATCTAATCAGGTGTGAAACCTCTTAAGATAAATGCTATTGATAGGTTCTTGCAATTCATCACCATCACAATCAGCCAATTTATAAGTCCCCGTTCCAAAAGAAGAAACAATGACAAAAGGACCAAGCCAATTTTCTTCCCACTTTCCTTTCTTTTCTCTATCAACCTAATTTTTTGGATTCTCCCTCAACACTAAATCTCCCACTTGAAAGGTTCTTGGTTTAATATTCTTGTTATAATTCCGTGAGATTCAATTATGATACACTTTCAAATGATCATAAGCTTGAGTTTTGTGTTCCTCCAACATTTCCAATTGTTGAATTCGGGAAACCCTATAATCCTCATCCATGATCAATCCATGCAATGACACTCTTAGGGATGGTATTTCAACTTCTAAAGGTAGAACAGCTTCGGCCCCATAAACCAATGAAAAAGGTGTAGCTCCTGTTAGGGTACGAATAATAGTTCTATAGGCCCATAATGTTGGATTGATTTGAAGGTTCCAATCTCTACCTGACTTACCAACCGATCTTTTGAGAATTTTGAGGATATTCTTGTTGGTAGCTTCGGCTTGTCCATTACCTTGGGGATAGTAAATGGATGAAGAGTGATGAGTAATATGGCATGTGTCACAAAGCTCATCTACATCCTTGTTCTTAAATTGTTTTCCATTATCCGTGATGATGGCGTGAGGAATGACATAGCTGCAAATGATATGATTAAGGATGAACATGGAAATTTTCTTTCCTGTTGTAGTTGTTAAAGGGACGGCCTCAACCCATTTAGTGAAGTACTCTGTTGTCGTGAGAATGTACTTATGTCCATTTGAAGAAGGTGGATAGATCATGCTAATCAAATCAAAAACCCATTGGTAAAATGGTCATGGTGTGACAAATGGGTGTAATTCTTATGCCAGTGCATGGATCATGTCTCCGTGGTATTGAAATTTTGCACAAAATTTGACAAGCTGACAAGCATATCTTTCTAAGGTTTTCCAAAAGTACCCCATATGTAGGATTTTCTTAGCTAGGTTTAAACCACTCGAATGTGACCCACAAATCCCCTTGTGGATGTCTTTTAAAGATAATTTTGATTCATCTTCCTTTAGACATCTAAGGAGCATTCTGTCAAGACCCTTATGATACAATGTGTCTGAAAGGATGGTATAACGAGCCACTTGTCTTATGAAATTTTGCTTTTGAGCATGAGTTTGGTCTATGGGTAAGGTTTGGTCTTTTAGGTAGGAATAAATGGGTCCATACCATGGTGAGTCATGTCCATTAAAAGAGAAGTAATTTGGGTATCGGGTAGGTCAAATGCTGGTTTAACCAATTCTTCCACCAAGAACTCATACCTTTCATTTTGATTGGCCATTTGAAGCAAAGAGGCCAAGGTAGCCATTGCATCCACTGCTCTATTCTTGTCTCTTAGGATTTTTTCAAAAGTAATCAAAGAAAAGTACTTTTTCCAATCATCCACCAATTTCTTGTAAGGCATCAATTTTTCATCCTTTGTAGCATATTCATTATTGACTTGATTGATGACTAATTGAGAGTACCCATAGACTTGTAATTCTGTGACATTCCATTCTAAGGCCATCTTGATACCTATGACCAATGCTTCATACTCTACAGTGTTTTTTATACAAGGGAACAATAACTTGTAATATTTTGGGATTGTGTAACCTTGTGGTGTGATCAAAAGAATGCCTGCCCCACTACCATTTTGGGTGTAAGATCCATCAAAGTATAAAGTCCATGTCTTAGCTTCCACATTAAAAATCTTGGAATTTAGAAACTCCACTTGAATGGGATGTGTAGGTTCTTGAGGATAATCAGCCAATTGATCTGCAATAACTTGACCTTTGATTGCTTTCCTATCAACATAGTCAATTTCAAATTCACGAAGCACCATTACCCACTTTGCAATCCTTCCAGTTAGGGCTGTTTTTCTAAGTAAGTATTTCAATGGATCAATTTTGGCTATGAGCTTCACCTTATGCATCAACATGTAATGTCTTAACTTTTGAGAGGAAAATACCATTGCTAGGCAAGCCCTTTCCATGAAGCTATAGTTTAATTCATATTTGATCAAAGTTCTACTCAAGTAGTAGATAGCTCTTTCTTTTCCTTCATTATCTTCTTGTGCCAATAAGACTCCTAAAGATTTTTCTATTGTTGATATATAGAGTAATAATTTTTTTCCTTGAATAGGTGACATCCAGATGGGTGGATTCATCAAGTATGTTTTCAACAATGTAAAGGCTTTATCACATTCTTCATCCCATGTAAAGATGGTGTCTTTATGTAGCAACCTTGTGAAAGAATGACATTTTTCTGCCAATTGAAAAATGAACCTCCTTATAGATTGAAGTCTTCCCTGAAGTGACCTCATTTGACTAATATTCTTTGAAATTTCCATGTCCATTATTGCTTGTACTTTTTCAGGATCTACTTCAATGCCTTTTGCAGAAACAATGTACCCTAGGAGTTTTTCGGATTGTACCCCAAAAGCACACTTCTTTGGGTTGAGTCTTACTTTGAATTGTTCTAGCCTTGTAAAAATATTTTCAAGTATGGTTAAATGATCTTTTATTTCATGTGACTTAGCTAGAATGTCATCCACATAATCTTCTAGGAAGGTGTGCATCATGTCATGGAAAATGGTAGACATTGCTCTTTGATAGGTGGCTCTGACATTTTTGAGACCGAAGGGCATCACATTCCAACAAAAAGTACCCCATGGGCATGTAAAGGATGTATTCTCTTGATCTTCAGGTGCAATGTGAATTTGATTATACACACTAAATCTATCCATGAGTGAAAACATAGAATGACCCACAGTTAGATCCATAATAGCATCAATGCTAGGTAATGGAAAGTCATCTTTTGGGCAAGCAAGGTTCAAATCTCTGAAATCCATGCAAACTCTTATGGATTTATCATTTTTGGTAACTAGTACAATGTTGGAGATCCATTCTGCATATGTAATTACTCTTATAAATCCTACCTTGAGTAATTTTTCCAATTCTGCTTTGCCTAAAAGGGCTACATGTGGATGCATTTTTCTCAAATTTTGCTTGATAGGCTTAACTCTGTGTTTGACATTCAAATGATGCATTATGAAACTTGGATCCAATCCAGGAATGTTGGCATATGACCATGCAAATTTGACTTGTTTTTTTTGAAATAATTCGATGAACTCTTTCCTCTCCAAGGGACTCAAAGATGTTGCCAAGTGAATAAATTTAGGATCCACTTTGGTACCAATATTAACCTTTTCTATCAACTCAATGAGTATAGGTGATATTTCATCTTCATGTGCTGGTAAGGTGTCCAACCTCTCTCCTTAGGTGCCACAGTTGGGTTTTCACCTTTGAAAACATCCTTTATTTTTACTTTTTTTGGGTCTATCACTGCCACATGGTGGTTTTCACCACTAGACCTTATCATTTTTTTGTATTTTTTCTTTTCATTTTGTGGATTAAGAGGTTGAGCACCTGCCCCTATCATCATTTCCAGAGTGAATTCATTCATGGAAGAATTTGGTTCAACCGCATTGAGGTATAAGGCCATTGCATTGTCATTTGGGAAGTATAGTAAGTTATTTAGCTCAGAAAGATCCTCATCAATAAGTTCAGGGTACATTAAGGACACGGATTCATTGGATGGATTATCATTTGAGGGATTTAAGGACATGACTTTGTTTTATGGTTCATATATTGTATCTTCAATATGTATAACATATGTCTCTTCAAGATGGTCCATGGAAGAAGGATCAAAATCCCCTTCACTAGAGTCCTTTGAGATTTCCATGGGAAAGAAAGCATGTGGATTAAACACAAGGTTAGAATATCCCACCCATGAAGGTAACCAAGGTTCACCTACCCATTGAGTGTAAGGAGGTGCTTGTTCTACATTAGGTTGTTGAGGTTCACTTGATGTTTGAGTAGAAGTCGAACCTTGAGTCACATGTTCTTGATTCTCAACTTTAGGAGGAGTTGCATAAGTGTGAATGGTATCAACCTCTATGTCATGAGAAGATTCTTTGAAAAAGGAAGCCCACTCATAATCCCTAGAATAATCTTCACTTTTGGAGCCTACCATGTGGATATGTGCATGAAAATCATGCATGGGACTTGAACTTTCTCCCTTATGTTGAAAACCTATGCTAGCTTTCTCTTCTTTTGCTCTCCAAACTGGTTCAATAGGTTCTAACAACCCTCTATGTCAAAATCCTAAGGGTCCTCTTCCCTTATATCCCATTTTATTCATGATATTAAATCCTTTTCCATATTGATCATTTTGGATATTGATATTTTGCACCCTTTCAATGGGATTAGCTAAATTATCCTCATCCTTATAAAGCCATTGCAATACTTTATTATCCTCTTTTTCCATTTCTTGTTTATCACATTCTCTCACAAAATGAGAATTATACTTGTGAGGTTGATGATATTTTGATGGCTTCCCATGTGTCCTTGGAGATGTAGGTAAATCAAATAGGGAAACAGAATATTCCCTACCCCTTTTGAGTGAATTTTGCATTGTTTCTCAAATTGGTTCGTCATGTCACTCATCTTTTGATAATGGTCTTTCTTAGCTTGTTCTCTTTCTTCCTTAGTGGGTTTCAAAGTTTCCATTCTCAATGTTGAAGTCTTGACTGAATTATCATTTTAATTTGGACCCTCATAACTCATCTTTTCTTTTCGCTTAGTTGATTTAGTTGAGTTAGTTTGAATAGGGTTAGAAGTTGATGTAACATTTGATGTTGGTTTTGAACCTTCCTCTTTATCTTTTTCTATGTTAATATCAGGGATGAATCCTTCCCTATTATGAGGTATGAATAGTTTGTGACTTGGATTCAAAGCATTGCAATATTGAAAATGGTTTGAATCTCCCCCAATCATGATCTCTTCCCCCATGTGTGGAAACTTTATGCATTGGTGATAGGTAGAAGGTACCGCTTGCATTTCATGTATCCATGGCCTTCCCAATAGAATATTGTAAGTCAATTTCATATCAAGGACCTGACATATGGTATTCTTTTTGATAGGCCCCACTTGAATTGGTAGAATAATCATACCCTTTGAAGATCATTTCTCCTCATCATAAACCTTAATGGTGATTTTCTTTTTAGGGTCAATGGAAGATTTGGTTAACCCTAATGACTTGACAAGGTTTAAAGTGCACATATTAAGACCATCTCCCCCATCTATGAGAACTATCTTGACCCTATGCCTTTGGATTAACACTTCTATGTGCAAGGGTAAGTTTTGAGGATGTGTGATAGACATATCATCTTGCTCTAAAAATGAAAGACAATGAGGGGCTATGAGGTGTCCTACCATGTTCTGAAATTTATCTTCCTCCAAGTTTATAGGAACGGTGGTCTCAACCAAGGATTTTTCAAAGATCTCCTTGTGATTAGGAGATAATTTAAACAACTCCAAGATTGATATTTGTTCTGGAGTCTTTTGTAATTGATCCACCAAACTATAAGGCTTTGTTGTAGGTGGTGTTTGTTTAGCCAAAATGATTGGTGTTTTGGGGCCAACAGTAATAGGAGTACCCCCCTTTTAGGGTAACCTTTGAGGCTTGCCCCTTATGATAGCATTAGAGTTTTCCACTTTAGGTTGATCTTTGATCACAACAACATTGATAGTACTCTCATGGCCAGATATAGCATTGATAGTATTATCATAGGTGTGTGCAAAGTTAACATTATTATTGCCTTTTGCATTGTTCCCATTATTTCCTCCATTGTTTGAATTGGAAGATTCTCCTTTTTCATGCTTATAGAAAGGAGTTTTAAAAGTCGTGTGATCTTCATTAGTTTGAGGGCCCTCTACTTTTATCACACCATTGTCAATGAGATATTTTACCACATGTTTGAGGCACATGCAATCATTGGTCTTATGTCCCCGATTTCTATGATACTCACAATGGTTATTCTCACTCCACCAATTTGGCTTGACTTGAGGTTCATATGGTTGAGCCCTTGGTAGGTCAATAAGTTTATTTTCAATAAGTGTCCTTAATGCATTTTCCAATGGTTCACCCAAGTGAATGTCCTTTTGGGTGTAGGTGCAAAGAAAGGTTTAGGCTTGTAAGCCCCTTGATTATTCCCAAAGTTATTATTAGTGTTGTTGTTGTTAAAGGGCACTTTGGGTGCTTGATTCAAATTATTGGCTTGAACTGAATTTTGGGTGAGATTGAAAGGGGTTGCCTTTAAAGTATTTGCCTCTACCACTCCATCATTGACAACTCCTTTATTGTTGTTATTTCTCATCCAAAATCGGTTGTTGTTAGAGGTATTGTGATTTTGATTGGTGTTGGAGGTATTGTTATTGTTGTCCTTGTAAAGTTTGATTTCTCCACTTTTAACCAACACCTATTTAGTTATAACCCCATTCTCAATTAGATCTTGAAATGTCCTAGGACATTGTAGCCTCAATCGATAGTTCATTTCATGATTCAATCTATTCACAAAGATATCCATCTTCTCCTTTTTGGGTACACTTCAAGGGTATCTAGAAAATACCACTCTCCATCATTGTAGGAAAAGTAGGAATCCCTCTCCTTCTCTTTTTTTGGTGTTACATAAATTAAGCATTTTAATCTCATGTTTGATATTATAAGAGTAATGAGTTACAAACTTAGAGGCCAATTCTTCAAAGGTTCGAATGCCGGAGGGTAACTTCAAAAACCACTCCATTGCCATACCTCCCAAACTTCTAGGGAATAACCTCATTAGGTAAGTTGTGTCATGCATGAATTCTAGACTTAAGGCACAAAATTACCTAAAGTGATCTTGAGGATCAGTTGTTCCTTCATATTTTTCATATTTGGGAAAGATAGCATTTGTTGAAAATGGAACCATGATTAATGTCTTATCAAAGGGAAAAGGACACAAAGCTTTGATAGAAAAGGGTTTAGGAACCCTGCTTTGTTTCATCATGTCCAATTGCATTTGAAAGAGTTGGAATTGCTTATTCATGATTTCAATGGGGTTAGCCTCAGCTTCTTTTTGTTTAAGTTTGTTGACATCATAGTCATGTGGAAGTTTAAGACCCGTTTGTGCTAGGTCTAGAAAGTACTTTTCCTTGTCTTTTTCCAACACTTTTTCCATAAGCTTCATGAAGAAGGGACTTTGCATTGCTTCATTGAACTTTTCATCAGTTTGATCCTCATCATTAGGGTCAATGTTTCCCCCGTTGTTATTATTATTTAACCCTTGGTTGTTAGGGTCAAGGTTAATTCCTCCAAGATTGTTTTTGTTTAACCCTTGATTGTTAGGATCACCATTTCCCCCTCCATTGGTATTGTTATTGGATCCTTGATTGTCAGGGTCAGCATTTCCCCCTCCATTATTGTTTGTATCCTTGTTGACATGATTGATTCGATCGGGGTCTATATGGCCAAATGGAAAAGACATTGTTGGCTCTATTTCTTTTATAGGTTTCGACAAAGGTCTTGAAGAACTAAAAGGATCACCTAGAAAAGGACACTCTTGCCTTAGATAAGATCCTTCAGGTTGTAGGGTAGACTTGATGTAATGAGATTGCGTAAAAGCTGGCATTAACATAAATCAAATAAAGACTTAGGCTTTTTATCTCACTTAATTGATCAATCCTTGAATGATTTTTCAAAAGGTCCAATAATGGTGAATTCTGATCAAATTGAAGTTACACAGAGGTAAAACGTCCAAAAGGGTATGCAAAAATGTGAGCAACTTGTTTTCAAACCTCTGGGAAATATCGACTATTTTCCCTTCTTTGTTTTTGGGTGGCTCTTGCCTGTGTGTAGGCGGCTTTCAAATGTTTGTACGCAGTTACTGGAAATGTTGTACGTGGCACTCTGTAGTTTGTAGGCGGCATTTTCCTGTTGATAGGCAGTTTTTAACTATTTACATGCAGCACTTTCTAGTGGCTTACACAACTTATGAATATCTTCAGGCTGCATTTCAAAAGTACAGGCGGTCCAAAATTGTTTATACGTGGCGTAGAATTGTTTATACGCAGCGCTTTGCTGATCATGGTTGAAATTTTTGAATTTTTAAAAGTTTAATAATTTTGATCAGACTTGTTACAGAAGATTCTTGTGTGAAAATAAAGTACAAACTCAACACACACATCAAATTTGAACCATATCCCTAAAACAACACTAAAAGTATATGTTCTCGAATGTTTTTTTTACGGGCATAGCACAAGAAATTATTCCAAGAAATCTACCTAAGAGTAAAAAAAATATGGTGTTTAACAATGGCTATAAAAAGGTAGGCTTACTAATTAACAAGGTTTTAATCACACCTCCATTCTAACTCTTGTCAATTTTCTTTATCCCTTTGCAGGCTTCCCACACGCATGAAAGTACAATTTTGCGCAATCCCGAAGGACTACTCGAGGAAGTGAGGATGACGTTTACAATAATTAGTCACTTTTCGATTAAGGTAAAGTGCATTTTTTAATAGTGGGTTGGATGATATCATGGAAAAAGTGATTGTCTCCCACTTTGGGTCATTCCCTCTCACCACATTCGTAAAGGAATTCTCAGGAGGCAAGCCCTCTAAAGCTTTATTTTAATCTAGCATACATGGAAAGAGAAAATTGAACTTAGTCCAAAAAGTTTGGAAATTTGATTCACTCAAAGAGTGAAGAGCATATCCCTATTGTCTTCCTTTGTTCCAAATACTTCAAGCAATATTTGTTCTTTTTCAACCCCTTCATAGGGAGGTTCTTAAAAATGAAGTGTGTGGATCAATTCCTTATCCCTTTCTTTCTACCAAATTGAATTTGCACGTTTGGATTTTTGATTCAATTCAAAAAGTGAAGAGAATATGCCTAATGCTTGTTATATTTAGACAATAATAGGGGTTTTCCTAATTATGCTAGATTCAAAGAAATTTGTCACAATTTAAGCAATGCAAGCTTGATTAGAAAAATACCTTGTTTTCGAAGCTAGCAAAGGCTAGGCACATTTTTGATGTATTTTTCTTTTTTTCAACTCACCTAGTGGCAATCGTTCCCACTCTGACTCCTCCAACAAATTAGTCAACATAACAAAGGCAAAGTGAAGAAAAACTTGCAAATCCAAATGAAAAATCACTCCTAAGCTCTTTTAATCAAAATTTGCAAACAATCAAACTCAAAGAAATAGAAATGAAAATTAATCAAAGAGTAGGGAATTTCTTCTTGTAAGCAAAGAAAACTTTGATATAATGATCATATAAACTCTCTTCCTCTTTTAAACTTTCTAAAATATTTGATGCATGAATTTCTTTAGAGAGTTTATTTTGTGCTCTTACCTCTTTTCTAGGTCTTGTCACTCTCTTCTTTGGTTTCTGTACCTTCGAATGATTTTTCATCTGTAGAAATAAAAAATACAAAGAGTTAGAAAGATAAAAAAATTAGTTAAAACTTGATAAACAGAAAAAAGTTCTACGCGACATTTAACAGTTAATACACGGCTTTTAACTGCTAGAAAGTGGAACTCAAAACTTTGAAAGCGGAAATTAACATTTAAAATGTGGCTCTAAAAAATCTATAGGCAGATAAAGATAAACCACAGGCGGCACAAAACGTGCAAATTACGGTCAAATTATGCTACTACGCTGCTCTGGAATGATCACAGGTGGTCTTTTATTGCTAACAAGCGGCCCTTTACAGAAGCAGGCGGCACAAAATGTGCAAATTGTGGTCAAATTATGATAGCACGTTGCTCTGCAACAATTACAAGTAGTCTTTTGCTGCTAACAGGTGGCTTTAGAATCTCCGTAGGTGGCTCTTCTCTTGTTTCTTTCAAAATGACAAGAAGGTGTAGCAAAACACACAAAAATATGATAAAAATGAGTAAAATGAGGCCTAAAGCCCCACGGTGGGCATCATTTGTGTGTGAGAAATTACACCTTCATGAAATTAGGATTGTAAACTATAATTATATGAAAAGAAATACAACAATTTAATCTAAGAATTACAATTAAATCCATGACATCTCATGGTTCCCTATCTAAGCTTTGTTAAGAGAGCTCTTAGCCTTAATCTCTCTCAAGGACAATCCTAGAATGAGAAATTTAAAGATAAAATGCCTAAATCTAGCTCATTTCTCTCAAAGATGATACAAAATGGATTCAAATGCTCTCATAAAAGATAAAATCTCTCAAATTCCTCTCAAAATGCTCAAGATGTTGCTCAATTGCTCTCGAATTGCCTATAATAAGGATGCTTTGCATTCAAATTTTCTAGGATCCTTTATGCATATAAAATGGCTTATATTTATAGCAAATTCCCAAGGGTAGGGGGTAGAGTGAATTGACCATGGGTTAATGCTTGGTTTAGTTTGATCCCTCAAATGGTTTCAAATGGGGGGACCATTTAAATGGTTGTCCTCAAAGGGTGGGACAAGAAGACAAAATACTCAATTCTCATTGGTTGATCAAATTGAGTTGAAAAAAATTAGGATTTATTTAATTCAATCAATTAATTAAATTAGCCATTTAAGGGTGAATGGGTTGGATTTGATTTTTGATTTAAAACTATACAATTAATTGATTAAAATTAATTATATAATTTGATTGATACCTTTTAGGCTTAAATTTGATTATTTGATTTCATGATTATTTGATCCTTTGATTTTAATTTGATTTTGTCTAATTTCCTTGATAAATTTCCATTTGATTGATTTTGATCCATTTTGATGCACTTTGATGAGATTTAGGGCAATTGGCTGAGATTTGCAAATTTGGATGATTAAGAGACACCTGGTCAATTTTAGGTGTCTACAATGTGTAACTCCGTGATTCTCCATTCTATGGCCATCTTAAGTCCATTTTTTAAAGCTTCATATCCATAAATTTTGTTTGTACATGGGAACAATAACTTGTAAGACTTAGGAATTGTGTACCCATGAGGAGAAACAAACAACACACCAGCTCCTAAATTGTTTTGCATAAAGGATACATCAAAGAACATCTTCCATGTTCTTTCAGTCATATACATGAGGTGTTCATCTGGGAATTCAACTTGAATAGGTGCATTATCTTGTATTGGGAAATCAGCCAATTGATCTGCTATGGCTTTTTCTTTGATTGCTTTATGCTCAATGTACTCTATGTCAAAGTCTGAAAGGATCATCATCCATTTAGAAAGTCTACATGTGAGGGAATCCTTACCTATTAAATACTTGAGTGGATCTATTTTTTCTATGAGGTGTATAGTGTGCACAAGCATGTAATGTCGCAACTTTTGGGAAGCAAACACAACTGCAAGGAAAGCTTTCTCAATGCTGTTAGTTAACCTCATATGAAACAAGAGTGCAACTAATGTATTATATTGCTCTTTCTTTCCCATGTTCATCAAGTTGAGCTAGTAATGCCCCCAAGGAAGATTTTGTCGCTGAAATGTATAGAATAAGTGGTTTTCCTGGGATATGAGGCATTAAAATGGGGGGATTTTCCA
Organism: Thuja plicata; assembly: GCA_018584345.1. Taxonomy (NCBI): domain Eukaryota; kingdom Viridiplantae; phylum Streptophyta; class Pinopsida; order Cupressales; family Cupressaceae; genus Thuja; species Thuja plicata. The sequence continues at coordinate 1,901,007 of MU227099.1, forward strand.
AGTATTTCTTGATTTGATCCATGCTCTTTTGACAATCCTCATTCCAAACACATTTGACTTCGTTGTGTAAGTTCTTGTTGAAAGGTTGAGCTCTATCTGCCAACTGTGAAATGAATCTCCTTATGGATTGAAGACGTCCTTGAAGACTCATCATTTGAATAATGTTTCAAGGAGGTGGCATATCTATGATTGCTTGGACTTTTTCAGGGTCTACCTCTATTCCTCTTGCTGAAATGATGAATCCTAGTAGTTTTCTAGAGGTGACTCCAAATGCACACTTTTTAGGATTTAACCTTAGTTGAAATTGTTCCATGCGATCTAGAATGACTTCCAAATCATCTAAGTGTGTGTGTCTCTTCTTATACTTGGCCAAGGTTTCATCCACATAATCTTCCATGTTTTTATGCATCATGTCATGAAAAATGGTTGTCATAGCTTGTTGATAGGTGGCTCCTATGTTTTTTAATCCAAAAGGCATAACATTCCAACAATAGGTACCCCATGCACAAGTGAATGCAATCTTTTCTTGATCTTCAGGAGCTATCTTAATCTGATTGTATCTAAAAAAACCATCCATCAAGGAATAAATCTCATAACCCGTAGTTATATCCACTATCATGTCTATATTGGGAAGTGGAAAGTCATCCTTTGGGCATGCTCTATTGACATCTCTAAAATCTGTGCAAACTTGGATTTGTCATGTTTGGAAACTGGTACAATGTTTGATATCCATTTAGCATAGGCAATAGCTCTTATGAATCTTGCACCAAGGAGTTTCTCTAATTTTGCTTTGACTAGGAGAGCTATGTGAGGATGCATCTTTCTCAATTTATGTTTAACCGGTTTGACACTCAGAGCTATGGACAAGTGATGCATGATAAGATTAGTGTCCAACCCTAGCATATCTGAATAAGTCCATGCAAAGTTGATCTTCTTTTTCTATAAGAACTTAGTGTAAGCTTCTTTTTCTTGTGGTGACAAGGACTCAGCCAAGTGTACTACCTGTGGAGCCTCATCTGCACCCAAATTGACTGCTTGTGTTAGTTCAATAATCACCGAAGATCTATCTTGAAAGTATTTAGGGCGATGATCAAGTACCTCATCCTTAGACACCTAAGAGAGGTTTTCACCCTTGGATACGTCATTTATTTTTATTTATTTTTTTGGTTCTGACACCACCACACAGTGGTTTTTACCATCATAACTCCTATTCTTTTGATTTCCTTTTATTTTTATTTTGTGACTAAGGTACTTGATGTCGGGCTCTATCATGCTAGTAGTTGGTTCAATGGTGGAAGAGACTATGGGTTCAATGGCATTCAAGTAATAGGCTATATCATAATCATTTTGAAACATTAAGAGTTCAGGTTCTTGATAGTGTTGGGACCAATCAATGAGGTTAGGATGAACAAGAGGTAAGTTAATGATCGGTTCAAGGTTTTAAATGTGAATGATATCATCTTTGGTGACCGAAGAGTTAGAGTCCATCTAGTATCTTTCTAAGCTACCCAAATTAGGATTCATCCTAACAAGTGAAGAATCATCCACTAAGGCAACATGTGGGTTCAAATCCTCTAATCCTATACATGACTCTTCGGCTACCTTGGGTTGAGAACTATAAGTGTGAATGACATCAACATCCATGTCAACTATGGAAGGCTCTGAGAAGGAGTCCCATTCATACTCATATGAACTTGTTTCTGAACTTCGACTAGGATGTTTACAACATGAAGACTTGGGATGTATTGATGTGGAAGTTGTAATGTCATCGAGGGTAACACCTTCTCTTTCTATAAAATGAACAAGATTCTTTCATTGACATTCTCTAAAAGGATCTTCTACATCTAATTCATCTTGTTCTAAGGTTGCAACTGTCTCATGAGTGATTGGACTATCTGAATCTCCCCAAAGGAGATTAGTAGAAGGGACCCAATCTTTACACATGTCTTTCTAATTTGTCAAATTAGGTATGTATTCTAGTTCATCTTCACTATCTAACTCATCAAGGATAGGAGTAGTTTTCTCATTGTGATCCACAAATCCTAGGCCAACCGATTCTTAGACTTGCATCCAAAAAGAGCATAATCAAGAGGTTCAACTTTAGCATCCAATCTATGACTAAGAGGGCCATGTCTAGGATAGCCCATCTGTTTGAGAAAAGAATACCCTCTTCCATAAGCCTTAGGAGGGGGAGAGAAGTTCTCATTGTGCATGTATTTCTCTTCTCTATAAATCTAGTCTTTAACAACCGTCTCTTCCTTCTCATCTTGAATAGGCACCGAGGACTCTACAAACATGCCAAATAAAGTCATAGATGAAGAGGAAGGTCTCATTTATTGTGAAGGCTTGCCATAAGACCTAGGTGAAACTTCAAGTGTTGTGAGGGAGTTGAGTTGATACCCCCCATGCCAAGGTCTACTAACTTGAACTGGTCTTTACATTTAGCTAAGGTTGTATCGAAGTCTTCTGCTTCTTTATTGAGGAGAACATGAGCACCCACTGAAACTGAGTTAATAGATAAAGTATTATCTTGAGGTATACAAATCTTTGTTCCATTGTAAGGGAACTTAACACACTGATGATAGCTAGATGGCACTACTTTCATATTATGAATCCACGGTCTTCCTAGTAAGATATTGTACGCAAGGGGGCCAGTGTCAACTATTTGGGATAAAATATCTTTTTCAACAGGGCCAATCCTAACAGGAAGGATGTCCAACCCCTTGGAACTTATTTCTACCTCATCATAGGCTTTGATGGTGATATTTTTCCTGGTATCTATGACTTGTTCAGAATAACCCAACTTTTTAAAAAGACTAAAGGAACAAATATTAAGCCCAACACCCCCATCTATCAACACGTGCCTAACACAAGTTTTGTGGATCATGACTTCAATATGAAGAGCTAGATTGTGTGGGTGGCTCAAAGATTTATCATCATCCTCTAAAAAAGTAAGGTAATGAGGGCTAGCAATATGGTTAACCATGTTCTAGAATTGATCAACGTCTAAGTTGTTGGGGATGTTCGTTGCATGCAAAGCATCCTCCAGGACTTGCTTGTGTCTCAGGGACAACTCTAAGAGCTCAAAGATCAAAATCTGAGCTGGGGTTCTTTGCAACTGATCGACAAGATTATATATTGACTTAGGATTGACTGTTGGTTTTGCGGTGACATTCTTGGATGTCACTTGCTTTGGTTTACTTGGTTGACTTGAACTAGGTCCTCTAATGACAAGGGGACCTTGACTTCGTGTGATAGGATTGAGAGTTTGATATGACACTCTATAGTTAGGACCCCTTAGCACCATGACAGGTTCTTCATCAAAGATAGGAGGAGAGTCCACATCTAGATCATAACCATAGGGATATTTATCCCTCATCATGTTGACATTCTCTTCTACAACTTCAAGCATGTTGACAACATTCTCTACATTTGTGTAAGTGTAATTGATCTCAACCTTTCCATTCTTAGTTTTAGAGGTTTCCCCCTTCTCATACTTGGGAAAAGGTTCTTTGAATGCCATATGATCAGTGTTGGTGTTCAATCCATCTCCTTAAATTTTCCATTCTCAACAAGATCTTGGATGATATGTTTGAGTTTCCAACAGTTTTTAATATCATGTCCAATTCCATTGTGAAACTTGCAAAAGGCTTTCTCATCCCACCAATGTGGCTTAACATCAAGTATATAATGCTTTGCAGGATCTTGAGGATGTGCAAGGTTGTTAGAAATGAGTGTTTTCAAGACATCCTCATATGAATCACCAAGTTTTGAAAATTGACATCTCTCTTTCTTAGGCCTATCTTGGTATCTTGGCTTGTTCTGTTGTTGATTAGATACATTGAATTTCATGGTTTGAAACATTCTATACAAGTGGGGAACATTTTGATCTTTGGGTTGGGAGGAGTCTACAACTCCATCATTGACCACTTGTTTGTTCCTATTCCAATGTGAGTTCTTTCCTTTATCTTTGTTAGGGTTGTTGTTATTTTGACCATTTTTGTTGTTGTTTCCATGTTTGCTCAAAAATCCTTGTTCTTTCAAAACATCCTCAATCCTACATGCAATTTCAACCATGGTGTCAAAGGAATCAAAAACCATCTTCCTAACTTCATACCACATTTTGGGAACCAAGTTGCTAACAAGGATGTCAACCTTCTCATTTTCAGGGATGGTCCTAGGGTAGAAAGAACATTGTCATCTCCACCTTTGCAAGAAAGTGACAAAGTATTCCCCTTGATTTTTCTTTAATTTGCATAAGTCCAACATGGTGATAGATCTTGAAAGGTTGTATGAAATTTTTTGGACAAATCTATGGACAAGCTCTTTGAAAGTCTTAATAGGGGGAGTTATGTTGGTGAACCATTCCATCACTTGACCCTTAAGACTCCTTGGGAACAATCTCATGAGGTACGATTCATCTTGATGGAACTCAAAACTTGTGGTATAGAATTGACGCACGTGATCATGTGGATCTCCATTCCCATAATACTTGTCATATTGAGGGATCTCAACCTTTCTAGGGACGTCTTTCATGTTAACACTTTTGTGAAAATGATTAAGACAAATTGAATCAAGTTAGAATGAACTCTTGGGTGCCAACATCTTTTCCATCATACTCTTAATTTGTTTGATCTCTTCTTCTTGAGATGGACCTTGCTTCTTAATCTTCTTGTCCACATCAAAGTTTTAGGGGACCCTAGCACCTTTGTTGATTAAACTCTCTAGGAATTTGTCTTTGTTTTTCTCTAAGTATCTCTCCACATACTGCTAGAAGAGTGGTTCTTGTTTTATCTTCATAAAGTCAAAACTTGTGCTACTACCCCCATATTGTGAACCATGGTGAGTACGTTGGGAAGGTTGTGATGAGTTCCTAAGAGGTGTTTGTCTCCTATGATGATCATGTCTTGAAGCCCTTCTTCTTCTAGGGCTAGGAGATCGTGAAGGTGTTCTTGAACGTCTTCCACTTTGTGGAGTCTTAGGAGGGGTGGATGGAGGAGAGTTGTTTCCACCACCAACACACATGTTGTTAAATCGATCATTAAGTTGTTGAGCCAAGAGTCTATCTTTCTCTTCTTGGAAGGATTTCCTTTCTATCTCCAACAAGGTTTGTTTCTCCAACTCTAGGAGTCTAAATTTCTCTTCCTTTTCAGCTTGCTCATCTAGGAAGAATTTCTTTTCATGCTCAATTTTATGAAGTCTTTCACTTGTGTATCTTGAAGGTGTTTTGAGTGGTGAACTTGGTCTTGAATGTCTAAACAAGTCATTGGTGTATGTTGCATTCACATGAGTGTCATAAGGTTCAGCATCTTGGTTTTCATGTTGTGATTATTCTTCTTGATAGGCTTGCCTCTTACCTCTTTTAGCCCTTTGGTATGCATCTAGATATCTAGTTGGGATAAGGGGTGAGACTGGTCAATTTTCATGACAAGAACTGCCAAACAAAATGGTATCTCTATGTTTTTCAAATATGTCATCAAGGCGTTTATCCATTTCTTCCCTCTCTTGTCAAGTCATTGTGTAAGTCATATCCATATCTGAGCAAGAAGATGGTAAGGGTGTACTCAACTCACTAAGGTTAATCTTGGGATCAAACCAAACTTTTGAGTTATTCTTGGGTGATTGATAAAATATGGGTTATTTTCCCTTACATTTTTGGCTAGTTTGAACTAAGGGTAATTGGTTAAAGAACACTTGAGGTTGCTTTCCTTGATCTACTTGATATCTTGTTGTAACCAGCATGAAAGAAAAGGTACTAGGTGATAGGACAAACCTAAGAAATGTTGGTACCAAACTAGGATAGTAAAAGCACTCACTTGTCCAAAAGAGAGGTGATAAGATAGAATTTTGCAAGAGGCGTAAACCAACATTGCCATAGAGGTGCCCACTGAACGGGTGAATACCCTAACACATATGGACCAGGAGGATGATTTACCCAATTTATATTGATTTAATTTTAATTTGTATGGAAGTGAATAGACAAGATATTACTAAAACTCTCCAAGCTTGTTATCAAAGGATCCAAAGTTTTATCTTCTCATGGTTTCTAGCTCACCGACTCCAAGCAAGGTCACTCTTGAAATCAAAGATTACTAGTTCAAGAGGTCAAAATGCAAGAATCCAAAGTGAAAATAGGCTTCTAACAGCGGGGTAAGTAACCTGATCTGACTCGGATCAAATTTTTCTAAAAATTTGGGATAGTTTTGCGTGAATAAATAGATAGGCTTACGCAAAAAATTGGCAAACTGGGAGGTGACAGGTGCTGACAGCAAGTTGTAAAAAGTTGATTTTTGACTCAAGAACTCAATTTTTGTTCATTTTAATTGACCAACTAGATGCATTAACATATTTTTATCATTAATCAGGCACGCAAGACAACAATTAGGGAGTTCAAGAAAACAAATGTCTTCAAACAATGAGCAAGGGACAAAGCAACCTTGCACATGAACAAGAATAGTGTCGTAGTATTCTACTCCCTAAGAACTCTACTTGTGTATGATCTAAAAATGTTTTTTAGTCACACACATAGTCCTAGAAAAGAAAATTTTGGTTGCACTATGGTTCATAGTAATGGTCAACTCTGCAACTCTTGTAATCTCAAGTGGGCGAACTTTGATCCAAGTGCACTAGGGTTTTGGCACAGTCTGAGAATTTAATCAATCAGGAGCTGCTGAGGAGATCTGACAACCCAATAAGAGACCACACCCATGGATATTTCTTCCACAAGGACATTTATATAGCGGTTGTTGCTCCACAACAAGAGTGGTTAATACCATTTGAGGTTCCTTCTGTTGGTTGTATTCCTGGTTCTGGTCTGTTTGCCAAAAAATTTGTGATCCTCATGCTTTTTTCTTTCCTAAAGTCAAAAGTCTCTCAGTTCCTTGTAATATCCCTATTAAAATTTTTAGGGTCTTCAAGTCAAAATCCATGTGAAAATGCAAAACCTCAAAACCCTAGGTCCTGCTCTAAGCCAAAATGAGAAAAAACCCTAAAGTGTTCATCATGTTTCTATTTTGGCGTTACCTTTTTGAAATAACTTAAGTCATGTGTTTAATACATAGTCACCTAGTCGTGTGATCTTAACAAGATATTCATTTTTGTTTAAAGACTTGGCGATTAACTATTGTTGGGATGTCTCTCAAAGAAATTGAATATTCCTTTTGTTTTGTGAGACTTGGTGGAGCCCTTCAGTCATGAAGTCTCCAAATAAAGAAACATGTCAGCAATTAGCAAAAGGGCCCACAAATGAGTCACGGTGTTGCGTGAATGATCCAGCAGTTAGTGAATTTTTTACAAGACTTGGCAATTGCTTCAGTCACATGGTCTCTGAATTGGCTTGCAGTTATGTAATAAGTATAAAATTCATGGTCGTGTGGTTTCCAGAAGAGATGACAGTTAAGAGAAAGATGCTGAGACTTCGTGACTAACCGCATGCAGTTTGGAATATAAAGCAGTCGGGTGGTCGTTGGATTAGGATGTTGAGTCATTTTTTATTCAGCAATTTAGAGACAAGCAATGGAAGGAGACACATGTCCAAAGGTGAAAGGATTAAGAGGTTTTTCGCGTGGTCTCCCAAAGGAAAAAGGTCTTATGGCAATTAGGAGACTAAGTATAAAGTCCTTTGTTGTCACGTAGTCTCCAAATAATATAAAGGTATTAAGAAATATTCAGTGACTTGGCGGAGCTATCAGATGCAAAGATGAATAGATCAAACAGTGGTTGTGAAGTCTCTAAATCAAAAAGGCTTAAAGGTAAAAGTGCTCGCGACTTCGAGATAGCTGTTTTTCGCATAGTCTCTGAATTAAAACCAAAAGAAAATCTTTGTCGCATAGTCTCTGAAAGATTTGTCAAACTAACATTTATACTCAGCGATTAGGTGACTAAGGTTAGTCGTGGGGTCTCATAAAGAAAAGTAACATTTAGCGACTTGGAGATAAATATAGAAGATAAAGGTAACCATCAGTCATAGAGTCTCTGAGTAAATTGTGAGTTAAGTTTTTCATCTAGGGACTTTGATTTCTTTAGTCGCGTGATCGTCAGAAATAAACTATGGTTAGCCAGGAAAAGAAAATAACACAGTCGCTTGGTCTCCAAAAGATTTAAGGGTTAAAAGAATTGGGTCAGTGACAAGGAGATAATACACAGTCACTTAGTCGCTCAATATGAAATTTTAGAAAAGGCGGCAGTTGATGACATGACAACATTGAATGATTTGGTGTCCAATGACAATCTAGGAAATTGATTACTGTGTAAAAGGGTAGCTGAGATGTATGACAGAGAGCCAATCACAAGGAGGCATGTCATCTCTTTCAAATTTTATAAGGTTTTTTTTGAAGATACACATATATGAATTTGATTTCCTATCACACTCATGAACTACGGCTAGGTTTTCAATCAATTTCACAGCATGCTGAATTGAAGATAGAATTGATGATTTTTCAAATGATGAGCCCTGTAATTGAAATAGTTACCATAAAGGAGTTGATTGAAGGCTCATTTTTAACTTATCTTGCATTCAGAGTTACAAAGAAAAGAAGTGCTAGGTTTTCTGAATTGAGAGAAGAAATTGGTTAAGTTGCAGAGTACTCAATTGATTGTCAAGTGTTGAATTACTGGGAACAGTGCATAGAGAAGAGAAGTGAACCCTGAGAAAAGATTTTCTTCAATATCGGTAAAGAAAAGAGGATTGAAACAAAGAAAACATGAGTAGAGCAGTCAGTGTGGCTTCTACCAGTGGGAGGAGCGACGAGATAGATGATGATACTAAAGGAAAAAGGAATTATTCTGATGAATTCCTCAAATTGCTGCCGAGGTCTACACAGAGAAAAAGGGAAAATGCAAATGTTCTGACTGATGATTACTGTGATATCAGAGATGCTGACACTCTGAGATCAATAGGTTTTTCTCTTTTCAACTATTTCTATAACAATTCTGATAAGGCCATTCCAGTGTCAAACCCTTGGACCTGTGGTCTAGCTAGGTTAATTGTCCCTGATGTCTATATAGATGTAGACTTGTTCTTAGGTCTTGCTAGTCACTATGATGTCCTGTCTAGGACAATTAAGAAAAATGATGGCACTGCCCTGCTTATCCTGAATAGAAACTCATTTATGCAAGCTTTTGGCTTGTATAGTACCATGTCTAGAAAAATTAATCTTACTAAGCAAGAGGAGAGATATAGGTTAAAGCCTGGAATTGCTAGGGGACAATTGCAGAAACACATGGATAAGGAGGTTAGGAACCATCTTACTCCTATACCTGGGACAACACCCTATTTCTTTAAGGACCTACATTTCTATATCAAATATATTTCCTATGCCCTGTGTAGAGTTTTAGGGAGAGATGGAGGAGCTAAGAAGATTAACGCTGGGATTTTAATGATGGTGATGGACTTATAAGAGGTGCATTCTAGCACCAACTATGACTACATAAAATACATTATTGATGAGATGCATGAAGGTTTTATAGCAACACAGAAGAAGATAAAGGATCCAAAGGAAAAAGAACCTAGGTTCTTTCATTATTCCATCCTGATGCATCTGCTCTTACATTCTAACTTTAGGATCATGGATGTGAACAATTTGGATCCTCAAAGGATTTTTAAGGACAAGCCTAATCCCATTCAGTTTTGGGTTAGGATTTGGAACTATACATCAAAAGATTGTGATTACTGTGCATTTGAGAACTGGATTATATATCCAATAATGCAGAGCATGGGCATCAACAAGACCAGACTCCCAATCAAGGCACTACAACTACTAAGGCCTTGTGAGTATGTAGAAAAATGGGAAGGAGATCATAACTGGGGAGACTTCTTCCTTGAAGAGAACTTTACCATGATTAGGGTATATGGGTGTGTACATCCACCACATATCTTGCCCTACCATGTGCCATCAAGAGTTGCTGCCATGGAATTCATCTGGCAGCTTTTATTAACAGATAATGAGCATTTTGTGCCACATAGGAAGGGGACCTTAACCCCTACGCAATTCAAGATTTTCAATTTCACTATTGGCAAAGGTACCATTGACACAGTCAGCCAGTGGTTGGAGAGCTACAGAATGGGGGTAGCCTCATATAGATACATTGACCCTAAGGGTTTCATGGTGGGAGTCAGAAAGATTTTAACCCCCACAATCCCTAATACAAATGTCCATTGTACATGTATAGAAGAGGATGTAACAAGAAATATTCTTGATGAAGATGAAATCAGGACAAGAAGAGAGAGGATTCAGGAATTACTGAAGCTAGAAACACAAATAAAGAGAAATGGGTTAGCTTTTGGAGGCTTCTATCCTGATTTGCCCTACTTTGATAGAGTCAAAGCCATGATTGATAATTTCTATGTGCTTTGTGAACAACTTGACAATGTTCTAGATAAGAAAGGAGCCTAGGAGCCTGAACATTCAAAGTCAGAATATGAAAGTGGTAGTGATGGTGACTATGCCCGTCCACCTCAATATGATCAGCCTCAACAAGATGTTGCAAAGGTACCATAGTTGTAGGGAGAGGAGGGCTATATCATTGACCTAACAGAGGTCTCCCAGCCAGACGATGTAGAGGAGCCTTCAGCCAAATGGAAAAAAGTTGACATAGGTCAGTCTTCAATTGTTAGGTAGGAAAAGAAAAAGGATAAAGTAAGTGCCTTGGTTCCTGGAAATAGGTTATATGACCATAACCTAAGAAAATTGATCAGACAAGGAAAGAAGCAACAAATCGATGCAGAGGAAAATATTGAGTTGCCTCTCAAGTCATGTATTGATGAAAGATTAATACATCAGCAAAAGTTTTTAAGTGATGATAGTTTCATCAAGACTGATGAATTTAAAGATTTTTTGAGATGGCATAAGAAGGAGGAAAAAAGATCTCAATTGAAGGTTGATGGAGAGGAAACAATCACAAATGAATCTCTATTAGCCTTACAATCATATGACCCTGATAGTGAGGATATCTCACCAGATGAGGCCAGGCAGATGGTGTTAAACAGTGGCATATTGCTTGCTGAGGGTTGGGACTTGGCCTCAACTTTCATTATTGATTAGATAAGGAAGCAGCCATATTTGAAAATGGCAAGTGGGGTACAAATGGGAGACATGATAAAGGGTTTTGGGTATAGCCCAAATTCTTAGGCCTTTTCCATGTGGAGCCTTTTCCCAAAAGACCAAAAACCTCAGTTGGTGAACATCCAAGAGAATATGGTGGGTAATCAGATGGTTTGGTCGGTGCAGAATATAGGGGATCTAGAGATATCCCAGATTATGACACACTGGGCACACTTAAATGAGGACAAGACCAAGCAACTGTCTGATAAATGTAGCATTTTGACTGAAGAGACTAGTGCTTTGGCCAAAGACAGGGAGTTGTGCCATATTAAGATACACCAACAGGATAAGGCAATTGTTGAGTTGCTAAAGAAACTAGAAGAAAATCTTGAAGTGGTGTTTGTACCTTCACAACAACCTTTGCAAATTGAGGAGAAAGAAAAATTAGAGGAGGTGGTTGAAAAGGATGACATGGGAGAAAAGAAGAATGCGGTAGCCTTGAATGCATTTAGGTGCATTTTACAACATAGAATTGAAATATTGAAGGATAAGACAGATGTCATCTTCAATGCATATAATAAGTTTCCCACCCTACACACAAAGATAACAGGGTACCTTGCTATATTAAACCCTTATTTTGTTAATTGGTCTCCTAGGGTGCAACTATTCAAGAAACTTGCCTTTTTGCAGCCCCTAAAGTCAGAGTTGCCTGAGGTGGTGATAGAGGTAGGAGATGAGGTTAAAAAGGTAAATGTGGCCTTATCATTCTTCAAGGGAAAGTTAAATCAAGTAGAGGCTAAGTTGAGCCTATTTTCTTCAGACTTCAATAGATTTTTCCTCCCCTGAAAGGAGAAGATGATCAGATAAAGGACTTGGAGGTCTGGAAGAATGAGTTTGATAGTAAGATGCCTAATAGTGAGGAATTCATTTTAGGATCTGATTTGGATATTGAAGGCTTTAATAAGATTTTGGATGAGGCCTTCAGAGCTAAAACTGACATCAATAAATTTCTAGTGGATGTCAAGAGCATTACTGATGTCAGGTGGGAAAGGCAAAAGGCATAGGTACAAAGCACTCAGGACTTCAAGTAGCCAACTAAAGATGAGGTGATAGCATGGGACCTGATGACTAGGCCCAAGAAGAAGAAGCCTGAAATTGAGGAGGAAATTCTTGATGAAGAGTAGATGGGAACACTTGGAGCCTAATCATTGAGCACATGGAGGTTATCTATTTATGGAGATAAGTGTAAGTTAGCCTATAATGGCAGTCACTTAGTCTTGCTTCAAATACCAGAAGTTATCCTGAACATTGTCAGAAAAAGGTGCCAGATTCCAGAAAGGACAAAGAATATCAGATTTTTATCCTCTGTTTTTGTCCTCCCACCACTTCTTCAGTCTTTTCTTTTGTCTTTTCTATAATTTTAGTGTTAGGTTCCTTAAACCATCAGAAGCTTGTTGCATCCTAAAATAAAGGATTCCAAGATGGTTAAGGACCTATATATAGGATCAAAATTGTAATTTGAAAGGAGGGGAGATGAAATATATAGAAAATCAATCTTTCTAGACTTCTGTCTATGTCTTTCAAGCTTTCAAGCTTTTTATGTACTAAAGAAGGATCAAATCAACAAAAATACAGTGCAATTTTACTCTATCTTCATTGTTGTCTCTTTGATTGTTGTGTATGCTCTTTTATGTTTGAATTTGTAAGGCAATTTCAAGCATTTTAGCTATAAGGTAGCTATCTAATTACTTG